>OY987270.1:22198704-22297017 GCA_963920665.1 Straminergon stramineum
AAACCACTTATGTCCAATATTTCCGTTTCCAGGGTCTTGATTCTTGAAATTTTAAAATAAACATTCTATCTTCACATACAAAAACTCATCTTCAACTGAGTTTCGTACATGAGTCAATGAATTGAATTTCTCAAATTAGTCATAAAAAAATTGGGGATAGTAGCATTGTCAATAGTATGCAAAGTTCCCTCATTGGTATTATATCAAAGGAATAGATAGGGTCTCTTCTATGCACCTATTCCATGTAATAGAATAAATATTTTCTATCAATGCAAAGCTAATATTCAAGGTGAAATTATCTAAAATATGAAATCCTTTGTCTTGAATTAGTAAAAAAGATTCACATCTATTACAAAATTTCAAAATTATCCAAAATTCTCAAAGAAAATTTGAAAACACTTCATATCAAATTCAAAATAAGATCAAAGATCTGAAAATTTCACCGTTGGTGTATTTCTTGGTATAGAGTGTCAAACTACAGAATTTTCTACAAAAGAAGATGCTGGAATCCACGGAGCACCAAGTATTCTTTACTAATGTATTTGGCAATTTCGACTCTAGTTATCAATAGCTGATAAGAAAAATCATTACTATCACTTTCCAAGCAACGGGAGATATTCTTCTAGGCAAAGGCAAGCGACCAATATATGGCGCTGTCTCAATCTAGCACATCTGAAAACTTACTTTCTTATATCCTATGCTAAGTTCAACATGCAGCAGAAAGTTCATTATATTAGCATACTAGATGAAAACCCCAGCATGTCTTCGAGTAGATATACATCTGGATAGCTGGTGCAACACACAAGTGAAATTGAAAAAATATCGATGATACGAGCCGTGCAAAATCACAGCTGAAGATCAAGTTCCTGGCGGCGGACAATTTGAAGTGAACTAAAGAAAGCACACTTTGAGGAAATCCAACCGATTTGTGTAGCAGGTCCTCTTCCTAAGGGGCATCAAGTGACACTGGATACATGTATTTCATAAGAAGTCACGGACAAGCATTGGTCTCTTGACGGCATTAGTGAATCCCTGCAACATAGCAAGATCTTCATTAATTACCCATGTCCAATATTGATTTATCTCCATATTTTACATACAGCATGAAATCTAGCAAGGTGATGATGCCGACGATTTTATTTCTCTTACCTCGTGAAACTTGTACAGCAAAGGGCGAGAGTCACGCTGTAGGGTAGCCAATCTCTCCTTGGCCTTTACATCAGCAGTAACCCCAGTCTGAGCCGACTTCTTGAACCTACAGAAAAGGAGAGGGAAGCCATTAAATGATAGCATAGGAAGTTCAGGCGTTGAGTCCAATCATGGAATGCAACCGAGAGAAAGCACAGGCTCCATACCAGCAGCCATCACCTTGAACGTGCATATCGAGGTTCTCTACGATATAATCTCTTTCATCAGCCTTTAGAAGATCTTGTTAAAGAAACCAGAAACTAATCACCATGAGGACCAATCGCAAGGTTCGGCATAAACAATGCGGACGACACAGCCTCTACAAATATTCTAGATTTAGTAAGCAATTCCACTTGACGTGCGAAGGGTAGTACTGGTAGCACTGGTAGTACGTTGTACACCTGTCAAAGAAATTTGTAGGTCGGTGAGGTTGAGTTTTCTCTTGTTGCACAACTGTGATCTCCATTGGTAAAGGTGCATCGCACTTCTTGTAATCAAGCCCAGTTTCAACTTTTGAAGGACGGTCCAAAAGTTTGAGGGGAGGATTCGACTGTTCATCTCTTTTCATGAATACATCCTCACGACCCTGCACCAAGAAAAGAAACATTTAACGTTAATGAGAAAACACGCTTCCATGCTCCAATGATAACCTCAATCTCTACTTTGACAACTACGAACTAAAAATTGGTGTATAACCCAGATTTAGAATTGAAATGATTACAATGCACGTCAACGTGGGAAAGCTTGAATTTACGGAAGTGGACAAGAAGAATGCACACATAGACTCGGCGCAAACCGAAACACAACAATTCTGGACGATGTGATGAAGAAGACTTACTAGAAAGTACCTACCTGTTAAAGACTGCCTAATGCATAATCATACGAGAAGATGTGAAGATCACATAATGTACAGTACTGTATAAAACAGCAACTTTGAGATATGGTCATTTACTTCACAAAAAAATCCCTCAAATCCTATGTCAGGTCCCAATAGGGGACTTGAATACTTCTGGACGGTGGATATTTGGGGCCCACCTTTGTTTTGGGATTGACATCTCCTACTTTGCTTTCACGGATAGCTCCTTCCCGTCGGATGCGTTCAATGTCAACCTGAAAAAATGGCGATTCCATTATTCACTGGTTAGGAGAACAGCAGTCCAGAGAAAGAGCTTAAAGACAATTAAATAAAACAAAATAAACTCTTAAAGCTTTAGAGCCACTAGTTGGAGGTGAATTAAGGAGTGATGTATGCCTTATGAGTGAATATCTAAAATAGGAAACCTAGAGAAGTGCAGGGAGAAATGAACCTCATGAGCCAACAATTGGCAGAGTGTGCTAGAAAGTTGGCGATAGTCTGTTGTGTAATCCTGACCAACAATACAGAATCCCCAAGTAATTACTTTGCTACTTCATTACATCTACTGGAACTGAAAAGACTTGCGAGTAGTTAGTACTGTCCAAGAATCTCTTTCAGCTCGACATGAAGATACTTGAGCCTTAAAATACATGAGATCAAACTTGCCAAAGGATGCAACGCAAAGGACGCAAATAATCTACTAGTGTTGACCTTGATCGATTTAGTTTGAGTACCCGAATGATAAAATTTACTCTAAATAATACATAGTATTCGTGCCTAAGAATGCTGGTTTATTATCAAAATCCAAAAATTTCAAAGTGACCTGAATTTCTACAGTCACCAGTGGCTATCAAATAATAGCAAGATTTGAGACACGTAGATTCATTGACTTGAAAAGGTAATCTAGGAGACACAAAAAGAATTAAAAACGATCAGCAATGTGATTGATTATTGTAGTCACCTTATATTTGACCAGAGTGTCAATAGGAGGGCTCAATGCAAGGACACTCAGCCCTTCCACACCGTACTCAGCTTTGAGCAGGCCTGGCTTTGGATGTTTGTACGAAATTCCAAACCCTAGCATAGTATCCACAAGCTCGGTAACTTCGTCCCTCTCTTTTGCGGTTAACAATTGAGCAGCAACCTGGCAAGACATTGTTACCCATATCTCTCGATAAGTAAAAATCAAGACAAATGGTTTATAAAACATTGAAACTCACAGAGCAATTAGAATTGGTTCAATACAAACAAAATCTATCCAAGAAGGAAATGCCTTACCGGTCGGATGGTTGGGGGTGTAAGGATTGAAAGCAGCGGAGTGATTATGTCAAGCGAAAGACAAGAAGGTGATAATGTGCGTGAAATTGAGGATGTCATAGCTGCAAGCCAGGAACACAACATCTCCTTCTTTACAGCGTTCTCAGTTCTGCACTTCTGGTATGATTTTGGCCAGTTCACTTGCGGACGCTCCTGTTGAGCCACAAGTCCTCGAATTGCAATCATTGTCATTGGCTGGTATGCTGCTCTTTCCAAGACATTTTGGAATTAGTGCAACATGACATGGCATGTGAATATAGAGAAGCAGCGGGAACGGTAATGTGAGAAGGGAGTGTTTACACAATGGGACAGCTGAGGCGGACAAAGATAAATATGGTCCGATTGGAGCCTTGGGAGAAACAAGAATAAGTAACGCTTATTTACAAGCATTCTCTATATTCATTGTTTTCCGTCTTGTCGATTAAACAGCAACGCTATTGGCGTCTACAGAAGCAGACATGCTTATGACAAGAAAAGAAGAATCCATTCCTTCAAATCTGTTCAAACAACTTATTTCCTGTAAGGTTTTAAATCAATAATGCTTGCTTGAGAAATCAATAGACTTGGCAAACAAACATGACATTAGAAAAATGAAGAGATGGGGAAGAGCAGTTGTTAATACAAGGCTGCTGTCTTTCTAGGGAGTAGGCGAGACTGTCTTTTCGAACAACTTTTCGGGCACAACTATAGGCTAAATAAAACTTTTATACTTCGAGTTCAAACCTTACACTTAACTATATAGATAGTCCATAAAATTGACAAGATTTGACCTGCTTATCAGACTGAATTGTCATTTTCACTTTCCAATGCAAAACTAATTTCTGATATTGAGCTAAATAGATACTTGTAGGGATGGATGATACCTAAAAGATGGAACTGCTGCTTCGCCGTGATATGGTAGCTAAATTTTTCTGAGTCTCCCATCCAGTCGAGTGCCTCCACCTGCGTTCACCCCCGCCATTTGATTTACTTACACAAGGTATACCCGAGTTGCTGTATATTCCACAGACGTTTAGCTGCTTCAATTTCAATCAAGGATGTAGGGGCAGCTGAATGATTCTCAGACACTTACAGTTTTGTGTAAAGAAGCATCAAGATAACGCATTTGTAGGATATTTTCATGAATTCCATTCATAATAAGATCAAAATCTCCGCTGCAGTAATCAAAGTCACAGTATGTTAAGCACTTTGTCACAGCGGTCCTCATACTCTTCCTGTGAGATGGCGAAAACTAGACGAAGAAACTAGTACCAAGATCGAGACATGGAGATTTCTTACTGGTTTGAAAACAATCCATATCGACGGACGAAATCTTTGTGGTCTTGATTTCCGCTTCCCGGAATTTCTACCATGCCACGCATAGTAGTTCCTTGCCGGGTTTTCCTCTTATGAAAGATCTGCCAGGGATAAGACAGCATAATAAGCGACCTAAGCAATTACCAGTAACGTATTGCAGAGACGAAAATACAAACAACAGACCTCACTCACCTCCGCCCAGATGTCAAATATGCTGCTCGTCATGTCTTTGCGTCCAATGACCTGAGAGCCCACATCCAACTGAACCCCAGCAGAAGTTCTCATTAGGTAAGAAACCTTCATTCCTCAATACTCGAACTGATCAAATAGATAAATTTCGTTCACTCTTTGATTAATTAATCATAGCACAATGTATTCCAGAACTTGAACAAGGTTTACCGTCTTCAAGTTCTGCTTCTTCCGGTTAAGAAACTGCAAGGTATTGAGGCATGACCGAATATCGCACTCTGCATAAGCAACCCAGATAACAGTAAGAAACTCTGAGCTTTTGAGATGTACACTGATCGGTCATTTATAATGCTTCTTCTACAACGAGTAATAAAGCATGAAGTGCAGGTTCAACATTCTGGAGTGAAAGGCAGTCAGTACAGCTTGAATTATTAAATTGCGATGCACATCATATTCTAAAATAAATATTCACGACAAGAACCACAGTATTGTCCTTCCTTTAAAATGTTTACAAATTTTATCAAGAACATCCTAAGACTGATCAGCAAAGTACCAGACCTAAAAATGTTCAATGACGTATGCAAAGTCATCGTGTTGTGACCCTCTTCCGACTAATCAAACGAGTGAAGAAACCTACTTTGGAAAATCTAGAGCAAGGCAGTAGGTCACCTGTATGAGAAGCGAGGGCAGAGAGGGCACGTGCATTTGTTATGTACCTCTCCTTTCCACATATATATTTGAGTCTGGTAGAAATGGGCACTATCAGTAGCTAGAGGTTTTACATGACAAGTAAAGCACTAGTATATCGAACTGTCGGTGAACGACCAGATACACACTTCCACGAAAACGAGCATGTTGAGACACATTAGTAAGGTCAAAATTAACGCAACTGATTCAGGGAACAAAGCAAATCGGTGGGTACATATCAAAACCTGGATACCACTCGGCTCACACTTGGTTGCACAAAGACATGCACTCTGCAGTTTCAAAGGCCAGAGTATGAGCAACAGAATCTAAAAGCACTGTAATTTCTCTTTGACCGAAGCAACGAGCTTCACACCAACTAATAGCAAAACGACTGCACTCGAATTGACGTTTACAAGTTGATTCACAAAATCATCCTACATATACACTCAATCAGCTCTATACACTTGAAATATCAAGTGTACCAAATCAAATTCCTGAGCCTGTACTCATTCATACCTGGCCACTTGTCGAAGATTTCTCAAGGCAGGGGCATAGAGGTCATTGCAGATACATATCACCTGAAGGAAGAGCAACACATATTGTTGGAGCCTGAATTGCATCACACACTAATTATGTAGAATCTAAAGTCTCATTACAACCATGACCAGTACTTGTTAGCCTAGACAAAAACATCAACAATTGAGTAGAAATGATAAGGGCCGACTTACTGGTCTTGATAACCGACGCACTGCTGGACCTCCTTTCTTTCTAGAGTTCTTTCTGATGAAGCCCTCCTCTCCATCATTCTCTTTGCCTTGGGGGAGTTTCTTCTCTGCATTGATCTGACATCATATTTTCAAGTGCTGTCAAGAAGGATCTGTGTCTGAGTGCATTGTTCGTTAGCACTAAGCCACTCTGTCGATAGTTGCAGTTACTGCATTCCTTCCTACCAATTTAATCCATACTAATGGAACTGCTTCAACCAAGAGCTAAGAAAGGATGCACTTAACGTTATCACTCATGCTATTGAAGGAAACTATTACGTAACGCTATCCTATAATCTGAGATTACGTTGAGAAGGTAAATATCAAGTCAATGTACTTCAAGCAATACTCGTAAGTATCTAACATACTCAACGGCTACAGGGTAGTGAAGACAGAACCAGCATGCTCCTTGAAAAACAAGGAGCTCTACTGGAGTGCTCAAAGTTCAAGAAGAAAAGGTTTTCAAGTAGTACAACTCGAGAAACGTGACAATAAGAAAATCCGCACTAGAACATGTGATCTGATTAAATGAGCATCTCTTAACTCCTCTAAAGGCTTTAACTAACAGCAAACATAAACCAGAATAGTTTATCATCAAGCCAAGGCAGACACACCTAAGTACACTTCTTATTTTCTGTTCCCTCTGCCCAAGGATTAACGAAACCAGTCTCAAAAGGCAGCAATGTCAAAGAGTATTATTCAAAAGAACCGTGAACTGCACAAAAGGTTCAAAGATAAATCCTTACAATTTCTAGAAGAGCATCAATCGCTCCTTTCCCCTCCGCACAACTTAGTGCTCCATCAATCTCATCAATAACCTGCCCTTGCAAAGTATCAAGCGAAGGTGGGTGAAGAAAAAATTCTTCATCTGTGAAAGCTAAGGTCAATGCTAAGTGTAATGATATAGAAATCACTTTCTAATCTTCAAACATGTCTTTCTTCGCAACGTGGCAGAACCCAAAATACCTAGACGTACCGTCGTAACATATCTGACTTGGTTTCTGACTTCAGTGTTTGAAGGAAGTGAAATCAAGCAGAAAACTGACAGTGGATCAAACAGTGAATTGACGTGGACACTGAACACTTTCAAAGACTCGAGGAAAATGAAACACACATGCAAGTTACCACTAACCCTCACACAAGGACCATTTATATTTCCTAAGAAGCTCCTGCCCCAGGGTCATTCACTCACCAGGCAATTTGGACGGTTATCACCCACGACTGACTGCATCTGTATGGCATCCAGTATCTTTCCTTGAAGTGTCGTTGCAACTCGGTCATCACTTGCGTTAATCTGAGACAGTAAAATGCTCATTGTTGGGGGCAAATTTGAACTCGCTGATAAGACTCCAACATATTTTCGAGACAAAATGATACTGAACTCTAGGTAAATGGTGGCGATTTGACGTACTAGAGCCGAAGATATTTAAGAGTAAGATCGATATTACTTGGAAGAAGTTCAATCGAACAACAAAATTCAGAAACTCATCCCTAAGTCTCATGATTGAGCGTCCAGACTATTGTTGGTCAATTATAGTAGATAAACAAATGTGCGTTGCAATAGACGCAAATTATTGAAGGAAAGGCATTGCAGGCTGTTCACTATCCACGTGTTACCTCAGACCAGCAGCAGTAAGAGCTATTCATAGACATTTACCTCCACAACTCGATATCCACAATGTCTGGCAGCAACATGTGCCAGAGTTGTCTTACCCAGACCTGGTGATCCACACAGCAGCAAAACCTGCATACTCAAATGTTTCAATTTCTCTCAGATTCAATGGACAATACAGAAACCTCCTAGCAAGCACAATAAGTTCACAGCACACAAAGAATCTAGAGCAATCCTCAATGAGTTTTAAGAGATACCTTTTCATCAGGTCGATCTAGGGTGGACGGCTCAGTTGTCACTTTTCTAGCAGAGTCATTGTTCAGATTATCGCTACGAAACGGCATGTTCCTATTCGCGTATTTATTATATGATTCCCTCGCTCCTCTATTACCATTTCCATGGGTTTGAGTCACTTGGCGCCGCAAAGATGTCAGAACTTCCTCAGAAGTGGAACGCTTCTTGCCTCCAAAAACACACTGATCCCACTGCTTCAACCACCTGAGAACCTGTTCATCATCGAGTCATAGAAACTTGACTGAGCAATACTTCTCCACTGACGAGAACAAGTGACAACATTGTAGCAAAACTGAAAATGTCCCGCTGGTTAAAAGTCCGCATAAATCAATACCTCTCTGTTGGTTTGTTCATCACTGAGAAGTTCTGTGAATGAACGGGGAGCATACTTATCAACCCAAAGGTCCTCATGCTCTGTAACAGTTTCCTCCATAACACCTTCTGCTTGAGTCTTTTTGTCACTTTCTGCAATAACCTGCGCCCAATTATCTCTTAGTAGCCCATGATACTTAAGTTAAGACAAATATGTTCATACGGTAGGGTTTGGGATGCCACAAAGTTCAGTTCATTGCAATCAGCACTCGAAGGAAGGATAGACAGTAGCAATTTGATTTACATGTCAAAGAATCTCATTCTATCTCCAGAGAGGTTAATTAGCTGAAACCTGCTCAAACGTTTCCCGCTCTAGCCTTTCGATCATGTTCGCAATTGGCTCTCCCAGGAGACCTACGCCACAGAGCATCATGAGATCAATAACTGTTGAAGTGAATCGGGCATTCAAACAGCACCTGAAGAAGTTGAATAAATGTACCCGTAAGGTTGGTTCTAGCTATCGCTGAACTGCAGAGAGAAAAGCTGAAATATTCGATTTCGAGCAAAAGATGCGAGCACACTGACCATCAAATAGATAACGACTGTTTCCCGAGATAAGTGGTATCACTTAAGCTCCAAAATGTCTATACTGATTTCGGCGTGTTTCTTCTCTTCCCATCAAGATTTACAGAGCATATGAGTAGGAAATAGTGCAAAGAGCAGTCTACCTTTACTACGAACAGTGCCGGTACTTGCATTGCAACTAGTTTTAAGCGGCCCCGCTCTTGCGGCATATACTCGATCGCCATTAACACCGGTTATTGAAATGTAATCACCATCAATATCTGCGGAAAGTCGATAGGGAAATTTGCTTATAGCTGTAAAGGGTTCAGCTTCATCCATAGATTCTCCCTCTTGATCTCTAGGAGGGGACATGGGATGGGCTTCCTCCACTGTAGGTGGTGGCGGTGGTGGTGACTTCGGCTTGTCCTTTGAGACAGATGTAACTGACTGCCTGTGTCTGTGGAAATATTGATTATCCTGCGAGACAACAGTTGGAGGGGAACCTGGCTTCTCTGACGAAACATCCAAAGCCATTCCAGGTATGGACAGTACTAATCTCTTTCGAGCATTCACCGGTGGATCCAACTGTTGTCCGCGAAGCTTTTTAGCTGCTCCTGATTCTACACATTCAGATGGCTTGCATTAACATACTATGGCAATTTACGTGAAACTTTGAGGGATCAAACAGTACTTTTCTGCTTTAACGTAGACGAGAAGTTAGACATGATCACACGGTACAAAGCTCCTATGAAACCATGTTGTTCAGATGAACTACAACAGTTGAGGGCATCGAGAACATCGTGCATACACGGGAATTTCGAGACCAATTATAATACAAGGTAAAGTTAATGTATATCATTAAGCCAATAACAAGTTTAACAGGCAGTCATTGTACCTGCATTTCCAGATGATTCCACGACAGCGGAATTTTCATTGCCCCAAAGCCGCTTCCGAGAGCTGTCAGCATCGACTTCTGTAAGATCCAAACGAAAAGCACACATCTCATACTTAAAAAATCGTTTCAAGAGTAAGCAGGGTTCCTGCTGCTATGAATAACCTCTTCTCGAACGAAGAACCACTGCGCCTGACTGTATAATGCGGTCGACTTTGTGCCATACATTCTGAACAGCAAATCCGACGTAAATGCACAGAAACGGTCAGTCACTATTTAAACGCTCCATTCATACGAAATGATTTTCCAAATGTATTTCGTTGCGAATCGGTTCTCCTCTCAATTCAATTCCAAGTTTCCAACATTCCATTCACAAACAGAACAATCGCTTGGCTTAAAGTAACCAGACCTAATTGCGACACCTACCTCACTGCGATAAAATCTTTCCTAATGAGAATCTTGATTACGAGGATGTACATCACCTAAACATCGGAACTTGTATAAGTTTTAGATCATCCATGATTAAACCTCTGAACATTGATAACTTTTGCATATGTTATCAAAATGATGCATCCTCCGGCGCACTGGAATACGATTGGATTTGCTATCGATAATATTTCAAAATCCAACCATTCCTAGAATGCTGAGCGATTCAAGTGTTGCAATCAGGTGTGGTTACATAACATCCAAGCATGTAACAGAGACGCCACAAACGCATTCTAATGTCTCCAATCCCAATCACGAATAAAAACACCACAGAAACTGAAAAACACTGAAAATTGAAGTGAACATATAGGCCAGAGTACGAAAAAACAATACCAGGAGGAGGTTCTTCGTCGAGGTAATAATCTCCTTCTTCCTCCGGCGGCAGCTGCTGGCAGGCCATCCATTCCAGCTCGTCCAAATCGGCTTCCTCCATCACTCCCTGCCGCTGCTGTCACGACTCCAAGCAATGCAAGCTTGCTCAAAGTCTCGACCGCAAATCCGCAGGTAACTTAGAGGAACTTGCGCCGGCGAAGCCAGAAGCACAAGTGCTACAGCGCAGAGCCAGAGCACGGTGGAAGCTTGGAAGGTCAGAGCGCGGGAACGAGGAATTCTATCATTGGTGCGGACCCATCCTGTGCCAAACGGATTTGCCACCTGTACCTAATGGTGACGTGGTCAGGCTTCGGGGCAAGGTAAGTTGAGGACTGCTCCAAATGTGCCAAGAGCATCCTTAGTCGAACCGGTATATTGGGCCTCCAAATTTATTTCTATCTTTTGATTGGTATATAATTAGAACTTGAAATTTATATCATTGGAAGTGCATCCAAAGTACTTGGAGTAGGTACAAGAAACTCAAATCTATAAATTTGACAATGAAAATAAATTGCTTTAAAAGTTAGCTAAAAGACAAAAATTATAGAGGTCTTAGCTAATCATGCTTTGCAAATCCTATCACATTTTTGGTGTGCAATGTAATTTGGTAAACATGACTTGCTAAGACTTCCATAATTTTTTGGCTTTAGCTAGCTTTTGAATCAATTTATTTTCATAATCGAATGTCTAGATTTGAATTTTCTTATACCCACTCAAAGTACTTTGGATATGTTTTCAGTTACAAAATTTTCAAGTTTTAAGTATATACCAATCCAAAAGATAGAAATCAATTTGGAGGATCAATATACCAATTGGACTAAAGATGCTCTAAGATTCAATTTAGACCAAAAATGACAAGGTCAAAAAATTGAAACGTCTCCTTCTCTAACTACCTTGTTTGTCATTGAGAAGTCTTCCTTTGGAGACCTCAACCTTTGAATTATTATAAACCACCAAGAGGGCATGAAATGGAAATTTAAATTTTCAAATTTTTAAAAATAATTTTTTTTTTAAATCTTGGCTTCTTACACTTTATAGCAAGGTATGTTGGTGTAACTATGTAATTCCAAGGCTCAAAATTTGAGGACTTTTATTGCCATACAAGAAAAAAAGTGTTCTTTACATCATTAGGCCTTCTCAAAGACTAGTGACCTCTCATTTCATGGTGTAAACCCATTAACTTCTTTTTCAAGGACTCTTGATTTCAACTAATCAAAACCTTCTAAAAGTAGCCTCCTCACTTTTCAATTTGGTATAAACCAAGCCTAAGGTAGGATAACCCATTGTCATTCTTTTAGTCATTGCATATTATATTTAGATAAATCATATTCACAAATATTTTTGGTAATTAATAAAATAATATATCTTGAACTTTTCACATGTATATGAGTCAACTCATATGTGAGGGAAACGATTTATCATAGGTGGTTAAAGTGTTAAAAACATATAATTTACACCTTCTCATTTTTGAACTTGGGATGGCAATTCAAGTCCATTCTAAATTGGTTTTCTTAATTTCTTGCACATTTGCAATGGTAATCCAATAGCCTACTTTAAGATTACAAAATAATGGATGTTTTTTTAGCAACATGTAGAAATGAAATGGTGTCTTTCATGGAATTCATAAAATATTAACATTTCAATCCAATTCCAACCCTTCAATTTCAAACCCAATTCCACGTTACATTGTCTTAATACAAACCCTTATATATTTTCACTACATTGGGATGTCACAAGGCATAATCGGGTCCTAAACTAGAAGTTGCAATCGCATTGGGGGCAATTGTGGATCTACCTATCTTGCTACCATAATCGATGGGATCGAGCAACAAAAAGAGTGTGGGTATGTAGTGCATGCAATGAAAGTGAAGGTAGAAGGAAAAACTTTTATGTATTTTACATTATCAAAGTTGACCAAAGATTTTGGAATGACTTTAACATTATTCTTGGTTGTAGGTTTATAGGTTCATAGGTTATACAATTGGAGTTGACCAATTGACTTAAAATTTGGCCTTGATAATTCCAATGATCAAGAGTCATAAACAAGCCTTCATCTTTAGAATTATCCCAACCAACTCTTGACTACTAGTGTAAGGATTCTCTTAGCAATTTATTTTTTTGAAACTAGAGAATTTGAGCCATCAACAATAACTATACAAATTAACTAATTATTGATGAAAGTGGATGTAGAAGTTGGATACCAAATACACTATTGAAAAAGTATAAAATAGTGTAAACGAAAAAAGGTTGATTTTATCTCAAATACTATGAACTTTCATAGTAATATTTGTATCAATATGCAAAGGTACTTTTACAAATAATTGAAATAACTTATTTCATTAAAGTTATATTTTTTAGTGCAATTATCATGGACCATGTTAACTATACAGATATTAGTGTTTATAAGTTCAAAGTCTTCATTGTGAAAGTAGGTTCTCAATTTCTGAAAACTTTCAACCAATCATTTAACTGAACAATTTTAATTCCTTGTCTAGATTAATTATAAGAATGAGTTTGGTATCCACTCCAAGATTGATTGTTGATGGGGATGGATGTATATTTATCTCCTCAATCCTAAGGCTCTCTTATCCCCTTTGATAAAATTCATTTAAGTTTGAAAATGATCCCATTCACCAAGAGGACATTTCCAATTGTAAGAACCCACTATAAAAAAATCACACTCTTTCTTTTTTTGCACGATGATGAGAGAACTTTCCATCTGTGCAAAAGAATTATAACTTGGTACAATAGAAGGCACTTTCAACAAGGTAGATAACTTAACCCTAGAGCACCGAATTGGTTACTATAGAAATCATCCTCTTTGATATCACGTGAATCATTTCCTTACCAAAAAAAGAACATTTATTGGAGATCAAAGTACTCTACAAGACCTCCCCTTTTCATATAAAATTCTAAAGATGAACATCTACACTTCTATCTAGTCTTAACCCCAAAATGACCATGGGATTTCTTGAATGTCTGAGCCATGTTAGAGAGGCAAACACAATTCAAATTTTAGAATTAGCAAAGTGACAATTGGTGAAGATGTAACCACATCGATGGCACCCTAAGTCTTGAAGGATCATGCAAAAAAATTTGCCACCCTAAATGATTCACCTGATTTCCAGAGTACATAGTTGTCGATGCACAAATTTTGTTGAAGGTTGGAAAACTTCAAAGGATGATGTAAGGTAAAACAACCCATTGAGGTTGGATGACTTATAGTGGACACCTATGGAATGACCCCATTATGGGTTTTTCAAACTCCATCATGGATTTTATTACTAAATGAGATTTGGACCACAATGAATGTCTTACCTAATAGTAATGAAGTGATTAGTGATTGCATAAGGAACTTCTAACTTTTTAGTGTAATTTCATTGTAGGAAGTGACTTTTTTAGACCTTTCACATTAGAAATTATTGTGACTACTTTAGGTGTGCAAGATGAGCATGATGGATACAAATTTTGTTGGTTCTGGGGTAGTCTACAGACTCTTTTGGGCCATGAGGGGTTAAACACTTCAAAAATTCTTAGAAAATTCATACTTTGTCAAAAAAATATAATTTCAAATGCTCTCATTGTTTCTCACACCTATCTTTATGTGGGAAAAAAAAGAAAAAATTTCAGCAACAACATGAGTACAAACTCCTAATTCTCACCACAATGGGTTGTTTTACCTTAGGTCGAATATATTATGGATTGAGATGCCTTTTTTTGGTACAGTAGGGGATCAGATGTAGAGCCAATGGAACAAAAAAAACCACCAATGCAGGGAAGACAATTTGCTCACAATGATGCCGAAGTTCAAGGTCTTTGGCGTTGCCAGTGCTAGGGTGCAAATTTCGGTTATTTATTTATTTTAAATGGGGAATGAAAGAAGCTAATCTGAACAATGAATACAATATGACCAACAACAGTGGATTGTTGACCCTAATTTCCTTTGAATCAGACGGTTAGTTTGCTTGTAAGGTAGTATGTTCTTATTGTGACCATCTTCTTCAAATAGCGCAATAGGCCCCTCTGAAATGGGCAGTCAATGGTTCTAAAATGGATTGCCACAAATTTTAGAGCATAATTAAGATTAGTTAGGTATTGATTCATATTTTGCCAATGGATGGAATAAGAGTCAAAGAGGGTCCATTTCAAAGCCAAAGTGTGTCCATTTAATTTTTCTAAATGAAAATTGATTGCCCAATTGCCTTCTTACAAATGTTAAAAGAATTTAGGGTCCATTTAAGTTTAGTAATGGTTGCATTCAACCCCTAAAGGACCAAGGTCATTTTTCTGTAAAAAAACACACAAAATTGTCATTTCTGTTGCGTTCATCCTAGAAATCTAAAAAGACATTTTTTTTAGAAACTAACCGTAGGATCTTGTACTTTACTTGTTTGAAACCAAGTGATAAAAATTTCATGAAGTTTGACTATACAAATTGAAAGATATAGTATTAGCATTCCAAGTTATTTTTTCAAGAAGATGCTCATATTGTCTTAAAAACAAGATTGTTCATAACTTTCACATCACTAGTCGAAATGGAATAAACCAAAGCTTCACATGTAGACAAAAATATAATCTATAAGAAAAATAAATTTAAAAATTTAATTTCAAATTTTTTTACCTGGTGACGTGAAAATTATGTTTAAGATGGCATAACTTTTGCTCCTAGGCACTGATTGAAAGAAAAATTATATTCCCACAAAGCTAATCAGTTTTTCTATCTTATGAGAAAGTTTAAAAAAGTTTCAGTAAAAATTGAAATCATAGGAACCTGCCCAAAATCCATTTTGTCCCCCAAGGGAACAATGGTCCTTTAGGGGTTAAGAACCTTCTGTACTACTTTTTGAATGTTGCAATGCTTATTTTTGGTCAAGCCATATCTTTTTTCAGACTGTGTGTGTGTGGTTTTTGCAAGGCCAATGATCACCAATAGGTGCGTACCACAGAATTCTTTGAAAATTCATAAGTAATTCAAAAATGCTCCGAAAAATATGAAACCTCTTGGGTTAGATTCCACATCAATTTTTCTTCAAGTGAAAAATAAGGAAAAATAATTCTGTACATCTAAGAACTATCGAAAAGGCCAACCAGCCCTTGAATGGTCGCTTTAAGAGCATACTACCTTAGGGTCATTTTGCAAGGCATAGTGAGGGCGAACCAGTGAAGGGAAGGGTGGTCGAGGTAGGAAGCAAGCGTGGCATGGAAAAAACGCACAGGTTACATGAGCTGTCACACGAATCTGCAGGAAGTGGTGAAGGATGGCACAGCCAACAAGGTCTTTCTCTGGGTCAAATGAATGACCCAGGACCCTCCATCCATGTTGGCAGTGTACTCTCTTGTCTCATAATCGTAATAGAACCCTCGCTTGGCAATTTGGCCTTAGAAAATCCAAGACACATCAGCTATGGGATGTACGAATATATTCTTGTTCAGCATTTGAAGCCTCACAATTATGTGGTTAAAAGTTTTTGCTAATTTGCCACTGATTTTTTTTTCCCTTGAAACACATGGAATGCCACTGATTTTTCATTATTCAATTGAGAAGATTGCTCGAGGACAGATTATGTCCTCAACAGTGATCCCATAACTAGTTTATGGATTTTAGTGCAATATGCTATCTTCAAGTTAAACGTGCATCAACTTTGGCTACCTTGAGATAAAGTAGTAATAAAAAAAATAGAAAAGGAAGAATTTTGCAAGTTGTAAAGGATTATTGGGAGTAATATAACACAAAACTTACTAAATAGTTGCTAATTCCAATGTGGAGAAAGTTGCAAATCGACTATAAAAATGTATTGGTTGTTGCAGTCTTGGCTAAAATCTAATTTTTTCAAGGATTTTTCCAATATACATTTAGCTGCTGAAATTTTTTATTAGCAATGGAGTGAATTTTAGCCAGTTCTGTGAACGCTGGTCCTCAAGGTCATTTTGGGGTTAAGGTTGGTGCCACCAAACTTTGATGTGACTCTGAAACTGACAGATGATGTTGGGAAGTCAAACCTAGCCCATCTGGTCGTTGAACTTCAAATCTTGTCAAATAAATCCAAGCAAGTGATTTTACATCACCACCAACCACTCCACCAACATGACGATTTGGCTTTGGTTTTGTTGGGCATTCATGAACCCACCTGGTGAGCGGTGGGTTCACCAGGAAGGGAAAACAGCATCAGTCAAGGACAAAGTAAGTTAAATATACCCACCGGTACTAAGGTAGCATACTTCTCTTCCTGGTCTTTTCCTCTTTCTCTGCAGCATTCTGAAATGAGCTTCCTTATTGTCTGAGGGAGCTGGACTAGTTGTATTCTCCTCCTTTTTCTTTTAATGGTCACCTTCTTTTATGAAAAAAATAAAAATGAGCTTCCTTTATTAGGTCCATACTGTACAATACCCTATGTGAAGGTCAAATTTGGAAACAATGAAAATCATTTTTGTGAAAAAAAAGTACCATGTGTCATCTTGTGATTGGTGTGAGGTGGTGTGGATCCCTAAGAATCAGACATGGAAATTCGATGTGGACACTGGAGTGCCAAATCGAACCTTCAAAATATGGTGGACCACTTAACTTGAAAGCAAGTAACTTGCACTAGAAGGAACATGCATGATTTGTGGAGACCAAGGGTAGGATCCAAGTAGATGTCCCATATAATGAAGTAGACCTTTTATGGTGGTCATGATTTTCTCTATGTATTCCTTGTTTTCATTTGATTGTTTTTTTTGTCTCACTACACTAATAATAAAATTTAGTATTACTACACTAATTGATTTGAAAAGTGTTATAATTTTTACTTTGGATGAACACATTTATCACATGCATTGATATTAGTACTATTCAAATTAAGGGAAGCAACCCCTTTCCAATCACCCCCCATTTCCGCCATGTAGACTATATTTCTTTCAGATCAGGTAGTCAAGAGTGGTGATTAATTGTGGCACTTTAAGATTGACTACAAGACTGTCAATATTGCAACAAGCCCTTGGTCGATTTTGCAACTAGCACTTGGTTGCAAATACAAAAATCTATATGACAAATATGGGTCGAACAAAATCTTAAGCTAAAAAATTTGTAGTAATTATGTTTTGAGAAATAAAATTATGACAAAAAATGGAATCCTTCCAAACTCTATTTTTGTACACAAGAAAATTTCCCCACTCAAGAATTTTGCACTCCATATATGTGTAATTGCTTAAGTGGTTGCAAATGGGTTGTATGCCTTACAGGGGGATCTTTGTGAACATAGTAGGTAAAAATATTCTTCATGAGTAAGAACTTATAATATTTTTTAATCAATTTGTGTGGTTACCACTAAATTTCATTGTTAGTGTAGGAAAGGCACAAATTCTATTTTTGAAGAAATTAATATTATATAGTAATAACTTAGCCTACATTCACTAGAAGAAAAATTGTTGGGGTCAATAAAATCTACAAAATGTTTTCCTATTTCTAATGCAAATTTTTGTGCTGGAAATAAAATAAATTTACATTGGAAACAATAAAACATCATGTAGATTGTGTTGACTTCAATATAGTTTTCTTCTAGTGACTAATTTAATTATTTTATAGGTATTTCAACATTAATAAGTAGTATCTATTAGCTAGACTAGTTCTACAATCACTCATTGCTTGGGTTTACCTTAGCCTATAATATATTTATCAGTATGTTTCGAAACAAGTTTGTAGCAACATTCTAACCAAAGTCCTCCTTGGTGCTCTTTCTTGACATACACAAATTTTTAGTTGTAGACTTGGATTTATAAAATGCATTTGTCTTTACTTTGGAAAACACTTACAACAAGGCCATACATAATTTATTGTTAACCTAAACCTTCGACTAATTGCTCAATTGCAAATGCATTTACCAAAATTGTCGGCTATAAACATTATCTTTTGGTTACAACTTTGCTAAAGAGAACCTTAGCACCATAAATGTTTGGCTATTATACTTGCTTCTACTTCATCGACATCTATTAAGAGCATTTGACTTTGTATAAAGTAGCCACTTGGGTTATAATAGTGTCATGTGCACTAATAGGACAAATCAATTTGGTGAATGTTTTTTTTTCTTTTGTGAAACACAATTTGGTGAATGCTTTTGAAGTGTCACACATGTTTTCATCTAGTCCCAATTAAGAATGCTATGTGTAGATCAACTTTGTCCATTTTTAGGGGCATTAACCCCGAAAGGATCAAGAGTCCACTTTAAGCTTTTTGAGAACTTAGGTATGCTTTGTTGAATTCATAATTTGGAAGTTTTTCATGAGATTTTTAGGATGGATGCTACTCATCATAATCTACATATGAAACTTTATTTCATTTCTTTCCAATGAATATTACAAAAGTTAGAATTTTTTAAATTTCAATGTAAATTTGGGCAACAAAAAATTTATTCTAAAGAATACTATTAATTTTTGGGTATTGTATAGATTGATAAATATTCAAAAAAAATCTGAACCATTCAATTCAAATAATGAGGTAAAAGTTGTATTGAACTTGTAAATGACAAAGAGGCTATTTTATGGTTAGTATTCAAATTTTGTCATAGTTATTTTATTTATTTATTTATTTATTTATTTTGGGGGGGGGGGGCGGTGGGATTTGCTCAAAATTTATGCCTAAAGTTGAGTAGTTATGCAAAATTTCCATTTTAATTAGGAAGAGCTGATCTTGTTAGTTAGGGTCCAGACAAAAAATTTCTTCAAACTACAAATGCCATATATGATCTTTCTATGTGCAAAGTCTAATTTTGTGATTTTTTTCCCCATACATTCCTATATTAGTAGAATTGTACAAGTTGGTAGGGTTAGATTTAAGAAAATAAGAAAATAAAAATTATTTTTCATTCCTCAAGAAAGTAGCAATTTTAGACAATTATTACTAGCCAAAGTATGCCCCAATCCTATAAGAGTTAAAAATAATATAAGTTTTATTGCATATTATTTGCAATGAAAAAAATATTTCATCTTATGAATAAACTACAATTTAATTTTTTAATATATGATTATAGGTGTATCCTAAATTGACCCCAAGCTCTCCTCTTCTAGATTATGGCCCCCATTTTATATTGGGTACAAATTTAAATGCTACTCCCTCTGACCTAAAATGATCTTCCTGTTGGACAAAGTATTTTGGACAAAGGCAAAAAATAACATTTAAAAAAAATTGTTTCACATTGCAAGTAGGTTTTGGTTCACTCCTAGTGTTCTAGAAATTTTGAGTTTTGGAACCCTTGTCAAAGTGTAGTTTTGAAAAGTGTAATTTTTTGGACATTTTCAAGGGGCACCACTAGTCCTATAATTGTTGAGTGTGAGGTTGTTGTTTTGTAGGCACTTAGTATAGGCCCAAGACCATGTGTGGACCTTTGTACCAACTCCCAAAGCTTCATCTCCTTCAATCAAGAAACACTCAAAGAGATGCAAAAAATAAGGATGAAGAGTGTTGATTGGCATCTTTAGTCATTTAATTTGTCTTTTGATTGATGATTGCATGGATGGAAGGGAAACAATTGCTCGGAGTTGTTTTGCTAGTCCTAAATAACAATCAAAAGTCGAATTTGACCAATTCTCATGTCATAAAGAGCAATAGGAAGATCATTTGGGAACAAAAACTTGAGGCCAACAGGAAGATCATTTGGGGATGGAGGGAGTATGATTTTAGTAGTGTCACAATTTAGTGTATTTGCCTTGTATTTTTTTTCACTCACTAAGTTATAGCACATACAAATGTGCCTTTTTTTTCTAGGAACTTTGCTCATATTTGTAAGAGTGACACATGGCACAATTTGATTCTAGCTCCTAGGTATTGACAAAATCAAAATACTTCATTGCCAAATCAAACTATCTTATTTGATGGAGTCTTGTTGTTGGCAATCCATACTTTAAGTTAGTCTATTTGATATGGTGAGATCCAACTTTTTTTTTAGCACTGTAGGGTCAAATTGCACCATTTCAAAATAAATGGCTACTTTTCTTTAGAAAAAAGTAATATTTTTTTGCCAAAATTTTTCCATTTTTATTTAAAATGAAGATAGATTTGCCAAATTTGAAAGAAAAAGTGCATGAATATGATTGATAAGTATTTTCTGGTCCAAAAAATGGATGAATGTAGAAATACAATACTTCACCAAATTTAAGTGATCACCATCCTAGCACTTTCTCAAAAAGTTAAAAAAGGGCTGGTGAGATCTTCGGATCACTGCATTGAGTGCAGGAGTTCACTAAAACTCACTCCCTTTTTTATGAGGCTGGCCCCCGTCAGACTCTGCTCGCTTGGTTGGGTCTCCCGCCTAACATACAGGTGCACGTCAAACTGGAGTTTTTTACCCCCTGTAGTAACTCCCCACTGTAACTTTGTAGTGTTTCGAACGCAGTGTTTCGACACAGTTATGATGACGGAAAGATCATGCATGGATGGACCATGTGGACATGTTGGGACATGGCCCATGACTCCATGGGGCATGCATCATGGAATATGTCCTTGCGATTAAAGCCGTTGTCAGTGTTTCAGTCTCGAGATCTGTGCTGGATGAATGTGCTGAAGTTATGTTCGGTGTAGCCGTTAAGGATTAAGGCAGCTAGGATTTAGGGCAGCTAGGGTTTAGGGCGGCTAGGGTTTAGGTGGCGGGTGATATTAGGCGGCTTTAGGGCTACAGTTTCAATTCTCCTCAATTGGTTCTCCTAGTTTTGCTGCTGCGGTGTAATCATGCAACGGTGTAGGGTACTGTAGGAGCCGCGTGATGAGTGCGATTGTATGCAGGTTGCTAAAGAAATGCTTGAGGGAGATGCTGCTAGTTTGAGGGTGTATTTTGGTATGCTACTTTTAGATTTAGGCTACTGTAGATTATACTCTACGGTTTAGGAGTAGAAGGTTTGCCAAAAACTTCGGTTTGAAGGTACTTTCTACTTAGGATTGTTGTTGTCTAGAGTTTAAGATCGCATCTTTGAGGCATTGCAAGGAAAGTGCAGTTTAGAGGTTTACTGTAGCCATTCAGTTGCAATGGTGGATTCAGAGGCTTCACATGCGGGGGATGCCCCATTTTCAGACGTGAACACAAACTCTACATTGCAGTCCCGAGACACTGATCGTTGGGCCCAGTTTTACCAAGACCGGTTCAAAGTTGAGCTACGTTTTATTGAGGCGCAAGTGCAACGGCCACCCAAGGGGCTGATCCAGTGAGCAGACCTGCTTTGGGCACTGCGAGAGACTCACCTTATCCGGAAAGCACACGGAAATCGGCAGAAAGACCACGTCGTGGCTCAACAGTGTTTCATCCCGACTGACAGAGTGCAGGACTTCATACGGGGGATGGAAACAACCAACGAAGGTGTCACTTGCAAGTATGTGAAGATCCGTACAAAGCAAGGCAAGAAACCTGGGACTTTCAAGGCTACAGCAACTTCGTCTAAGGAGATCATCCGGTATATATGTTTCTCCACCCTTCTCTGTGTTTCAGCTCCTAACTGTCTTGTCATTGGTGTAGACATTGCTCTCTTTCTAATTGTCTACCTCTATTTCTGAAACTGCAACTACCACTGTCAGTACGGTCCGCAAGACGATAGTGGGAAGGTGAAGGTTGTGAGCTCGGTGTTGTTGCCGAAATAGAGACCGATACTAAAGGTTTCGTCAACTACAACAACCCGACGTTCACGAAACACTATAGATGGTAGTGTGAAGGCGAAGAAAAAACGAGATACCAAGAAGACTACCGCTGTAGACATAGTGGGTATTCAAACCTCCCTCTCCAAGTGCATGCGGAAGAAGAAAATGGCTTCAAACCCTTCCTGTAGTGAAACCAGTACGTTGAGTATTCATGGAGAAGGTCTCCAACCAAGCCTCCAACAACCATTCCATGTCACTGGAGAGCCTGTGGCCAGCAATTATAAGCCGCCACACTGCAGGAAAGTGAAGAACATGGGAGGGCCTCATCCATCTGTAGTAGGAAACGGAGATTCCCTCTGTAGTTTTGCTACTTCGAATAACGTTCGTGTGGAGATTGACCTCAATTCACTTGCAGAGATTGTCGAGGCAGAAGACCCCTCCCCTCCAAGCCAAGCTAATAGTGTTTCACTTATTCAATCAAAGTCAAGGAAGGCTCCACAAAACAGAAGGACAGTTCAGTGTAAACACAAACAAGCTTCCCCAAAGGCGGCTAAAACACTACCAAGAAACCTTCTAAACATTGATCTCAATGTCGTTCCGTCTGAGTGGAACACTGAGGAAAATCAGGCACCAATGGAGGGCACGACAATTACGAATCCTCTCCTTCAATTTGCTAGAAATTTAAGCCCTTGCTCTGTAGCCAAAATGACTCTTCGAATAGAAGACAGTGATTCCATACAAAACACTGGGGTTCAGAGTCACAACTTTGACATACCAATCGTTGTGGCACAGCAGAACATTGCTGCTGTACAAAACACTGGTCCACTGCTGTCCTATACTGGACCACAGAACATTGACCCAGTCCAGCTCAGTGATGACAACCAATACATTGCAACTCCGTCTGCTACTAGCGAGAGATGCGACAAATCACGTGCAAAGAAATTAACGAAGAAGCCGAGAGACTCACTGAAACAGTGGGGAGGGGCATTGAAGCGGGGATGTCAAGCGTCCTTTAGTTTGAAGACTCTTGCCCTCCTACCACATGTCACTGATATTTGCATCTTCGAAGCAGACCATGTAAACCAACACATGGTTCAGTGCCATGGGATGCAAAACACTGGCGACCGCAATGCATTTTCATGGCACCTGTCACTCGAAATCAAGGAGTTTGTCCTGAAACTACTTCGGAACGGACATAGTGTTTCACAGGTTATGACGAAACATATTGTAGTTGTGAAGGACGCTATGAGACATGGGAAGGAGGTTACAAGAGACATGTTCTTGCACGAACATGACGTCAGAAATTTGGCAACAAAGGTGGCCCGGGAGACGTATATGCTGAACACTGATGATGCCAAAAGTGTGCAGCTGTGGGTGTAGGAAAACCCAAGGCACGTTTTCTTTTACCAGGAAACTGGTGCACCAGTCCAAGGTGGACTAAGTGGCAGCGACATCCCCTTCACACTAGGAATTCAGACACCTTGGCAACGAGAGATGATGCAACAGTTTGGCCACGAGGGAGCTGTTTCGATTGACGCTACGTTTGGTACAAATGAGAAAAAGGTATCAACGTTTTCATTAGTGTTTCAAACTATGATAAACAAGTTGGCTTGTAGGGTATTCTCAATGACGATTGAATTCCACATGTACCTCCATATGTTCTTATTTGATTTTGATTTTTGGCTTCTGCAGTTTCCGCTCTATACACTCATGGTATTTGATGAATGGCACAATAGAATCCCCGTGGCATACGTTTTGACATCGCGCTCGACTCAAGAGGATCTCACCCCGTGGATGATGGCTTTGGACTACACCATGAAAAACATGGATTCGAATTGGAAGCCTAATGCGTTCATTGTGGACTGTGCACAGGGAGAGATTAATAGCCTGAGGTATGTCCTTTGCAATGAATCTGGATCCACATTGCCCTTCTACAATCGCTTGTAGTGACATTGTAAAGAAATAATACACTGTCCGTATGTAGGTGTATGGGAATCGTTCTGTTAAAAGCAGCAGGAACTCCGTCCTCCATGAAATAATGGAAATCACTCTCCAATTCGTGCCATCATTGTTTAACAAAATACTAAGTACTTGTTCACGGTGTGTTGTAGGGTTGTTTGGCCTGTCACGGCCATCTTCTTGTGCTTATGGCATGTGCACAGGGCCTGGCAAAAGCAGGCTTGCATCAAAATTCAGGACAGTGTTTTGCGATCTGAAATCATGAAGGGCCTTGGATCCATTATGTACGACCGAACAGGGTCTTCCGGAGAAGATGCCACTACCTGGGCAATTCAGAAAGTTCGGCAACTAGAGATTTTGTATCCTGCTGCGAATGAATTCTAGGATTACTTTAGGCAACAATGGTTACCAAAGGTACACATGTGGGTAGTTGGGTACAGGAATCTGCCATATGCTGGGAAGGATACGAATGCTGCTATCGAAAATTACCACGGATATATGAAGTCGGTTCTTAAGGCAGAAAGGAGTCGCCTAACTGGTCGACGTGTGGATTGGTGCATCCACGTCCTTACCGGGGATGTCCTTACACATTACTGGTACTAGAGGGTGAGGAAACGCTTTGGGTTTGTTGATAATCGAAAGGAGCGCGGCATTGTTGTGTCAACACTCATTCGGGCGCGAGACATTCCAGATAGGGACGTAACACTACCAGAGTTTCATGGAGATCCAGCATACGTCACGTCGACTACTCATAGGCATATTCGGTATGTTGTCTACAACCCAACTGAATTGTGTGTGTCTTGCAATTGTGTGCATTCGCAAAGAGGAAACACATGCAAGCACAAGGTGAAGGTCTTAAGGCTACTACACCCACAATTGGCAGAGAGGACAATTGCAAGGTACTGTGGCACATTGAAAGGAACACATCAGGTAACATCAATACATGGTTTACAGACCCCAACAAGGTCTGGAGTGCCACCCACTGTGAGGACTCCACACTCTTCATCCACAAAATCTCTATTCCAGGCCACATCATAGTTGCGGCCCTCCCGGCCAATATTGGACCTCAAATCCACATTACAAATGCAAGTAGTAGAATTGCTCGACTTCGTTGGTGACAACACTACTCTCATGGAGCACCTACACGTTGACCTCAACCGATCCATTAGGAAGATGAAGTTGCTGGCGGCAGAGATAGAGTCTGGTACCATCCATCCAGCTCAAACAAATCCAGTGTTTCACACTATAGAAGATGGTCTAGGCATGCGTTTGGGACAGTTGAAAGACATGTTGGAGCGGAAATCACAACCTGCGGCATCAAGGAGATTGAGGATGGGAGGTGATTCTCCAGCCTAATTGAAGCTCTTATACCTCAATCCACACAAACACGGAATGCAATGTTTCACTGGTATAGTTATCACCCATGTCATTTGTCGTTCTCACATCCTAGTACATTTTTCAATGATCTCTATTGTTGTGCTCACCAGCATGATATGCCGGTCGTCATACTCTTCACAGTTTCATGGACTTTATTTGTAAAAGGCTATTGTGCGGTTTAGGCTCTTCCTCGATAGTCTCACTAAACATGAGTTGCTCCATGCATGGGCAGAGATTTGATTTGCGTGTTTGTAAAATGTACTAGTTACTTTGTGCAAGAGCTTTCATCCAAATTTCCCATCGCTACAGGAGGCATTATGGTGCACTCCTGTTGCCTACTCTAGTAATATAGCCTGAGTGAAGTACTGAACTAGAGAAGCAATTAGGGGGTTTAGGGTGAGTTGGAAACAATTCCAGGCTTACAACACATCTTTGGGAAGGATTTCCTTTGATCTTATTTGCAGCAAAACAAGTCATAAAAAATTATCCTTATTCATTATAGCATTTCTATGAAAAAATCTCGGTCCCCATGTTCTCAAAATCCAAGGATTTGAACGACCAGACATCGTACTAAAAATGTTGACACGGACTCTCTGTACATTCTAGCATTGTGCTCGTAAAACACTATCGTCAGTAACCATAAGAGTCATGAAACACTATATTGCAAAGGTGCGCTCCAAGTAGAACCCTAACCAAGTCTAACGGTGAATATTAAACAGGATGCGACTGGGCCACCAAAGTATACACACCGTTTAGGGTTGGAATCCCCTGGATAGGAACTACTACGGCGTACTATCTACAACTTCATCGCGAATCACAGTAGGGCTACTAGGAACTTCTAAGGAGGACTCGCTACCTGACACGGCATAACAGACACGATAAGGTGCCTCGTAAGGTAGGGAGATTTCTGACTCTACCAGCTCGTCTGCCACGGCCGCAATGATATTCTTCTGCATGTCACACCCCCGCTCTGTTCTCTGCACGTTAGTCTGAAACATATCCCTGGCCTTGGCCCTATCATCAATCGGCTCATCACCATGAAAAAAACGAAGATACAACTCCATGAAATGCAAAACGCAGAATCCGCACTCGTAATTTCCAACTTGTGAGGTAGTGCGAACAGACTCTATCACAGGTTGGGAGGGCAGCTGTGGCTCGTGCAGCAACTGCCATGCCCTCCAAACTCGACTCACATACTCCTTGTCCTGAGTTTCGGTGTGAATGTGTGCACTATCCATGTGAAGTATCGAGGTCTTGGTGAAAACGAAGAGGGACCAGTGCAAGTTGTTGATGTAAGGAACCAGCACTTCCATGTTTTCGGGGCACTGGCTGTAGATTCGCGACGGCACTAGATATTGATGTGCCCACTTCAACACTGCGTCATCCGTATGCGCTTCCCATGCTCGTGCAAGAGGGCCTTGCATGAAAGACGAAGCAACATAAACGTTGGCTCGGCGCTCAACGAACAGGCTCCACCATAGGCGGCAATTGAGAAGTTCGAGAACATTCTGCCCAAGAAATTTCTTCACCCTACTCAGTGCTCGAAGCTGCAACACAAGCACTGGTAGGGCGTCCCATTGGCCACCAAAGAAATTGATGTTGCCACATGAAAGCTCTCCTATCCCACGCTTGAAAACAAACAAGGAAGAATTGGTAAGGAGTTAGTATTTCATGAACAATTACATTTTTCAGGTAGTGTTCTGCGAGGGGGCTTCACGATGAGCGTAAACAAGAATCTAGTTATATTGGGTAAGTTACCTTGGCAAGCCTCCCATGAGCTCCTCTATGTTGAAATACTCATAGGTCTTAGCAATAGAAAGCCTAAACCAAGCCGTAGACTATCTGTCCATGGTAGGAGGGGCAAACGTCACGCTCTTTCGGTGAGATAATCTTCGAGCACTCTCAGGGTCAGGGACACTCAAGTTAGGTGTCTTCAAGGGCTATCCATCACTATCTTCATCACTTTTCTCTGCACTGTCCTCTACTAGGCCTCCAAGCGCGGCGAAGTCCCCAGCAAGGCTCCTTGGTGTGGCTTGTACAACTTGGAACATGAACTCACTAGATTTGTTTTCCGGACAAAGCAGCCCAATCATATCACTTGAAGTGTCTACGGGAGGAAGACCTTGAATATCTAAATCCTACGTGGCAATGTCATCAACTTTGACTTCTTTCTGTAACGGGGACGTGTTCAATAAGACTGGCACTAGAGGTGCGTCGCATTCTTCTTTTGGGGAATCTAGTGTTTCACCAGCTTGCGGAGAAGAACATTGGACAGGCGGTGCATGGGACTTAGACCATATGGCATCCTCGTCCTCCTGGAATGCCGTCTCCATAGATTGTACAAGTTCCATGATTGCACGTCGTGTTTTTTGCACTTGAGAAGCCCACTTGGGGGCTGCTTCGTCCGAAACCCAACCTATGTCCAAGTCCTCTCGCAAGCGGAGGCACTTAGACCAGAACTTGGACTGGTCTCCCCAATGTTCGTGTAGGGTTGTCATCCAATAGCGTCGAAACTGCTCGGGGAAGTCGCGTGCCAAATCTTGGAGAGCTCGAATGCGCACGTTCTGCACCCACTGCATGATGCTATCCATCACTCGCTCTTCTTTGCCCTCGCAGACCATCTGTGCATCCTTCATCACGGCGCTGTGAACCACGTCGAATTCCCAGGTCCCCATGCCAAAGAAGCGGAAGGGGGCTTCGAATGTGAAGACTGAGAGTGCAAGCATGATATCTCGATGCTTGTGGCACATAGTCCTAACCACGGACTTGCTGATTCCGAAAAGGGGACAGGTCAACTATCTCCACCTACCAAATACATTGTGCAACGCAATCCGCAGCACTTGCACGAAAGGAGGGGCCTTCAATCTGCTTACTCGACTTGATAGAAGAGTTCAGCGGACCTCCTCAGCCTCCTCAACTACAACACATAGCGAAACTTCAATTCCGAAAACACCACTGAATCGAAACATTGGATAACACAAGGATGGAAACAGTTCCTATTTAAAATGCTTCAAAACGCTAGAGTAAAACACTAACTAGGAGAATTGAACAATGCCAATGGAGAGAAATTGGAATAGAGTGTTTGACTTACTGTTGTGACTCCAAGGCAACGGTGGCAGTCTGTGAAACATTTTCTTGTTCTCCACGAGGACCAACCAAATTGGGCACCATTCCCATAGACAAGCTTCCCGTGTGAAACGCGTCTGGTGCCTAAAGTCAACAACTGTGTCCTGTATGATGCGCTCTTGCTCCGCACGAAGTTCTGATGCTGCAACGCGACGTTTCTCCTCATATTGCGCTAAATCTTGCACGTACTAGAGGTATGCCGCCATTAGTTCAATGTCTGGTGGCACCTTACCATACTTCACACTATGGCACACTGAGGTCACAGCACGCCCCACAGCTTTGCACACATCCGAGTAATCCTCCTCTTGCATCAAGGGGTGAGATGCATTTCTTTAGACAAGGCAATGCGGGTTGTAAATCCTAAGAACTAGGCACGTAGAACATTATTGGGGGACATTGTACATTTACAGACCACTATAGAAGACTACCAAAGGCTATAAAGGAATGTCTGTGCAAGTCCAATAACGGGTCCAAAAATGTACCTTGGCTTCACAAAGCCACCACATGCTACACTCCCGAGCAGCAATGTGAAATCTCCTGCTAGCCCAAGCTTCTGCAAACTGTTCGTTGAATTCCTTCACAGACAAGCCCTCCTACGACCAATCAAGTAATTGCGGCCTGATTCGGAGTAGGTGGTAGACATCGGGAGCTGTAAGGGGGGCTGGCGGTTTAGGTTTACGACGTGCAGAGGCTAAAGCATCAACTTTAATACGCGCCGCCATCCTCACCTCCTGCTCGTCTCGACGCAAACGCTCCGCTCTCCCTAATGTGGAGGTCGCCAACTCTAGATGGTACATCTTGGGTTTTGGTGTTCCTCCACCACACATCCAGTAGCGTTGGAGGGCATGGTTCCCCTCAAAGTTCCCTATCCACGGGACTAGTTGCAACGTCTCTCGGCTCCAATCTAACTTGGGAGGTGTTGTTTGAATGGGTGAATCCGGAGGCGGACTGTAGTCTGGAGAATTGTGTGCGCTAGTCTCCGTATGCTCTAGTGTATCGCCTGCAGACATCGTGTCCACTGCTTTGAAAGCAGTTTCCAGCTCTTCTTCCATTTCTGCTGCCCGTGTCAATGTTTCAAGATTGTCATCAGGAGAAATATTTGCTTCTTCATTCTGGAAGCACCCAATATCGTCGTCGTCACGAAACACTGGACTCAATGGTTCTGGCCCTGGAGAGCTCGAGTCTCTGGGGTTGGAGGGGCTACTTTCAGGAGATTCTACCACCCTCCTCCTTTTGGAGCGCGCCTGCTGTCCAGCGCTGTCTCCATAAAGCCATTCAAGTGGGACCCTATCTTAAAGTCCTCCTCCCGCCTTGCCCTTGGACTTGCGTCTCTACCCGGCAAGTTGAGTAGTCTTCTCAGGCTCCACGATAGGGTTATCCCTCCAGACAGGGTCGTCTACTCCAAAATCTCTCCGCTTGGCAGCCGTCATACCAGAATTGTTCTGCTTGGAGGGCTCAGCCGGCTTCTTGCTGCCTCCTTCTTTCTTCTCTGGTTGTTGAAGCCTATTGCACTGTTGAGGCAAGGGGTCCGCCTCTACTGCAGTGTCTTTCGCTCTACTACGGTTCTTTTTTCTTTGTGTGACCATGAAATCCCCTGCGCTGTCATCACTATCGGAATCGCTACGCTTATTTTTCGCAGTGTTGGCAGGTGGCGTGTCCTCCCTAAACCTAACTGCCTTGTGTTTCGCCCACTGCGGTGACAGAGCGACATGTGGTTGGCTTTCCTTGGGCTTTGAGGCATTCGCTCTCACATCCTTCACGGGCTCTCTATCCTTCTCCTTTCTGCCTTTTTCTTCAACAAGGTTGTCTACAGCTTCTGTCGTCTTCTTCATTCCCTTGGGCCTGCCTTGGACCTCCTGCACGCGCGTGGAGTGTTTCGTGGCCTTCGCTTCAGTGCCTGTGTCTTTCTTGTCGCTGCCACAAATGCCTTTGGCCTCCAGATCGACAGCCTTCCCCTTCCTGATGAGCTCCGAAACCTTCCCTTGACCGATTCCTTGATCCGGATACGGTAGCAAGCGTTTGGGGTTCCCCATGTCATCCTTCACAGAGGGACACTGCGACATGAAGACGTGACAGTTTAGTCGCATCTTATTGCTGAAGTTGTTCCGTCCACAATGTATGCACTGGAAGAATGTCCTAGACCTGTCCCTGCCCTTCTTGATCTTTGTGGCTGCTTTAGTGGCACATTCCTCCAACAATCTCGTGAACTCCTCTTTGCTCCCATAGTTCACGTTGAAGCTGTGCTTGTCGATAGTCACCCTTTGCCAAAAGCCAGGTGATTGTGTCGCGGGTTTAGCATTGTCCCCTGCACTCGGTTGGTCACCCTGCATAAGCACATCGATTGTTTAGCATAGTGTTTGTATCTGAATTTTTAAAAACAGGGACAAACTATGGAAACAGGCACAGTGTGGTTGTTCCAAATTACCTCAGAATTTGACAAGGAGTCCTCCTGATCTTCACTTCCCAACCCTCCACGAAGTTCACCCTCCCCTAGTCACTCTGCAGTCTTCTGTTTTCCCATGGCGTAGCAAAATGTAGTTCGAACCCCTACACCAACTACTCCAAACCAATTCCGGTACGCTATAAGCTCACCCCAGAGGAACACTGGACTTTAGTAAAAATACCTGTCGGGGTAGGGAAAACCAGCCCTGCACAGCATTCAGATACACAGCCTTAGCAATGCCGGGCCCAATGTGCATTATCTCTGCCCTCCAGCCATAGCCTGAACCCTAAATTGTGAAATCGAATTCCTACGGAGAAGTTTCTGCCGCACTCCCCCCGACTTGCGCGCTTGCAGAGAGAAATGTAAACCCTCACGTCGTTGCAGGCAACACTTCAGATGTTGGCCTCATTCGTAGCTGAGGACTACCTAATTCTACCCTCACACACCTCTCCGCTTCAATTTCCATAGAGTGTACACTATCCCTAACGAAGAAATCACACTACAGCCGAAGTCTTTGTGGCGGTCATGCTTCCTACTTTCTGGAAAAATTTCTCCTGAACTTGAGCTTCAGAAATTGCATTTCTAATCAAAGAAGAAGCTTCTTCTATGCAACAGCAATTGCAATGGAGGTGATTCAGGAAATCAGAAACTCATTCCTCAACCACCAAATGCAACAGCGCTGCCAAAGGAGTTCCACCGAGTCCCCTTGAGCGCCCCGACCTCCGTCACCTCACGTCTTCAGCCTTTACTGAGCCGCCCTAGAAATGACATCCTCTTCCTCCCAAATCGGTAGAAAATGAAGTTGATTGGATCGAACAGGAGGTCCTCAAGTGCTTGGAAACCCTAGAAATTGTCTGCACATTTACACAGTTCCTACCGCAGATGTTAAATTCTGTCAATGGTAAGAGACTACAAGGCTTAGGCAAAACAACTCAACCTCACCTCTGTACACGGCCACTAATGTAAAACCCTACTAGCTAAAGCAAGCGAGCTAAAGCAGGTGAGTTGAAGTGAGCAAGCTGAAGTGAGCGAGTTGAAGCAGGCGAGCTGAAGCAAGTGAGCTGAAGCGAGCGCAAGACAAAACACTATTCGTTCGGAGAAATGTTGGCTGCTGGGACGAATGTAGCGCAGTTGTTGTATATCGCAGCCAACCCTAAACCTGAAGCACGGACGACTTTTGGTTTGGGCATGTGCCATGCCAAAACAACAAAGTGGAAGCCATTTGGAAGGTAAAGACAATTGTGTTCTCTAGAATTTTTCCCATAAAATAATAAGTGAACTCCATTGTGATAGTAGGATGGAATTCATAGATAAGCTAATTTATTATGATGCAAAAGAGAATTCCTCAAAAATCCCAAATCACCACCCATAAAAACCATAAAACAATACAAATAGAAGTCCTTAATTTTTAACTCTAGAAATTCAAACCCTAAGGAATTTAATATCTCCTATGCCACTTAAAATCTATGCACTCATTTTTTAGTCCAACAATGAATGTCAAAATCACCCTATACCTACTATTATAAGGGGACAAATGCACAGCTTAATATACCCTAAACCGCTCCACACAAGACTAGAACCCAAAGGCCATGAGTGCTTCATTCTATGTCACCCTAAAGAAATGGCGAGGATAATGTGGGTCCCCAATAACTCAAATTCCGTAAAGCTTAAAGCTAGCATTGTTTAGGTGTTATTTTGAAGCAAAAAAAAATAGGGAGGGTAATGTGGGCTAAACCCTTACCCAAATTCCTTAAACCTTAAACCAAGCATTGCTTAAGTATTATATTGAAGAAAAAAAAATGGGGACGGTAATGTGGGTCCCCCTTTACTCAAATTCCATAAAGCTTCAAGCTAGCATTGTTTAAGTGTTATTTTGAAGCCAAAAAAAAATAGGGAGGGTAACGTGGGCTAAACCCTTACCCAAATTCCCTAAACCTTAAACCAAGCATTGCTTATGTGTTATTTTGAAGGAAAAAAATGTTGAGGGTAATGTGGGTCCCCCTTATCCAAATTCCCTAAGCTTAAAGTCACCATTGCTTATTTGTTATTTTGAAGGAAAAAAATGGGGAGGGTAATGTGGGTCCCCCTTATCCAAATTCCCTAAAGCTTAAAGCCATCATTGCTTCAATGTTATTTTAGAGAAAAAAATCTTGAGGGTAATGTGGGTCCCCCTTTACTCAAATTCCATAAAGCTTGAAGCTAGCATTGTTTAAGTGTTATTTTGAAGCCAAAAAAAAATAGGGAGGGTAACGTAGGCTAAACCCTTACCCAAATTCCCTAAACCTTAAACCAAGCATTGCTTGAGTATTATATTGAAGAAAAAAAAATGGGGACGGTAATGTGGGTCCCCCTTTACTCAAATTCCATAAAGCTTCAAGCTAGCATTGTTTAAGTGTTATTTTGAAGCCAAAAAAAAAGAGGGAGGGTAACGTGGGCTAAACCCTTACCCAAATTCCCTAAACCTTAAACCAAGCATTGCATTTGTGTTATTTTGAAGGAAATAAATGTTGAGGGTAATGTGGGTCCCCCTTATCAAATTCCCCAAAGCTTAAAGCCAGCATTGCTTATTTGTTATTTTGAAGGAAAAAAATGTTGAGGGTAATGTGGGTCCCCCCTTATCCAAATTCCCTAAAGCTTAAAGCCATCATTGCTTCAATGTTATTTTAAAGAAAAAAATCTTGAGGGTAATGTGGGTCCCCCTTATCCAAATTCCCTAAGCTTAATGTCACCATTGCTTATTTGTTATTTTGAAGGAAAAAAATGGGGAGGGTAATGTGGGTCCCCCCTTATCCAAATTCCCTAAAGCTTAAAGCCATCATTGCTTCAATGTTATTTTAAAGAAAAAAATCTTGAGGGTAATGTGGGTCCCCCTTTACTCAAATTCCATAAAGCTTCAAGCTAGCATTGTTTAAGTGTTATTTTGAAGCCAAAAAAAAAGAGGGAGGGTAACGTGGGCTAAACCCTTACCCAAATTCCCTAAACCTTAAACCAAGCATTGCATTTGTGTTATTTTGAAGAAAAAAATGTTGAGGGTAATGTGGGTCCCCCTTATCAAATTCCCTAAAGCTTAAAGCCAGCATTGCTTATTTGTTATTTTGAAGGAAAAAAATGTTGAGGGTAATGTGGGTCCCCCCTTATCCAAATTCCCTAAAGCTTAAAGCCATCATTGCTTCAATGTTATTTTAAAGAAAAAAATCTTGAGGGTAATGTGGGTCCCCCTTTACTCAAATTCCATAAAGCTTCAAGCTAGCATTGTTTAAGTGTTATTTTGAAGCCAAAAAAAAAGAGGGAGGGTAACGTGGGCTAAACCCTTACCCAAATTCCCTAAACCTTAAACCAAGCATTGCTTATGTGTTATTTTGAAGGAAATAAATGTTGAGGGTAATGTGGGTCCCCCTTATCAAATTCCCTAAAGCTTAAAGCCAGCATTGCTTATTTGTTATTTTGAAGGAAAAAAATGGGGAGGGTAATGTGGGTCCCCCTTATCCAAATTCCCTAAAGCTTAAAGTCACCATTGCTTATGTGTTAATTTGAAGGAAAAAAATGGGGAGGATAATGTGGGTCCCCCCTTACCCAAATTCCCTAGAGCTTAAAGCCACCATTGCTTTAGTGTTATTTTAAAGAAAAAAAATGGTGAGGGTAATGTGGGTCCCCCTTATCCAAATTCCCTAAAGCTTAAAGTCACCATTGCTTATTTGTTATTTTGAAGGAAAAAAATGTTGAGGGTAATGTGGGTCCCCCCTTACCCAAATTCTCTAAAGCTTAAAGCCATCATTGCTTCACTGTTATTTTAAAGAAAAAAAATGTTGAGGGTAATGTGGGTCCCCCTTATCCAAATTCCTTAAAGCTTAAAGTCACCATTGCTTATTTGTTATTTTGAAGGAAAAAAATGTTGAGGGTAATGTGGGTCCCCCCTTACCCAAATTCCCTAGAGCTTAAAGCCAACATTGCTTATATGCTATTTTGAAGGAAAAAAGTGGTGAGGGTAATGTGGGTCCCCCTTATCCAAATTCCCTAAAGCTTAAAGCCATTATTGCTTCAATGTTATTTTGAAGAAATAAAAATGCGGTGGGTAATGTGGTTCCTGTATTTGTTTAATTTTTGTAAGTACTTAGAATTTAACACAAGCATTTGAAACTTAAGATTACTAGTATATAGAAATTTTACAGAGATTTTTTTCGCTACTTACTTCGTTTGATCTTTGGACTGAAATAATTCCATGCAAAATTTTTTAATTAGATGATGGAAAATACTAATTTAATGAACTTTAACAGTAAACCAAAGAAAATTAAAATTGAACCCTTAAACTGCAAGAGTGCTACTTGCGAAACTCTAGCCACCAAAATCCGAGCTGCCCAAACCCTCATGGTGTTTCAAAACACTAGATGAGCAGCATCATGCATGCACATGGGCCTCTGATGTCGTATGAAAGATGGGGCATCGATGGGGCATGCGGCATACATGCCCATGTTCAGTCATGATGATCCATCCCATACATGATCGGTTAAAATCTGAACAATGACCGAAACACTGTGGAATTACCTTCTACCATTACTGCGAGGTAAAAAAGGAGCGCGCGTGAATGTCAGCAGGGGACAAATTCTGGCATTGGCACAGAAAACTAGCAATCTGGTGCAACCAACAGGGGCCAGAACGTGGCAAGCTCATAAAAAAGGGAGTGAGTTTTAGCGCGCTCCTTGAGTGCATTCCCTGGTCTTTTCTTTGATAAGTTACCATCAGAAAGCTTTCTCTGAGGAGGGATGCACAGGCTTTGTTTCATGGCGTTCCAACTTACAGCATAAAAGATATTGAAGTTTAAAGTTTTTATGTATTACAAAATTACAAAATTATTTTTGCTTTTATTTCATTATACTGTGGCAACAGCACAGGGCACACTACTATAATTTATATCTCACAGCACTCCACCACCACTTATGTGTAAGATATTAGTTTCATTTACTAGTCAGTTTGTGCAGATGTACGTTTCTCTTCGGAAAAGTTACAGACAAAAGGAAAAGTGCCTAATCATACCATGTTTTTTTTTGTTTTTAAACAAATGAAGTGGAATTTCATTGCAAAGGCAAAGTACAAGACCACCAGCCACAAGAGGCCCAAGGAAAGGAACGACCCCATACCACGTTTTAATGGTTTTGGGATTTTGAATACTTTGGGGGTCATCTAACTTACAGGACAGGACAGCACTGTCATGTGGCCGGTGATCAAATTTTCTCTCAGAGTACTAGACCACAAAAAGTGAGACTGGTTTCTGGAGTGAGAAAAACAGAAATAACTTGCAATCAGTGAGAGAAATTGGACCTGAGTTAAGGAATGGAGGTCACGAATTTTTTTGATAGAGAATCAATTGGAGCAATTTGTTTTGAAAATTACAATTGCATGCAATAGTTGTAGGCATTTTTACATGGGTAAGTCTACAATTCTCTGTACACTACATGGAAATATGTGGAAAGAATTTGGAGTGAGAAAAACAGAAATAACTTGTTATTTGAGAAGAATTGGAAGTGGATTAAGAAATGGAGGTCACAAATTCATTTCATAGAGAGTGAATTGGAGCAATTCGATTTGTAAAATATGATTGCATGCACACATATTCTTTTGCACGTAGAATGAAAAAAAGTATATCTACATAACATCCTAGTGGACTCAAATATCTAATGTATTAATTTTCTATTCTTGATTTTTATCCCATTGATGGATTCATTACTTTACTTCGATAAAAAAAGAATCATTCTTTTCTTTTACTTTATAGTACTTTTCCTTTGAGCTTTAATTTACTTTTATTTTTTCCTAAAATCTTTTACTTTGATCATATTTCTAATATAAATAAGGAATTTGTACAACTTTCTTGTATCTTGGAACACACATTTGACATTTCTTCAATATATTTCAAAGATATTGACTTCAAGTCATTGGATCATCATTCTCTTGTTTACGAATTCAATAGTCAATTATTGCAACTTCTTCTTGGATATTAAATGGCATTATTTGGTTGGATGAGGGTAAAGAAAATTATCTTGGCTTTGGCCTTTGTCATACTACTAGCTACATCGGTCCTTACAAGTTTCCATGGTGTGGCAACTAAAAAGGAATTTATTTTATCTAGAAAGCTTCTTCCATTTGAAGTAAGAGGAAGAAGCCTTCAAGGTCCATTTGACCCTCACGGCCCTCATGGCCCTTTTGATCCTCATGGTGGAGGACCCTCAGGACCTCAACCAAAAAGTACTAGGAATCCCAAAACCGGGACGCATTCACATACACCATGCAAACATCATTGTGTGAAGGGACTACCTGGGCCATCATAGTTATGAATTGCTTACATTCGAAGTTTGGGTTCTCAATAACAATAGTATAGTAGGTATGTGGAGTTCTAGCCCATGCCAAATTTATCATCGTATTGACATGACTAGAATATTATATTGTACAAAACTATAATAGATTAGATGATGGCCATAGATACCAATTCAAGAATCTTTAGATTTGTGGAAGGTTGAAAATCCTGTAACTTCATAGCATCGCTCAAATAATTTGCAAAGATGGGATTGGTTTACAGCTCACTCATTGTACTTTCTAGAGCCAATCCAAGAGAACTTTTTCCAAATGTAATATTCACTCCTATCATTTTTTAATCTTTTTGCAAAAGTTTCTTATATACGATTTGAAAAATGTAAGGTACTTTGAAGTTCAACTTTAGAATGGTCATTCTTTGAATATTCCTCAAATTTTATCCAATTCAAACATTGCATTCAAGACCCTTCAAGAACATTGCATTTGCAAAACACGGAGCTTATTAGATACTTCCAAAATTTGTTGCAAACCAATTGTGTGATTTGTTGAGACAAAAATCACACTTCAATCAATTTTGGTATTTTGTTTTGTGCCTTGGAATAAAGATGTTTTGAGAAGTTTTTTGTTTTATGATATTCAAACCTAATTTTACTTGACTCTGTTTCAAGAGATTTTTTGAAATGTAATTTGAATGACAACATTTACAAGTTTGTATGTTATGTAAATATTATCATTCTTTCTCTTTTTATAAGTTGCAACATTGAAGATGCTTTGATGTAAATGTTTCTTGAAGACATATATCTCTTCCATTTACTAAATAAAATAATGTTTTAAGAAAAAATTAATTAATGAAATCGAAAATCTTAAAATTGAAATACCAAATAAAAAGAAGTTGGCCATTTGTTTGTAAACAATATATGGACTTAAGATGAACCAAACTATTACCTCCTCCCATCTCATTCAATCCTTTTTTAACCTTGAACAAAATACATTTTAAAGTAAAAATGTTTACCACAAGTACATGAAGGTGACATTCTAGTTTAGATGATGATAGGCACGTTCACCTTATCTCTACTTGGGGGGGGGGGGCGCTCATTCTTTTCCATGCATGCGGAATGTGTTAGACTACAAATTGAAAGTCTCCAATTAAAGATTCAAAAACAGCATTTGAGGTGGCCATTGTTCATCATTTTCTCAATAGTTCATCTCCAATTTATTTTGTTGATAAACTCATTAAACTCACCAATCCTCACCAAAATAAAATAGCAAGGTAAATTTGTTGCCATACATTTATTTGAGTTGCTTTGTATACAAAATTGGTGCACCTCATCTAATTAAAAAAAGAAGGTATATATTTTGTAGTTGAATTGCATGTGATTTGCACACTACTATATATTATTCTAAATGTTGTGTATAAAATGTTTTTTATTGGACTTATTAGAGATCCTCTCATGGATTAAAATTTAATGAGAGCAAAAATATCAACCATGCATGGACAATCAAATTTGGAATTATTCAATTCACATTTGGAATTCATGATCCCTAAAGAGTCTAGAAATATCTTGAAGTAGAAATCTAAGCAATTAGTGGGTAGGTTTATACATTTATTCCTACATATTTTATGGAAAAAGTATATAATTCCATCAATGATATCTATACCAAAGAGAGTTTACCAAAATTGGATTGTGAGATTTCCATGCACATTGTTGAAGAATTTAATTCATCCATCCTCTCCCCTTCAATGTTTTTCTTTTTGTTGGAGTTGGCATTGAAGAACAAAAAATAAAAGTAAAAATCGATGTTTCCCCCTTGCAACACAATCATCAACAATTATACTCATGAACAAGAAACCTTAGTAAAACTTCTATGTGATACTACTAATTGTGCTAATGACTCTTGTATTTTGCCCTTAGTATTAGGATAAATGCGAGTCATGGAGTATCTTTTTGTAATAGAATTTATGGATTGGAGTTTAAAAAAGATAAAATTATCAAAATAACTCAATATGCTATAAATTCTGAAATGCAACTCATGATGTATTCCAAAATGTTTTTTGCATTCATACATTCAAGTTGTATACTTTGGACTATTTGTATCTACATAAGTCCAAGATTAGTTTAGGGTGCAAAGTAGGGAAATGAATGGGTGCTTGTACCTAATTTCCAATTGGTTGGATGATGAATTCTCCTCAGTATATGTGTATTTTCTATGTAGGATTATGTGTTTGGTATATGTGACTTTACCAACCTATATGCACATGCTCAAAATAGATGGCAAATTTATGCTATGAACATACTCAAATATGAGAAGTAGATATAGGAAAGATGCCAATGACCTAGTACATTTCATTCTAGTATTATATTGTGATCAATATTTTAAGATAATTTAGTTTTTTTTCCCCCACAAATTAAAAGATCAAGTAAAGTGACCTCATTAATATTTTGGCAACTATGAAAATTTATAACTAAAATTTCTACCATTCCAAGTCTTATTGAGGGAGAGAGCATAGCCATTCTAAAATTTTCCTTGAAACCTTTGTCATTGATACTACACAATGTTCCTCAAGCTATTTAAAAAACATTCTTTTCCTACCCTCGAAGTACCATAAACCATACTAACACTATATAACATTAATAGCATAATAATTAAATATTCCAAATACATACTACTACATAAAGGCAAATTAGAACAATCAACCACTACTGCCTAACCTCAATCTTTCATATATAACACCTTCTGACATTCTAAATTAAAGTTCTTACTTTAAATGTAAGTTATTAAACGTAACTTCAAATCACAAAATTAACAAACTCTATAGAGTCTCCCTTCTAGTAGAGGTATATAGATTCAATGTAACTCATCTGGCAACATTCAAACATTTTAAGGGGCCAAAGATGTATAAACTAATAACTTTGAAAGTATGAGACCTATTACAAAGGTACTTTGTCAAAATGATTCATAGGTGTATGCTTCATACATGTGTACAATACTCTAGAAAGTCATCTATCTACTAATTTTTTGGTCTCATTTTTTGTCCAAGATTAATCCTTCAACGTCAACTAGTGATTGTGGAAATTATACCTTTTGGTACTATGAGACATCATCTACTTTTAAAAAATAAAAAATACTCATTAGTAGTCAAACTATTGTGCAAGATCTCTCCTTTTTGCACAAAATTTCAAGGATGAACAATTGCACTTCAGTCTATCCTACATACAAAGATTCTTTGTCATCCATTGGACGAAAAATGTCCTTGACGTCGTTTAAGGGTTAGCCCTAGAAGGATACACCCCCTCATGACCAAGGTAGTTATAAAATAACTATGATTATTAGACCAGTCGGTGCATTCTTTGTTTCTATACCTAAAAGTGAAGTTATCCATCAAACTTGTTAGGCCTTCACTGTCCTTATATCAAGATGATAAACTATTTCCAAACACTTAAGCAATTTAGCCTATCTTCGACATGGGGAAGGTTGAGGAAAAAATTTCCCCATCTTCAACATGGGGAAGGTTGATAAATTTTAGAAGGATTACACAATTTTTTACATGTTTTTCCTCAAAAAAAAATTACTATGGATTTTTTTTGTGAAGATTTTTTTGTCCCATTCTTCATATGTAAACAAACCTATTTCCAAACATAGACTGTTTATAAATCCAATGCAAATGATCGTAGTGATTTTCAATGTACATGTTGTTATCATTATATGCTTTCAATGTACATCTCCTTGACATTTTTGTTGCCTTTGTTGGTTTTCTCTGAATGAGTTGTCACCTTTAATACCACAAATGATCTGAAATTCAATAGTCGGAAATGGGGTGATCTCCTTAACCCCATACCGCCCAAGGCCTAAATAGTTTCAAAAACAACATTTCTTTTGAAGTGTTATAGATATAATTTTCATTGAGTTATAGAGATCTCAACCATACAATTTTGTAGTGCACTTGTTGTAGATGACATGCATCAAATTTGGTGTCATTTGACTACATAGATTGTAAGATTATAATGTTTTAGTGTTGAAAAAGGATGCCAAAATTTTCCTAAAAATACATTTGGAGGTGAAATTCAGTTTCTAAATCTACTCAAATGAAGAAACTTTAAACTATAGAGTGATTTGGAGTTAGCATAAAAATACATTGATGAAAAAAAATATCATTCAATTGACTCATTATGTTTGTAAAAAAATAGCTAGAAAAGTTGTAAAAAATACATCAAAAACTAAACCTCCTTCTGCTAAAATGCTTCTCGGTCACTCATAACTTCTTGGATTGATATGAAATTTTATACACACAAACTAGATCATTATGCACAACTTATCCAAAAAAAATTTCGAAACAAACATTGTATGAAGAAAAAACAAGTCACCAAAGTTCATTGTAATCCAAAAATGTTAGGATTTTGAACTTCAAATTGCTTCCAGACATTCAAAACAACCTAGATTCATATGAAAATTCTACCACAGCAACTACACTTCAAGGGGAACATAACCCAACAAATTTTATTGAAAACGAACTTTAGATGAAGGAGATACAAGCCCCTGAAGTTGCAACCATCAAATGCAGTTTGGTGAACTCAAATTGAACTTGTGAACTTCAATTGGCTTCCAAAAATTTAGTAAATATTGTATTGATCTGAAAATTTAACCACACAAACTAGAAGAGAGAGCGCAAATTTTCCAACAAGTTTTATTGAATTTGGACATTGAATGCCAACGTTATCAGCATTTAAATTTGAGCTGAGGACACTTTTGGTCCCCTTGGGCGGTGAGGGGTTAAGAGCTAAGGTAAGTTGCATCAAGAGACAAAAGTAGGTTGGAAAGTAGGTTGGGGTTCATTCTCTCTCTCTCTCTTCGTCCGGCTACCTAATCAGTTACTGTCAATGCACGGTCAATTGCTGGCCAGTTAGTGCATCGTCAGGGCACCGTCAGGCTATCTGTGCATTACGGCATGCCTTGCGAAAACGTGAGTGATTGAGTGCACGGCGAAGACTCTACGCTCGGTGCCTCGACTGGGGCCGGTGTCTACTTGCTTACGACCCTCCGCTACCTCTGGAACTGTTGCATTGCCCTCACTCTAAGTTGGCTATGCCGGGCGCCTCTGTGGAAGTACACCATGGCCCACTGTATGCCTTATACGCTGCCAAGCGGAGACCGGGCCGCCGAATTCGCCCCACTGTAGACACGGTCATACCCCACACGGTCATGTAAATGAAAACCGCCAAATGACCACGTGCATAGGGCCACCGAACCCCTCCCAGGTCCAACACTTTAAGGTCCCAACAGCGTGGACCGCCCGGTAACGTCCGGACGCAAAGCAACACAGGAACCACTTACTTGTGCTCAACCTCATCGCGGGTAACAGCGTAAACAGGGGCCCGTTAGGATTGAACTAGTGTGACTGATCGACCACAACAACAGGCCGGGTAAGCGTTTCGGATGAATCGAATCATCAGCACGCCTTGTAAAGAGAGGTAGATTTGGAATCGAATGTGTTACCGTCCATACTGCCGTTACCGTCCGTAAGTTCCGCCATCCCTGTATGGACCGTGAAAAACAATCAATCACGCATTGAAGTAATTCTGATTCAATTCACTCGGACTGGCTTGAAGCAGGCATGTGATACGCTTGCTATAAAGAGCTGTCAAATTCTCTTGAGCTCCCACAGTTCATCGCAATAAACACAAGGGTTCACAAGGGTTCACAAGCGTTCACTCAGACGTACCCCATTTGGTTCAGACTAGACATTCCTTTGATCGAGCTCGACCCGGCCTTCACAGCTAGTTACGACATTCAAGCCCTGGCTGTCGTGCAAGTGCTAGCTGCGCGATTTCTAGCACCCCGGCTTGTTTGTAAGTAACATGCACTCTCAGGAGAAACCCAATACATCCATCGATAGATTTTTTGAGGAAGTTCGTAGTCAATGTCCAGCGATGATAGAATAGGATACGGTAACATACAGTAGGAATGGAATCTGGACACAATTATCGGACATTTGTCGAATTTCCTACTTGAATTTCTAGCTCCTGTGTCTCTCTGTGGTAAGTTCATGTTAGCTAGAGGACAATGAACAATATCCTAGATAGTTGTGTCGTGAGAGCGGATCGGGCATGGGAGAGAAAGAGATACAAATCATTTGTGCATTCGGTAGAGGTTAGGCGACTTGCGAGCGCGAGTTCAAAGCCGTACTCAAATGGACTAATTTCTTATGACCGAGCTGCAAGGGACCAATGTGTGTGTCCTGTGCAGATAGGTCGATAACGCGAGATCATCTGAACCTGCAATGTCCAATTCATCGCCTCATTTCTGACCTCACATCTTGTGTTACGTGATGCACAGATTAATGGTCACCCGATTGACGAGACCCCCAACTGAAACACTGCTTCTGACGGGACTCATTCTTCGTTGAGCTTCGGACTCACAGCGAGTGAGTGTGAGTACAAATTTACAACAATGGCAGGCGTTCCGGCAACCGAGACGAGTGTCCCTGAATCGGTCAGTACGAATCCTTCCACGGCCTGGAACAAGCCGTGTGCGGAGAAGTGGACCGGCGGAGTGCACCAGATCCTCAACTGCAACCTTGACGCCGCCTGGACCCTGCTATCGGACTTCATGGGTCTGCCCAAATGGGTGCCCACCATCAGCGTCAGCCGCCTTGTGGAAGGGGAAGCGAATGCTGTGGGCTGTCTGCGCTACTGCAAAGGCAGCAGCACCACGTGGGTGCAGGAGCGTCTGCTGGAAATGGACGAGGCCAGGCACTACATGTCGTACAGAATGGAAGATAATCACTTCGTGTTTCCTCAAGGCTTCCAAGGCTATGTCGCCAAAGTACAAGTACGTGAGCCGAGGAACCTTTCAGTGAATTATGTAGAATGAATTAATAAATGCGTCAATTTGATGTATTCCACTGCTTTGACGATGACAGGCGGAAACAGAAATGTACAGTTATGCTCGTTTTAGGAGCTTCGTGTAGATGTATGTATGATCATTATGTCACTCTCTGGTAGCACGGTTCATATTCGTTAGAATGGCGTGTTTCAAATTGCCGAACTTGTGATATTCGTAGAGTTCTACGAACTACGACTAGAGTAGATATGATGTTGAATCTTGTCAGTTTACCCAATATTGTGATTATTTAGAGATTGCACGAATTCGTCATTGATTAGTGTAAAAGCTAGTCCGGGGCGCAATATGAACTAATGATCTGCGTTTGCGACATGCTTTGGGTGTGTGTGCAGTTAGGAGAAGCAGGAGAAGGCCAGACGTGGGTGAACTGGACCTACGAAGTGGATCCCGTAATCTCAGTAACCCGGGAGTATTTGACCCAGTTTATGATTAAATTCTACTCAGACAATCTCAAGTTTCTCGAAAACGGAGCGAATAAGTTGGATACTGAAAACAGTGAAGCTGCCAGGTCTTTGAGAACGAGACAATCGAACGTGTTGCGTGCCCAATCAGCGCCAGTGCAAGCTGCATGATTGAACAACTCTTCATCAACATATTCGATCTTGAGGACAGTACGTATCGAGTAAATGTTTGAGAAACGTACGTCTGCAACTTTTCCAGTTTACATATGTTATCCATATCCAACTAGTCATCCAAGGATTCTTCTGGATTTTCCCATTTATATCTAACTTCAACTAGAAAAATTATCAAATTTGATTGATTTGGTTCCTTCAGTTTCAAATGTGAATTGAAAATTTGAACATTTCATCCAACTGCTACTACACCAGCAGTCAGATCTACCAGATCTTTGATTCAACGCCAGCAGTAAGCTTAAAAAGTTTAGTGCGAGGTCCTCCTTTGTTGAGAAATGGAACAAGAAAACTCGCATGGGCATGTACAGTACATTAGCGAGGATACAGGTCTGGCAGTGCAGCTCATTGATGCGTATAAAATTTGATTGTGCTTAGAGATTTTGATGTCTGTCTGTAGCCGCATTGTGCAAGTTACTGAAATTTGACCTCGTTATTTTCTTCAGTCTTGAGCATGTGAATGAAAATTCTGTGCAGTTGAATGACCAAGAGCTAGAATGTTGAGTTTTGATTCAAAGTGTAAGTCACTGTCCAACTTGCAGCTCGAGAGTAATAGTGTGCCTCCTAGAATTTGTGAAAAAGAATGCCTCAGTTTGGCAGTGCTTCCAAAAGCAATTTTTGTAGCAAATCCCAAACACACAGTTTGTGTCTACAAGAAGGAGGATTGCCTTGAATCATGGTATTTTCCTTGACTAAATGGTACTCGTACTCTTGAAGCATCTGCTGGATTGGAGATTGAGCAAGTTAAAACTGTAAGTTTGCATTGTGGGCATTGTGTGCATAGTCTGCATTTCTAAAATTGGAAAGACTTTCCGTGTAAGTCTTTCAAAAATGAAAGGGTTCTGGTACAGTATCTCAAAAACCAGGACCAGGAGTTATAGTTCTAAGGTAGGAGGCTCATAAACTGCTCATCTAAGGGCCGATTGGCCATTTTCATGTATTTCCTCTGATGGGAATATTTTTAACTTATTTTTCAAACAAAGAAAAATAGATGCAGAATGTAATGCAAGTCATTTCGTAATTTTTGAAGCATTTTTTAATTACTTATGAGTTTTCAAACAAGATGAGTCATGGATTACTCTTTATGACCCTAGATCTTCCATAAACTACTCACTTGTAATTTCTAGAGAGAAATGGGGAAAGCAAAGAGAATCATTTGCATGAGCAAAATTTTTTTTTTTATCAATCCATTAAATGATTATAGAAGGTCCATTTCAAGACCACCTCATGTCCATTTCCGGCAAGTCTACACGGGCAATTCTAAATGCCCATACTTGCTTTTAGAGCCTCCTACCTTAGTGGATTCATTGCCTTCTTCAAGAATAAAATTTCATTACTGAGATTTCTTGACCCATGTAGACTGATTGTTTGACTCTTGATTCAACGATGCACATGTCTATGTCCCCAAATCTAGGAGAGAAATAGTAAAATAAAATTCTTAAGATCCTATTCGTTTTGTGACATAATATCATTCATTTTGTGACATAAATTTTATGGACTTTTGTAGTTGTACAGTGGGGTACCAATCAAAATGTCGTTTTCGAATTCGCAGTGAGAAAAATTTCAATACTGCCAACTTTGAAAGCCTCCCGAGAGCTCAAAAATTGGTATTTTACCACGGAAATTTTACCAAAGAATTATCTTTAAGTTAATTCTATGTATGAAAATTTTCAAGGACAAAAGATTCACCCAAAAAAAGTTATTCAAAATCTACCAACATTGGTAGCTGTGGAAATTTTTTCACTGCTGCCAACTTTGACAGCCTCCTAAAGATTGAATTTTTCTTTTTGCCATGAAATTCTTGGAAAAAAAACCTCTTTATGTTGGTAACCTATGATAAAAATTTCAAGGCCAAAAGATTAATACAAAAAAAGATATTAACAATCTACCAACATGTGTCGTTTTGAGAAACAATTGTGAAAACCGTTTCACTACTTCAACTTTGACACCCTCCCAAGGGCTGAAAAATTGCTTATTTACTATGAAATTTTTTTCCACAAAGTGATTTCTATGTTAATAACATTTTTGACAAGTTTCAAAGCCAAAAAAGTTATACAAAAAAAAAAATTCAAAATCTACCAACATGTGTAGCTGTGAAAAACCATTTCACTACTTCAACTTTGACACCCTCCTAAGGGCTGCAATTTTACTTATTTACCATGAATTTTTTTCACAAGATCCCCTCTATGCTAATAACATGTGTGCCAAATTTGAAGGTCAAAAGATTTACACAAAAAAAGAAATCCACAATCTACCAACATGTGTAGTTGTGGGAAACAATGGGGGAAACCATTTCATTGCTACCAACTTTGACACCCTTCCAACGGTTGAGAAATTGTCTATTTACCATGAAATTTTTGGCACAACATGCTCTTTATGATAAAAACATTCATGCCAAATTTCAAGGTCAAAATTTTTTTATAAAAATAAATATTTACAATTTACCAACGTGTATGTCCTCGATTTGCCTCAATCACTGCTTGTAACCTAGAGGGCATAGAATGACATAGTTGAAGGAGCTTTGTACTATTGATTAACCTCCACTCTCTTTCAATAACTACCTTCAAGTCATCTAAATTTTTTGGACATATTGGGCCATGTTGTACATCATCTTTCAAAATCTTCCAAAGGTTCTCAATTGGATTGAGATTGGGAGAATTTGCAGGCCAATCGAGCTTCTCCAAAAGGTGTGTTTGTCTCCATTCTTCACATACTTTGCTACGATGGATAGGTGTGCCATCTTCCATGAGCAATCCTTGTGGCACTCTACTCATAAAATGAAGCAACTTGACATTGTAGACCACTTCAACAAAATCCTTAGCAGAACGTCTATCTTTGGGCATAAAAACAAGTTGTGACTTTTGCCCTCCAACAAACGCACCCCAAATCATCAAAGAAGTTCTCCCACTCTTAAAAGTTGGAACTATATAACTTGATGAATAGCGCTCATATGCATTTCTCCAAACATGAACTTGTCTAGAATTTTTTCCAACTTCAAAGGTAGACTCATTTGTCCAAACAACTCTCTCGTATTCTTTTACATTCCACCTACAATACTTTTGAGCAAATGCCAATCGTTGAGACATGTGACGATGTGTCAAAAAAGGTTTCTTAACAACAATTCGACTGAAAATGTCACTCTCATATAAGGCCCTTCAAATAGTCGATCTAGACACTTGAGTAGAACATATATTAGTGATCTCAGAGAGTATCAAGCAACGATGAGTTTTTGAGACACGTATAATAGCACGGACATCTCTATCACTAAGCTTTTTAGCATGACTTCCACCACAAGGTTTGCACTTATAGGTTCCATCTTCTTGAAATTTCTTCACTACCTTTTGAATTTTTCTAACATGGACTCCAACAATAGCTGCAATGTCAACTCCTGTCTTCCCTACCTCACTGAAACCTACTATGTGAGCACGAGTTTCATCTGAAATAGCCATTACTCAGTGACCATGATCTAGCCTTTACTTAATCACCATGATCCAGCCTCACTCACTGAGCACATATATAACCTCACTCAGTCATCAGAAAAAAATCTCACATACCCTCAATCACTCACCATCATCCTACCTCACAGCCTTCACTCATTCCCTAGACCTCACTAGTCACCACATGTAAGTTATAACGTCACTCACTCTTAAAGAAAATCTCACATACCTCCATATATCCTCAGACACTCATCCCATGCCTCATCCACTCAGTTATCATATAGCCTAGACTTACTCAGTTAACTCATCTTTCATGCACTCAATCACTCATGTTCACAAAGTTTCAATCCTGTGCTTAGAAAATAATCTTCCATCACTTGCTTCTCTCATCATCCTACACCCCACCTCCTATAATGCTCTATTGTAAATGCAAGCATTCTTATTGAGAGGAAAAAGCTTCTTCATGCATGTATGGTCTCCAATTTTTAAACAAGTGCAGTCTTTGAGATTTGACAAGTGCACAAAACTAAATTTGGCTATCCTTGATTTTTTTGAGAAGCATTTATGATTAGCGATTGCATCATCTAGAGAATTTCAATCTAGAAGCATGATTGTCTGACATACTTCAACAATTTCAATGTCTTTAATAAAAGGTATCTCACAACTATACACATTGGTAGATTGTAAATATTTATTTTTATAAAAAAATTTTGACCTTGAAATTTGGCATGAATGTTTTTATCATAAAGAGCATGTTGTGCCAAAAATTTCATGGTAAATAGACAATTTCTCAACCGTTGGAAGGGTGTCAAAGTTGGTAGCAATGAAATGGTTTCCCCCATTGTTTCCCACAACTACACATGTTGGTAGATTGTGGATTTCTTTTTTTGTGTAAATCTTTTGACCTTCAAATTTGGCACACATGTTATTAGCATAGAGGGGATCTTGTGAAAAAAATTCATGGTAAATAAGTAAAATTGCAGCCCTTAGGAGGGTGTCAAAGTTGGAAGTAGTGAAATGGTTTTTCACAGCTACACATGTTGGTAGATTTTGAATTTTTTTTTGGTATAAATTTTTTGGCTTTGAAACTTGTCACAAATGTTATTAACATAGAAATCACTTTGTGGAAAAAAATTTCATAGTAAATAAGCAATTTTTCAGCCCTTGGGAGGGTGTCAAAGTTGAAGTAGTGAAATGGTTTTCACAATTGTTTCTCAAAACGACACATGTTGGTAGATTGTTAATATCTTTTTTTGTATTAATCTTTTGACCTTGAAATTTTTATCATAGGTTACCAACATAAAGAGGTTTTTTTTCCAAGAATTTCATGGCAAAAAGAAAAATTCAATCTTTAGGAGGCTGTCAAAGTTGGCAGCAGTGAAAAAATTTCCACAGCTACCAATGTTGGTAGATTTTGAATAACTTTTTTTGGGTGAATCTTTTGTCCTTGAAAATTTTCATACATAGAATTAACTTAAAGATAATTCTTTGGTAAAATTTCCGTGGTAAAATACCAATTTTTGAGCTCTCGGGAGGCTTTCAAAGTTGGCAGTATTGAAATTTTTCTCACTGCGAATTCGAAAACGACATTTTGATTGGTACCCCATTGTAGAAGGGTTGTTGAAGAAAGTACAAGTAATTAAGAAAAAAAATGTTCTAGCTAAAGACAAGGTCATGAGATGGCCAAATTCTCACAAAAGGATAATTTATCCTATGTTGCCAAGACAGGTCTTCAACAATGCTTTGGGGATCCATACTACAAACCTTACAATGTTAGGAATATCTCATTTTCTTGTAAAGTGTTGATAGTGTATTTGGTGCATAGAAAGACTAGTGTTCCTCTTATTTTGGGCTAAGTAATTAGGGAGAAATTTGAGCCAAAGCAATCAAAACCTCAAATCTTTTATTATATTAATTATAGAGTGTTACCATTCATATCATGACCCTTTGTCACAAATATGGTTAGATTTTCATCCCATATGTTTGATCAAGTCATCCCAAATGTTTTTCATTCAGTTTTGTAGGACTTCAACCAACTATCCAATCCATATTCTCCTAAGTTCAATGTTGCATTGCAACAAGTTCATGCTAGTATTCTGTAACTACATAGAAGAAAATGAGGGTTTTTGCGACTGCAAAGAGCAATTGGTTTTGAGTTGCATAGGACATTTTGCAACTGGTGCTAATTTGGAGCCCCTAGTTGCAATGGACAAGTTGCATATGGGATTGTAGTTGCAAATTGCATCAGCCTACTTAGAACTTCATCAATGAACTTTTTTGACATGGTTGCTTATGTGGTATTTGCTACCACGTGAAGTCAATCACTCAATTGGAGAGTGTGCAACTTATTGCCAACTCATTTGCGACTAATATATGACTTGTTTGCAACTCATTTGTGACTTCATTGCGGCTTATTTATGACTCATTTGTAATAGTTTCAAGATTTGTAGATTTGTAGATTTTAATCTCAATGATTCATAGATTAATAGATTTCATATCTATCTTTTTTTTTAAATTAAAAATTATAATATTGGTATTTAATAGATTTCGCTCATTTTGAAAATTCTACAATTTCATAGGTTTTAAAAAAATTTGGGTTTCAAATATTTTTAGATTTCTCTAGAATGTAGAATCTACAAATTGTTGAAATCTACATACTATAGAAATCTATTAAATAAATAAATTTTTGAATTCTATTGGTAGAATTCATTACATTAGAATACAATGCAAGACGTTAAATCGTCCATTCAAAGGTGGGCCCGCTTGACATGGCATACGGGCTAGACCATGGGCCCAGCCATGCCCCCTAGCCTTGCTGGCCCACCTCCAATGGATCTCGACTTGGCACTTTTCACCCAACACTCGAAGCCCACTCCCACAACGAAGACAGAGCGCCACTCGACGAAGGCGAAGGTTCGTGTTGGAGGTCTCTCAAACTTTGTTTCCGTTTGCGCTTAGGGTTTAGTGTGTGCATTGTTTTTGCTTTTCTTGTAGTTTAGACTTGATCACCATTAGCCCAGCATTTAGCTTCTATGGATCCATCATCTGCAAGAATGAGGTCAAGGTCAAGTGTGATTTATTGCATAATGTTTCACAAATTGATGTAGCAACCTAACTTGATTGAGCTCCATGAATACCTTGAAGCAAACTTTTGAAGAATGAGAAATGATTTAGACAAGTATATTTCATTGCGAAGTTCCCACCTATTATGAAGCAACCCCATTTGACTCCAATATCCTCATGCAATGATAGCATGTCTCTAATAGGAACTGGAAAATCCGCCACTCCAACTCAAGTTGTTGTACGGATACAACCTGAAGAAAAAGATGGTTCGACAAAATTAATTTGAAGCAAATCAAAATGTGTCAATTGAAGTGTTGATGAAATCCAATTGACTAATATAGCAAACTCATACTCAACAAATAAAGAGATGCTTATCCTATAGTGAACCCTAAGGTGTTTTTCTCTTGGTTCCAAATCGCTAATGAAATCATTAAGAAGATCTACAACATTAACATTCTCGATACATTCTCAATTGAAAGACCATTGTATTTGGTTGAGCAAGACTTGAAGATATCGAGAATGATAACTCTCTGAGTTCGTCATCTCGATTTGAGATAGGATTGTAGGAACAATTAGTTGCTTCCAATTTGCCTTGGATGGATACCACCTCTCTTTGCAAAGAGAATGTGCCGGATGATGCTTCTAATTTTACACCAATTAATAGTTCACATATCTCTCCAAGATCACTACAGTGATTTGGTATAATCCTGGCAGGATGAAAGGGAAGTTGAAGAGACTCACCAACGTCTAGCAATTGCAGAATCAATTTTGTTTTAGAAAAGCTAACCAACGACCAAATTCATATCCCAAGGAGTCGAATACAATTAAAATAGCATCCACGAGTTGTGACCGACAACTCATAGTATTTTCACTCATCTCTAGAGGGTCATAATTGGAACATCTTCCCATTGTCATGGTTAAGCTATCTTCTTCACTTTTGGTAGAAAAGTCTGTTAGTTCAAGCATGTTTGAGCCATTTGATTGTAGGATGAGGTCATTTCTTTTCTCGACGAAACTGTCTGCCATAAGTTTTCCGTGTTTGCTAGCAAAAGATGCCAATCAATAGCATATCTCCAATGAAGACTAAGAAGGGGTTGTTTGGAATCGATTTCGATCCTTTTGGATTCTATAGTAATTTCTGACGAGTTCAAAGCTAATGATTTGTCTTGTATGATAGGCTTCTTCGTACTTTCAATTTATCAATCAAGCATACTTTTGCTTGCTTCAACGTTTGTTTACAAATAATAAAATTCTTTTTCCACCAGATTCTAAACCTGAGTTCAAAACCTTGGTCATTATCCACACTTATTTACTCAAATGCTAGCAAACACTCTCCAAGCCTATAGAGGAGGCATGGAGTAGTCAAGAACGAGGCGCGGACGAGGTGCCAACAACAAGCATACTCCGAACCGCAACAACTATAGGAAAAGCAAAAACGGCGCATATACTAAATCCTAAGCGCAAACGGCTACGCAGCAAACAAGTTCAAGAGGCCTCTAGCATGAACCTCCGCCTCCGTCAAGTGGCGCTCTATCTCTGTTGTGGTGGGTGTGGGCTTCAGGTGTCGGGTGAGAAGTGCCGGGTCAAGATCCATCGAAGGTGGGCCATCAAGGCGGGGGGGGGGGGGGGGGACATGGCCAGGCCCATGGTCTAGCCCGCGCACCACGTCAAGCAGGCCTACCTTCGAATGGATGATTTAACGTCTTGTGAATACTGATGGAAATAGACACAGTAATGGCAATGGACATTCTTGATCACACAGATGATCTGAATTGAATTAAGCTCATTCTAAATACAAGAAGGACGGTAGTGAAACTAACTAACCACTAACAAATCTAACGTAACGAACTAATCACTAACAAACTTAATCATGGAATGCAAAGATCGCAGTACAATCCTAACCTACTTACTATTCTACTTGGTATGAACGTGAGTGGCAGACTATACATCCATCACTCCCCCTTAGTCTACTACTCAAAGGAGTGGAACAACTCAACCATCGGATGCACGTCCCGGAGCAGAGCTCAACAAGTTTATCAATTTGTTCAGGCAGTCTTTTTGAATTCCCTTGGTGATATTAAATGAAGATTATCCCTCATTTCTTGAAACTGCGCTTTGCTCAGTGGTTTGGTTAAAATGTTTGCTATTTGCTCAAACAAACGTACGAACTCTAAACATATCCTCCCTTTCGTGATATGGTCTCGGATGAAGTGACATGTCTTTTCAATGTGCTTAGTGTGACCTTGGAAAACGGGGTTTTTGGCCATCTTGACACAACTTTGATTGTCACAGAGTATGACGATGGGACGTGTGATAGGTAAGTAGATTTCTTCGAATAAGTTGCTTAGCCACATGGCTTCCTTTGCCGCTTCCTCAAGAGCTCTATATTCAGCTTCTGAGCTCGATTGTGCTACTTCATTCTACAACTTACTTTTCCAAGATATTGGTGCAATACCAATGCTCATGAGATATCCCGAGGTTGACTTCCATTCATCTAAATCTCCCAAGTAGTTGCTATCCGAGTACCCAAATGGTTATATTTCTCCCCCTCTCGGATAGTGAATTGCAAGGTTAGCGGTACCTTTCAAATAACGGAAGATGTGAAGAACAGCTTGGAGATGTCCTTCCCAAGGAGTAGAGGTAAATCACGTCACGATGCCAACCGTAAAGGCTACATCAAGACGTGTGTTCGTTACATGGAGGAGTTTGCCAACTCCCATCCGGTAATATGCGGCACCAAAGTCATCAAGAGATGGGGAGTCCATATGCATCGATAGGGTGCTGTAGAGGTTGCTCTCCATTGGAATTGGTGTAGGGAGACATTCTGTTAATTCCATGTCGGTCAAACACTTGCGAATATATCTCTAGTGAGACATTGTGATGCCGTGAGAAGTGTAGATGAAATCCACTCCCAGATACAAAGAAAGGCAACCGAGGGTAGACATTGAGAATTCACGGCAAAGTTGCATCTGAATAAAGTCGATTTTCTCACAATGGTTCCTAGTGAGCATAAGGTCGTCTACGTAAATGATTAATAATACGATGGAATCACCTTCACGGAAAACATATAGGCTAGGATCAGCGATACAAGGAGATAATCCAATTGAAAGGAGATACATGTTGATTCTCTCATACCATACATGTGATGATTGTCACAATCCATAGATAGCTTTGTTTAAGCGACAAACCAAGTGTTCTCGACTTGGTTGTATAAAGCCTTGGGGTTGCTTGAGGAAGATGGTCTCCGTGATATTTCCATTTAAGAACGCAGTTTTAACATCTAGGTGAAACAAAGGCCATCCTCTCATTGCAGCAATACAGACAAGTGTTCGCATCATCGACCATTTGACCACAGGTAAAAATGTGTCATGATAATCAAATCTGGGATTTTGTTGGTCACCTCGTGCCACTAGTCTTACCTTGTATATGAGCTCGTAGGAAGCTGTGCTTGACTTAAGTTTGTATGTCCATTTAATTGAGATAGCTTTGTGGCCCAGGGGAAGTTCTACCAAGGACCATGTCTTGTTGGCGTAAATAGACTCCATTTCTTGTTGCATGGCTGCCTACCACTCGAGGTGATGAACAGCGTCTTGGTAGTGTAGCGGCTCTTCTAATGTTGTAACATGAGCACACAAATAAATGGGCTCGTTGAAAGCAACAAAATATGCTTGTAAATCGCTGAGGAACTCAACTTGAGCAGCGTAGTCCAGTAGTCAGGTACTGTGAAATCGCGCACGCGATGAACGTCGAAGGGACGGAGATACTTGTGGAGGTTTAGGAATCATGGGTTGCGTGGTAACCGCAGATGGAGTCTCTAATTGATCTGCACCAGTTGTCACGACTATCCCCCTTGTGTGGTGTGTGGGGGAGGATGTGGCTCCCACCAATGAATCATGGATATCTGACGGTGGAAAGTTGAGATGACGTTGGGGAGTGGTAGGTGTAGCGGAACTTGATTCGGTGGGGTCGGGTGGTAGGTCAAGTATCTCCAACACAACAGAGTTGTTAGAGAGTGCTTCAACTAAGATGTTGGATCTTGGAGAGTCCTTGGAATGAACGCTGTCCCCAAAACGCCCTTCCTCAAATTGTACATTGCTGTTGATTATGATGTTGTGAGATGGTAGATGGTAGAATCGATAGCCTTTAGTGGAGTCAAAATAGCCTACAAAGATACATTTGATGTTGTGATCATCAAGTTTTTGGCGTTTTTCTTTGGGTATGTGAACGTAAGCCAAACACCCAAAAATTCATAGGTGTTGTAATCTTGGGACGACCCCATGCAACTGTTGATAGGGATTGATTCCCGAGTTGGGTCGTGTGGAAGAGCGATTCGTCAAATAATTCGTAGTAGATAGAGCTTCAGACCACAAGAAAGGTGGAGTATTAGCCTCAAAAACCATGGTACGTGCCTTGTCCTAGAGTATATAGTTCTTTCGCTCACTGACACCGTTTTTGGTGTGGAGAGTTGGCTTGAGTAAGCTCATGATGAATGCCTACATCTTGTAATATGCATTGGAACTCCTCTTATAGATATTCTCCTCGGTCGCTTCGAATGGCTCTAATTTTGAGACCCAAGGCTAGTTCCACTACGGCCTTGAAGTGTTGGAAGCATTTTTGTGCCTTTGACTTGTGGCGGATGAAATAAATCCACGTAAATCTTGAGTATTCGTCAATAAATGTTATGATGCAGGAGTTCCCTCCTAGTGAAGAGGGTCGAATTTGCCCGCACAGATTTGCGTGAATTAACTGTAGGGGAAACTTAGCTCGTTTGGAGGCAACCTTGGGAGCAGAGGATCGTGCTTGCTTTCCAATGGCGCAGCTGTCACATAAGTCGTGAGAGCTAGTAATTAATGGTACCCCTCTGGCAATGTGGTGTGATCCCATGGACCGGATGCTATGAAAATTTAGATGCCCAAGTCTCTTGTGCCAAAGTTGCACTAGAGAAGGTGAAGAGACTACGCAAACATGAAATTTGGGGTTGGGTACGATGTATCACTAGAGTCCAATCTTAGAATCACTCTTGCTGCGTCCCACGACATTGTCTGGTCCTTGATATACCATGCATTCTTTATTGTCAAATACCATTGTCAATCCCAAATCTGCAATTGCTCCAATAGAGAGAAGGTTGAAAGAAAGCCTAGGCACGAAGTAGACGTCATTTATGTTTATTTCATTGTGGTTTCCAAAGTTGACAGTACCTTTCCCTTCCACGGGAAGAAGCTGTTTGCCAACGGTCTACACCACCATAGATTTGGGTTCTATCTCTAAGCTAGAAAATTGGTTGGAATCTCCGCTCACATGTTGAGAACATCCGGAGTTGAGAATCCAAGTTGCCTCGGGTTCAAAGCTGGTACTGTGGAAGTCATCTTAAGGTGGTCAATCCCACAAGATTGGCTCTTTAGTTCCCCCAATCAACATATTGCTGTGCAAGATGGGTTTGAGGTGTCCCCTACCCATGCCTTGGCTCGCTTGGCACGCTTGAGCTCATCTTGCTAATTCTTGCTCAAACTCTTGACAATCGTGCAAGAAGTGCCCGATTGCTCCGCACTAGTTGCATGTACAAAAGGCTGCAACATTGGGGTGATAAGGTCGATACGAGTTCCCCATAGGGAATCTCAGCCCAGATGGGTAGTGCGATCGGAAGCTCTGCTGTCTGTTGGGGACGTATGATGGTTGCTAAAAACACACGGCCAAGGCCTCCGTATGTTGTATTGTCATTCCTATTGATTGTCGAAACTGCATATGTTGAGCATGTTAGTGCAGCAACTTCGTTAGTGTTTCCAAAGTTGGCATTTCATTGAGTACACTGACCTGATTGTAAACTTCTTCATAACTTGGGGGTAGAGAGTTGAGCATCCTCTCCACCAAGTCAATTTCAAAAATGGTGTGGCCGACCCCTTTGAGCTACAATTTTGTATCCTGAATTTTTTGGATATATTCGTTGATGGAACCTCCCTCCAGTAGCCTGATGGAATTTAATTTGTCCAGCAACATTAATCTAGAAGCATTGTTAGTTATCTCAAACCATTCTTTGAGCGTGTTCCATGCAATTCTAGGATTGCTAATGTTAGATAGCTCATTGAATATAGACTCACAACAAGACATGGTAATAGAATAGAGAGCTTTGGCCCTTCCTCTGACCATTTCCTCTGGCTCATTCGTCATAGGTCAGTTGTGCCCCGTTGGATCTACGTACTTCCAAGTGTTTTCCTTCATCAGAAGTAGTCTACAACGCGTCCTCCACGTCTGATAGTTATCGATAGTTAGTTTCTGGCTCTCAGGCAAAACATCGGATGTTGACATGGTTTACTGTTTGTGGCGATGGACAAGATGAGGTGAGGCACTAAGGTAGTGAAATTCTACTATCTTATTAGTGACGTTCCTACTTCTTTGTTGCACTACTTGTTTTCTTGTACTCCTGAGCTATTGAACTTTGTATGAATGTGAGTGGCAGACTATACATCCATCAAATACAACAACTTACATGTCTTATATGTCCAACCTAATGGTACTCTTCACAACTGATATGGTACAATTGATATAAGACAATCAAGAAATGACTTTGGAAACAACTAAAAAATGACTAATAAACAACTTTGATTCAACTAGAAAACAACTAGGAATTAACTAAAAAAAACAACTAGAAATTGACGAGGAAACAACTAGCCTCATTTTACAATTGCAATTGCTTTCTAGTCATTTTCCAATTGTTTTTTGCTAGTTAGAGTAGATTGACATGGTGGATTCCACAAAGTATAGACTTGTCCACATCGACACTATGATGAATATTATCTAGATGAAGTATAATTCACATTCATTCTGAATTTGAACTCTATTACAACTCTTGTAACTCTACACTTCATTCTATAACTGCTATGCAACTAAAACAATGTATTCACTTCATTCTACAACTACTTTGCAACTAAACATTGTACTATTGATGTATAAAAATGACGTAAGAATTTGGTGCAATTAGAAAGGGCTACAATTGTAGGATAGTTGTATAGGACACTTAGACGCATTTCAGTTAGTTGTGGTGGACACATTTTTCTTCTAGTATACACATTTATCCATAGATATGCTTTAGTTATTTCTTGCATTTATGGTTGAATTAGTAAAAAAATTGAAGTAAAAATTGGCAATTTGCGTAGCCCGATTCTTATTATGAATTGGCTATTTGGAAAAGTTAAACAACCCATGGTTGTTCGGCCGAACAACTCAACAACATGACGAACACGACGTCCAACACGTCTAGTAGACCCCCTTGTCCGTCTAATAAAGTCAACTTTAAGGTTGACTTTCAAGTAAAACACTTTCTATTTCCAATCTTGACATATTTGAGTTTCATTTTATAGAAGTGTCTCAATTTAATAATCACTTATTCCATTCTTAATTATGGATCATAAATAAAATGAGATTTCAAATTATCTCTGCTGTTAGGATAAGGCTTTATTCGTCAAAATTGTCATGTATACACAACACTCGTCTTGTACGACATGCGACATCAAACGAACAACTAGACACCCAACCCCAAAATGTGTTCGACAGAACAACCCTGAAACAACCCACCTATGATTAGCTATCAATTCTCCTTGTACCTTGTTTTGGATAACTTTAGATGTTTGCATATAGATTGTTGTTCCAATATTATAGAAATAAACATTTCATGCATTTCTGAGACTATAGGACAACTTTGTGACAAAGGTTGGTATAAAGGGCCATAAGTGTCATTTTGCCCTTTGAATCCCAAGGAACCAAAAAAAAAATTTACATGGTCAATTTCATTAAAATGGTGGTATTCCATGTGCCATTTTCAAAACCGTGCAATCTAAATTGTAGAAGGGACATCTAGGATAGGTATAGATTTCGGAAATCTAGAATACTTATAGATTAAAAAATTTATAACTAATATAGATTTCAGACAAAGCGGTCATATATTATCTAGGAGGTATCTAGATTTCAAACATCTAGGTCTGGTATAGATTACTAACATCTAGGACGGGTCTAGATTTGAGACCAAGCCGTCTAAACCTTAAAAGTGCCAAAGTAGTGAAATGGCCCCCCATTTCAATGGAATAGCCCCATTTTCACGAAATTGACCATTAACTCTTAACCCTTAAACAATCACTGAAATAATTCTGATTCAATTCACTCGGACTGGCTTGAAGCAGGCATGTGATACGCTTGCTATAAAGAGCTGTCAAATTCTCTTGAGCTCCCACAGTTCATCGCAATAAACACAAGGGTTCACAAGGGTTCACAAGCGTTCACTCAGACGTACCCCATTTGGTTCAGACTAGACATTCCTTTGATCGAGCTCGACCCGGCCTTCACAGCTAGTTACGACATTCAAGCCCTGGCTGTCGTGCAAGTGCTAGCTGCGCGATTTCTAGCACCCCGGCTTGTTTGTAAGTAACATGCACTCTCAGGAGAAACCCAATACATCCATCGATAGATTTTTTGAGGAAGTTCGTAGTCAATGTCCAGCGATGATAGAATAGGATACGGTAACATACAGTAGGAATGGAATCTGGACACAATTATCGGACATTTGTCGAATTTCCTACTTGAATTTCTAGCTCCTGTGTCTCTCTGTGGTAAGTTCATGTTAGCTAGAGGACAATGAACAATATCCTAGATAGTTGTGTCGTGAGAGCGGATCGGGCATGGGAGAGAAAGAGATACAAATCATTTGTGCATTCGGTAGAGGTTAGGCGACTTGCGAGCGCGAGTTCAAAGCCGTACTCAAATGGACTAATTTCTTATGACCGAGCTGCAAGGGACCAATGTGTGTGTCCTGTGCAGATAGGTCGATAACGCGAGATCATCTGAACCTGCAATGTCCAATTCATCGCCTCATTTCTGACCTCACATCTTGTGTTACGTGATGCACAGATTAATGGTCACCCGATTGACGAGACCCCCAACTGAAACACTGCTTCTGACGGGACTCATTCTTCGTTGAGCTTCGGACTCACAGCGAGTGAGTGTGAGTACAAATTTACAACAATGGCAGGCGTTCCGGCAACCGAGACGAGTGTCCCTGAATCGGTCAGTACGAATCCTTCCACGGCCTGGAACAAGCCGTGTGCGGAGAAGTGGACCGGCGGAGTGCACCAGATCCTCAACTGCAACCTTGACGCCGCCTGGACCCTGCTATCGGACTTCATGGGTCTGCCCAAATGGGTGCCCACCATCAGCGTCAGCCGCCTTGTGGAAGGGGAAGCGAATGCTGTGGGCTGTCTGCGCTACTGCAAAGGCAGCAGCACCACGTGGGTGCAGGAGCGTCTGCTGGAATTGGACGAGGCCAGGCGCTACATGTCGTACAGAATGGAAGATAATCACTTCGTGTTTCCTCAAGGCTTCCAAGGCTATGTCGCCAAAGTACAAGTACGTGAGCCGAGGAACCTTTCAGTGAATTATGTAGAATGAATTAATAAATGCGTCAATTTGATGTATTCCACTGCTTTGACGATGACAGGCGGAAACAGAAATGTACAGTTATGCTCGTTTTAGGAGCTTCGTGTAGATGTATGTATGATCATTATGTCACTCTCTGGTAGCACGGTTCATATTCGTTAGAATGGCGTGTTTCAAATTGCCAAACTTGTGATACTCGTAGAGTTCTACGAACTACGAATAGACTAGTAGATATGATGTTGAATCTTGTCAGTTTACCCAATATTGTGATTATTTAGAGATTGCACGAATTCGTCATTGATTAGTGTAAAAGCTAGTCCGGGGCGCAATATGAACTAATGATCTGCGTTTGCGACATGCTTTGGGTGTGTGTGCAGTTAGGAGAAGCAGGAGAAGGCCAGACGTGGGTGAACTGGACCTACGAAGTGGATCCCGTAATCTCAGTAACCCGGGAGTATTTGACCCAGTTTATGATTAAATTCTACTCAGACAATCTCAAGTTTCTCGAAGACGGAGCGAATAAGAGCAAGCCCAATGCGCACACTGTTACAAGCACAGTATCTAGACTGTGAAGAGGAGGTAGGCGGACCTCATTCAGTTCCTGCGACTTTTGAAAAAAAATTGCCCCAGTGGAAAGCCGGTACTCAAACCTCAAGTGAACTTTTATCGCATTATAAAAAGAAAGAGAAGAAAGATTCTACATGAAAAATAGACCTTTCATGGAAAAAAGGAGTACTCGAATTTACTAGCACTCAAAAGAAGGTTGAAAAGGGACGGCATTGTTGATTGTGGCTATCGTGTGTCACCTAGCCAGCTCTTCATATTTTCTCAAACTGACAGGCCTGGGAATAAACAGTGACCAATGCCAAAAACTAATTTTCTTCAACTAATTTTCTTCAGTCTTGAGCATGTGAATGAAAATTCTGTGCAGTTGAATGACCAAGAGTGAGAATGTCGAGTTTTGATTCAAAGTGTAAGTCACTGTTCAACTTGCAGCTCGAGAATAATAGTGTGCCTGCTTCTAGAATTTGTGACAAGGAATGCCTCCAAAAGTTTGGCAGTACTTCCAAAAGCAATTTCTAGCAAATCCCAAACATAGTCTGTCTGCAAGATGGAGGATTGCCTTGAATCATGGTATTTTCTTTGATTAATGGTACTCTTGAAGCATCTGCTGAATAGGAGATTGAGCAAGTTAGAACGGTAAGTTTGCATTGTGGGCATTGTTTGCTTAGTCTGCATTTCTAAAATTGGAAAGACTTTCCGTTTAAGTGTTTCAAAAATGAAAGGGTACTGGTACAGTCTCTCAAAAACCAGTAACAGAGGTTATTAGTTCTAGTGGGTTCATTGCCTCCCACAATAATAGAATTTCATTAGTGAGATATCTTGACCCATTTGTACTGACTCTGGATTCAAGTGCACATGTCTATTGTCCTCAAATCCAGGAGAGAAAATTACAGTAAAATGAAATTCCTAAGATCCTATTCGTTTTGTGACGTAGCATCATTCGTTTTGTGACAGAACATCATTTGTTTTGTGACATAACATTTGTTGACTTGTGTAGTTGTTGAAGGGTTGTTGAAGAGAGTCCAATTAATTAAGAAAAAAATGTTCTTGCAAAAGACAAGGTCATGAGGTGTCCTAACTTCCATGTCTCAAGATAAGGATGATTCAACTTATTTTGCCAAGTCAGGTCTTCCAATAGTGCTTCAAATGGGGATCCATACTACAAACCTTACAATGTTTAGAATGTCTCATTTTCTTGCAAATTGTTGATAGTGTATGTGATGCATAGAAAGCTCATTGATACTCTTATTTTGGGTTAAGTAATCAAATATAAATTTGGACCAAAGTAATCAAAAACCCAAAATTTCTATAACCACACATTTATCCATAGATATGCTTTTAGTTATTTCTTGCATTTTTTTTGAATCAGTAAATTTTTGAAGTAAAGGTTGGTAATTTGCATAGGATTTTCATTATGAATGGAATATTTGAAAAAATTAAATAACCCACCTTGAATCCTATCCTTTCTCCTTGTACCTTGTTTTGGACAACTTTCGATTTTTGCATGCAACTTGTTATTTCAAAATAGAAATAAACATTTCTTGCATTTCTATGACTATAGGACAACTTCGTGACAAAGAATGGTGCTATGGGCCATTAGTAGTCATTTTCACTCTTTAAATCCCAAGGAACCAAAAACAAACAAAAATAACTCTTAACCCTTAAACAACATTTACTTGCCTAGAGGGCAACCCAAGGTTGAAAAAAGCTCCTTAAAGTAGGAAATGGGTCTTATTGCTTGCCCAAAGTTTGTACAGTTAGGGTATGCAAAAGTAAATAATAAATTGTAGTACTTTGACTTTGCAACCTAAATGTGGTCCTTAGCAAACCATATTCCCTAATGAAGTGGGTTTGGTAAATTGAAACATTCCAAAAAAATACAAAAGCCATTTTTGGTCAAAGGTTCTCTCAAAATTAAGCCTAAAGAGCTTGGCCTATCATTTAAAGGTTAATCCAAGAGGAATTGGAAGTGAGTTGGGAAAATTAATGGAGGTTACTATTTCATTTGATAGAGAATAAATTGAAACAATTAGATCTAGAAAATACAATTGCATGCAACAATTGTGTTATTTACACATGAGCATGTCTACAAAGACAATATATAATATATGGTAAATAGTACAAAATATGCATCCCTTCTACATCTTGAATAGCATTGGTGACTTCTTTTAGGGAAAGCAAACACAAAGATGGCACAAGTGAATAGGCAAACTTTAGAAAGAGGGGCACTGTAAAAAAAAACACATATAAAATTTTATATAGCAATTGATGTTTTTAGCATTAGGGGAGATTAAAGGTCATAGAAAGACTATTTTAGGCCCATTCCCTATGTTGGGAACTAGAGTGCAAGCCGGAATAAAAAATTGTATAAAATATTAAATAAAAATAATATTTTTTCTTGAAAATTAATTTTAAAATAAAAAAATTATTAATGAAATATTATTATATGAAGTAGCAGTGTCACTTCCACGTTAGATTGTTGTTGTGGCGACATTCCCCAAAGTTCACCATTGTTCAGGAATTTTAGGAACTCGGAGTCTTCTATAAGGTTGAAATACCTTTCTAATGTGCTTTCTAGTGTTATAGTCAAACTACATGTTTTTCCAGGTCTTTTTTTCATCTTTCCTTTTAGAGACCAACTTCAACTCCCTCTATGTAAAGTGTTGATCAATCATGAAAGAAATACAATTGAATTTGCCTAAATTTTGAGTAGAAGATTTTGTACACACACATGATATCAAGTGCCTCTGGTATTTAAAGCATGAACTTTCACACATTGAAGGGTGTATTTTTTAGTGTTGATTGCTTTGATAAATGATCAAACAAAAACGAGTTTGGGGACCTTTAATTGCAACATGACTCCCCCTAAGGTATGTACATCCACAATGAATTGCCTACGCTCAAAATGTAACACCTACATTTGGACCAAATAGAGACACTTTTATTCAATCAAATTTTAATCAATTATCATGTAAAACCATGAATATTCAATGAAACAATTCACCCAAAAGTAGAGTTCTTTTTTAATTTTTTGAAATAAGTTTTTGGAATACTTGATTGGGATTGCATAGCAAATGAATGTTAATTGTGCAAGACAAAAACAATGCAAGTTATATTTTGTATTAGAGTTAATTGGAAAGTGAATCCCAATTCGTACCAAGGGGGTAGAAGAAGACCTAACTAAGAATTAACTCATGCAAAAGATACATAGCACTAAACTTCATCGCACCCTAGTTTGGGTAGGGTGCTTCAAGGAGTTTTGTCCTATATTTTTTTCAAACTGCCTACTATGTACATACCTTAATTTTTGACATGACATATTGTAACATCACGTTACTTTTGCAATCTTTTATTCACAAATAAGCAATCAAAGTAAGCATGATATGAATATGGGTGTAACCGTGCCATAGAATGAGCATCTAAAAAACTTACTTGTGCCATTTCATTTGTTAAGGTAGGAGGTTTGAAATCCGCAAAATCTCTAAAATTGCCCACCTCTTCAAATGTACACTATTTTTGTATGAGTTTTTTTCATCTTTATAGGGATGTACCAATAATGTACATTTGAGGAAGTGGGCAATTTTAGAGCCTTATGCCATTTCGACTTAAAAAAATTCATAACCTATTCCACAAAGTTCCAAAAATTAATAAATGAATTGGATTAGAGGTCAATTCCACTTGTCTTTCAAGGAAAATTTACTGAAAAATATTTCAATAAGTTTCACCTCCCCAAAATTCAGTTTCAACTCTTAGATGGGTGCTTTATAGACCTCCTACCTTACCCCTTAAAGGACGGATTGGTGACGGCAAAAATCATCACTTTTGGAACCTTGTGACATCATCTACTTTTAAAAAAAAATCAAGTATATTTATTGGAGATCAAACTACAGTGCAAGATCTCTCCTTTTTGCACAAAATTTCAAGGATGAATAATTGCTCTTTTGTCCTACCTAAGAAGATTCTTTGTCATCCACCGGACACAAAACGTCCATGTCGACGGTTCAGGGTTTAAAGAAAAAAGCCACTTACTTGTACTACACAAACTCCAAATGCAACCTGTCAATGACAGACCTCTGAGCACAGAATGACGTGTCAGTGGGGAAACTTGATTCTCCAACAGATAACCAAAAAATCAAATCATTCGAGAAGTGAACAGAATGAGTTGAAGAATGAGTTGAAGAAGACCTGCCTCTACCTTTGAAAAAGTCTTGGAAAGTCCAGCACATGAGACATGCTGCAAACCAGAGAAAAGGGCACCTGGTCTCCAACTGTAGGTGGAAACGCAGGAGTTCATGTTTCACGGATGTCGGTGGACAATCCCATAGCTGCTCATGCTCATTTAGATCTGTAGCATCCCTTGTGAAGTTTGCCTACCCACTGATACATGTAAGGAGGTCCATGAAGTGCTCATCTAAGAGCTGAAACCGGAATTTCAGGAGGTAAAACTTCTTGAAATATTTTTCAGTAAATTTTCCTTGAAAGACAAATGGAATTGGCATCTAACCCAAGTCGTTTCATATTTTTTGGAGTTCTGTAGAATTAGTTCTGAATTTTTGAAGTTGAAATGGCAAAGGGCTCTAGAATCGCCCACCTTTGTAAATGTACACTATTTGTACATCACTAGTACGATACAAAAGTAGCATGTTCAAATAGTGTACATTTACAAAGGTGGGCGATTCTAGAGCCTATGCGATTTCAAAGCCTCCTACCTTACATGTAAGGAGGTCTTTACCTTTATATTGTACTGCCTCTATGGACACTAGTGTTTGATGGATGACAATGAATCTTTCTACATAAATGTTCATCTTTAGAATTTTATGTGAAAAGGAGTGGTCTTTGACCTCTAGTGAGTGAGTGCGCTTGGGATTCTTTATGCAAATGATTCAAGTAGTATCAAAAAGGATGATTTTCATGGTGACCAACCTATTCATCCAAAGTTAATTCTTAACCGCTAAATGCTCAAGGCCTTTCTAGGTTTAAAAATATCATTGCTTTTGAAGTATTATAGGTCTAAATGTCACTAAGGTATAGAAATCTCAACCACACAATCTTGTAGTGTATGTGCCGTAGATGATGTGAATCAAATTTGGAGTCATTCGGACACATAGAAAGCAAGATTATAATGTTTTAGTGTTGAGAAAGGAGGCTGAAAATTTTTCTAGCAACACATTTGCAAGCAAAATTTGATTTCTAAACTTACTCAAATGAAAACAAAAAAATTGAACGAGAAAGTACTTCAAAACCAACATTAAAATTCATTGGTGAAAGAAAATAACATCCCATTGACTCATTGTGTCTTCAAAATGGCTTAGAAATGTCAAAATATAGCAAAAAAATGGTTGGAAAAAACACATCCAAGGCGAAACCTCCTTTTGCTAAAATGCTTCTTAGTCACTCATAATTTCTTCTATTGATTTGAAATTTTAACCAAACAAAATAGAACAGTGTGCACAACTTTTCCCGAGGAGTAGCTTTGAGGCCCAACAATTTTCATAACTTTTGACTACATGATTAAAAAGTTATATGTGGTTCATTTTTCAACTCATGCAATCTGGGCTAATGAAAAAAAAACTTTTTTTCTAAAGCTAAAATTTGAAATTGGTTTTCTAGATTTATATATACTTGGAAAGCTTTGAATCATTCTATTTTAATTGATGACAAGAAAGTTATGAGGAGTTTTAGTTGTGGGCAATTATGGATTTTCTACTCTAAAAGAAACTTTGAAGACCTTTATTTAACTCAACTTTTAATACTTTTTGAAAAAAATAAGACCATAAGATGTGGTTTGTGTATTACAACATTTACAACCATTGGAATTGGCATTTTTCAATTCCATAACTAAATTTTTAACAATGTAGTATTTTGAATCATTCTCTACTTCTTTCTACTTACTATTTTTTCCTATATGTTGTACAATTCCAAATGATCTGAAAATTTTCAAGCATGTATCTAACTTGCCTTGGAGAATGAATCCAAAGAGTTGCAACCATTTTGGACATTTTTTCATAATGATTTGACTTTGTGAAGTGTAGTTGCCCGTTTTTTTGTAGGGCCCAAAATTGGATTTTTATCAATTCATAAACCAATGTACTACAAGAACTTATGGTTACATGTGTCCAAAAATGGTTTTGAAAAAAAACTTGGTACTTGTATTAGAAATGACAGTTTTGGAGCATTTTCGTTGAAAACATATTCAAAGAACTTTAAGGACTAATGGGTCATTCCCCAAGTGTCTATGATGGGTCTTTTGCCTATCATAAACTAGTTTCCCTTAGAGTATCTCCACTCCTTCACTCAAGGAGCCCATCTCTTCACCGAGCTTGGATTGTGCCTATTTGATGATGTTTTTGTACCACTTTTTGAAAAATCTGATAATTATAGCAACTCCAACCAATAAGAATGCAAAGCTCATCAAAATATGGAGAGAAAAGGTGGGGAACTAACTTAGGGCAGGGTTCCACGTGGAGTTGGGCTAGTAAAGTCTATGATCAATGGTGGATTAGGTGTCTGGTCTTTTTTGGAACTCCCTGTCCACTGCTAATCAGTGAACTTCACCTGCCCTGACTCCACATGGGAGCCCATCCTTAGTATGTTGGTAGAGCTTGCAAAAAGCCATTTGACAAGGAAGTTTCTAAATGAAAGAATGGAGATGCTCTCATAACTTCGTAAGGCAATTTCTGAGAGCTCCAAGAACTGGCAACCAATGATCCCAGAACTGCTTCAAGAAAATTAGCCAAATGTTCATTTTGGGAAGATTTTTTTGAATTTAACACTGAGGGCATGAAGAAATTATGTAGCAACTGAGCAAAATTTAGCCAGTTTTGGAATCGCTACTGGCAACAAGTCTTCCCTGGCTTGCAACAAAATTGTTAGCATTTTGACACTTCATTATACTCAGTGATAAGCTTACACTAGCGCAATCATGCTGTGAATCATTTTCAACAAACACCAAAAGTATGGGCAACATCAGGAACTTCAAGGCATGTGAACATGGTGCCACAATGGTGCATTGAATTGCAATTATGTTAATTTGGTACCAACCTCCATACCAACCTAGTATGGATAAAATGATACTAAAATGACCTGTATGATGCCTTTGGTGTCAAAATGGCATCAAAACAATCTAGTCCAACTTTTTTGATGATGTGCCTTTATACTTCAGCATTTCCAATTTGAGACTTATTACATTCTAAAAACAGGTGAGTCCCCCAAGATTATTGTTTATCAAGATTTCCTTCAAAGGTTTTTTTGAATCCATCACATTCATTATCCCAACCATCTCCAATTAACCCCTGAACATGTTGACGTCCATTTTCTGGACGATGAACAATTTGAAACACCAGTTTCATCCTCCATTTTCTTGGATGAAAGTTATTTTAATTTGTGAAGATACGTTATCAAGTTTTTGTCCTATCTAAGGGTTGGATTTGGTATTACTAGAGTTCATATTTTTCTAAAATTACAAATGTGCAAGTATGTCAAGTGGTCAAACTACATTGACTTTAGTTCTAAATTGGATTAGTGAAAATGAGGTCATAGATAGGACGAACACAAAAATTTCAAAAAATCACCATGTGAAGAGAACCTCATTTCATAGCCATTCCAACAAATTTTACTCAAAATTTGATAATATTTTGCTTGTAATCGAATTTTGAAGGAATTTTGAAAATTTTCTCTCAAAATTTATTAAAAAATATTGGTGATAGAATTGGTGAATCTAACTATACAGATGGAATCTACAAATCATAATCTACAACTTTCATTTGTACATCAATTCCAAAATATGCTTCCAAATAGCACTTTATAGTGATTTTTCTCAAATTGTCAATTCTGGAGATGAATCTAGACGTTTAGGGGTTAATGTATCATGTATTTTGAGGTTGCTTTGAATAGATCATATAGTGGTACTTTTCTAACTAATTTTATTTAGTTGCATTGAATACATGCAATGGTTATCATTCAATCCAATGAGTAATATGCCAAGGTATGCAACTCCCATATTATATGGCCATGGTTATAATAACTTATAATGCATTTTAGTTCAATCTCAAGGGATTTAATTTGTTTCAATGTAGAAAACTCTTATATCCCTCTTAATAAGGAATTCAAAGATGTAATTATATACATGAAATGAATATTTTTTGAGGACAATAATAGTATTAAAAAACTAATTATATGAATTTTTTTAATACATGTATCATGGGACAAGCTACCTAACTTTTTGGACTTTTTAATAAAAATTTCAGATTTTTTTATTATATATAAAACACTATGAGTGAATTATAATTTTAATTGGAGGGAACTTCTTGTATAATTTTTTGAAAATTATGTATAAGTGTTTTAATTTCTTCATATATATTGTGAATTTTTTCTAATATGTATGTAACCCAACATTTTATATATTTAATTTTTAAAAATTTGGTCTTCAACTAAGTTTTTGGTCTTTTTAATTTGATATAATTTTTTAAAAAGTCGTCCTCTAAGCCATTTTAATGCAATGACCCCTACATATAATACAAAAGTTGCATACCCGGGATAATATGAAATTAGACCCTCTTGAATTTATGTGTTTCACAACATGATCAATGAAATTGGTATCAAAAGTTTTCAATAAAATTGTGGACACTTGCTATATTTCATGACAGAGGAAGTACAATGAAAAAATTTCAAGATATTGGCATTTTTCTAATAGTACAATTGCACCTTAAGATCCACACCAATCCTCAAACTGGTCCTAGCTGTAACCCCTAAATGCCCGAGGCACCCAAATTTGGTGTTTGCAAAACTTTGAAGTTAAATAAAATCTAACCAATTTGCTATTTTTAGTAGTTTGTATTTTGGGGAAGTTCTCTTCAAAGTCTAGTTTTAGCCTCAAAAATCCAATTTTGAAAATGAATGATAGTGATTTTTCTATTCAAGATTTTGTGCATGGGTACCCATTGCAATCTTGACTTTTTGTAGTGTTGAGGGCTCTTGGAAATGAGCCTCAAATACACTAGATTTTGGAGAAATAATCACATTCAAAATTCATTTAAAAAAAATTGAAGAGTAGATTTTGGGAAGCCATAAATTGATTGGGGTTACATATGTTAGGCCCTCTAACCTCATATTTTTTTGGTCACCAACTTTTTAGATTTGACTTGTGAAAAAGAGGATTGAAAGGCTTCACATCACTTTTGCAGTTTTAACACCCTCATGGTCAAACATTGCAATCTTTCACTCCATAAATGATATTGTTGTGTTTTCTTTTCCTATGTCATTTCTAACATGCCTAGTTTGAATTTGTATGGTTACAATTAAAAAAAATTGATACAACTTATCAAAATGTTGGCATTTTCTTCAATTGACAACAAATATCCAAAAACTCAAAATAGGCCTTGGTCCTTTAGGGGTTAAGCCCAACCAATTTTGGCACTTTAACCCTTGTAAGCTAATAGGGTCATTTTTTGGTCACCATCCCTCTATGATTGGTATCCAAGACCAAACAAAAAATTGATGTACAAAAACAAATTCATCGAGAATATTACTAACCCCTAAAGGACCAAGGGAAGTTTTTTCTTTTATCAAAAAACTCTCAAAAGTGCGATTTTTATTGCAAGGTGCAAAAAAATTTATATTTTGTTTTATTAGTGCATATCCAACCTTAGGATCCTACACTAGACTAGTATAAGATTGATAAGGAGAAATTTCAGAAACTTTAAACATAAAGATTGCAAGATATTAACATTCAAAGTGAAAAAAATTGTTGGTTTTGCACCTTGCTAGATTAGATTTTTTAGTTGCAAATCTTCTTAATTAGATTTTATTGAACTATAGATTTTGATTAAAATAATTGTGTTGAAAATTTGAACCAAGAGTTTGAAAAAAAATTGATTTTCATTCTTAAGAAAATTATTATGTAGAGCAAGTAATAGATTGAAGGAAAAACTATAATCATCAATAACTCTGAGACGGAATTAAAATACACTAATCCCAATCATGAGATTGTTCTAACAATCAAACTAAAGCTTTTTGACCTTTTTTTTAAGTTTCAAATTGAATCTTGTAAGTTATTTGCCCAACAACCTCTATTGTGAACTTTTTATGACATAACTTTTGCTTCTCAGTATCAATTGAAATGAAAATCATATTCTTCACAAGATAATATGGTTTTCAATCTTCAAAAAAGGTTTTGAAAAATCATGCCAAAAACTAAGATCAAAGGAACCTATCCAAACCTTGCAGGCTCTTCTAAAGGGACCTTAAGGGAATGCTTAATCCTTTCGGGGATTAAATTTGCTTGATCAATCGATCACCTACTATAGCCAATCATCTTTCATTCTTGCATCATATTTACAAAACACTGGAAGCCTTCTATCAGGCTTTTGGTTGAGGTGAATTGCCCCCCTTGCTTGTCACCCCCCAATCATTCCAAGGGGGCATGTAAGAAAGAATCTCCCAATTTCATGACGAATTAATTTATCCTCTACATCTCTCCTAGATAATTTGGGGTCTCTCATTGTCAATATGGATTGAGAATCTGCAAATTTTATCATGTGTGGCAAATAAAAAAACTCAGCGTTTTCCCTCAAGAACAGGGCAAAGGGGTCAGTTCACCCCAAACACTCTTTTTGTCTATTTTATCCTCCATTCTTCTCCATGAGGAACAGTGAATCTCCACGACACCATCACTATAACAAAACATGGTAAAAGAAACCACACTCAAATTCAAGTGTAGTTCTTTTGACCATGTTTTTGTGCATGCGTGCATAGTGAGTTGTTAACATTTTTGCAATTTTCGACTTCAATTTTTAGAATTTTGGGGTAGGTAGTATATTGTTGGAAAGGTCTATTTCAATACCTTTCCAATGGTATATTATATGCCCCCCAATTGTAAAAATTGCAGTCCAAAATTGCAAAAAAAGTTGATTAGGTGCATAGCCGGCTTGCACGAAAACGTGATCAAAACAACCGCACTTGAATTTGAGTGTTTTTTTTACCATGTTTTGTTATAGTGAATACTTTACCAAATCTATGACCACTTGTGGACTTGCCTTGCATATAAACACTAACAACCTCCTAATAATAAAATCCAATAGAATATGGAAATTATGTTCCATTTTCTTTGTTGAACTTTCAAAAGGCTTCTTGAAGGTGAAGTGGTGTAAGAAAATCCCTACTGTAATGAAATGAGATAGATGAGTTTTAGGTCAAAGCCTCCAAGTTGGACCTAGCCTCTCGGCCTCCACCTTTTTTGCTTATAGCAATGGTCACCCATTTCGAACCACTTAACCCCTCAGTGCTTTGACGTCCATTTTATGGAGGTTGAATAGATTGAAATTGGAGTTTCATCCTCCTAACTACTTGGATGAAAGTTGTTGTAATTTGTGGAGATACATTATTGAGTTGTTGCCCTATTGAAGGGTTGGATTTGGTGTTACTAGAGTATATATTTTTCTAAAATTACAAATGTGCAAGGATGTCAAGTGGTCAAATTGCATTGACTTTAGTTCAAAATTTGATTTGCCAAAATGATGTCATAGATTTGAAGAACTCAAAAATTTCAAAAACTCACCAAGTGAAGAGAACCTCATTTCAAATCCATTCCATCAAATTTTACTCTTAAAATGATAATATTTTGCTTTTAGTCAAATTTTGAAGGAATTTTGGAATTTCTCTTTCAAAATTTATCAAAAAAATATTGGTGATAGCATTGGTGAATCTAACCATATAGATGGAATCTACAAATCAAAATCTACAACTTTCATTTGTATATGAATTCCAAAATATGCTTCCAAACAACACTTAATAATGATTTTTTTCAAATTGTCAATTTTGGAGATGAATCTTGACGTTTAGAGGTTAAGCAATCCAACCTATTTGCAGCATAGGGAAGGTTGAAGAAATTTTTTTCTCCATGTAGAGAAATAGATTTTGGAAGGATTTCATAATTTTTTCCTATTTTTTTTCCTCAAAAGTAAAATTAGTATGATATTTTTTTGTGAAAATTTTGTTTGTCTTATTCTTGATATGTAGGCAAACCTATTTCCAAATGTAGGTTGTAAACCAATGCAAGTGATTGTTGTGGCTTTCAATGTATATGTTGTGATCATTGTATGCTTTCAATGTACACCTCCTAGACATTTTTGTTCCTTTTGCTGGTGATGCTCTAGATAAGTTGTCATCTACACCACAACCAATCAAAAATTCAATAGCCTCACCTGCGAGAATGGGAGTTTGGTCAAAAATGGATGACCTCCTTTAATCATAATTATGTAGCATGGGGTGAGATGACCTTAACCCATAAATGTCGAAACGGCCATTTTGTGGCTGATGGATGACAAGGAATCTCTCTATTTAGGATAGAACTGCAACTATTCATCCTTCAAATTTTGTGTGGAAAGGGAATATCTTCTACAGTACTTTGACCTCCAATGTGTATTTTTTTATTTTTTTAAAGTAAATGATGTCACACGGTTCCAAAAGCCATGATTTCCATGGTCACCAGTCCATCCTTTAAGGGTTAAACTACTGGATGATGATGGGAAGGTACCTAAACCAAATGGTATGGTTGCGGGTTCAATACTTGGTGGTGACAGGTTGTTTATCTGGTGTGAAATCAGCCTCTCTTTACTACCTGATGGAAACCCCTCATTGTGTGTTGTTCAGCATGCTTATGTAAAAAATTGATTTAAAAAATTAATGCAGTGGACCCAAACTGTACGTTAATCCCCAAGTTGAGATTTTCCTTATCTTTGAAATTTCTCAATATTTTGCCTTTTCTTTTTCTTCGTAAAACTTCCGTCTTTTTCTGCTTCCTGTTCATTTCCTAACTCTCCATCTTTTATGGTTTCCTGTAAGTTAATTCCTCCCTTGCACCATGTACATCATCACACAAATATGCTATCACAGTAATGGATGACATAATACTTTGAATACTACTGTTCAAAGAATCCCAGTCTATTCTGCTGCCAAAATTCCTCACATTGAAACGAGCATTACCTCCAACCTCCTTCTAAGCTGAAGTATTGATGATTCCAAGTTCTCTTCTCCCTCAAAAAAGCTCGAAGGTTTTGGCATTTCTAAAAATCCAGACTTACAAAAAGAAAGCTTCTTTCAGCAACCCTAAAACCTACCTATGAAACATAATGTAAGCCTGCTTAGGGTCTACTGGAAAGAGTCATTCTGAAGTCTTTAGAGCAGCTGTAGTGCATGAATGGAAACAGGATAGTACCAGGATTTTCAAGTGGAGGGTTGTGGACGTGACTTTGCAAAAAAATAAAAATTGACCCAATATATCCATGCAAAGCCAACAATCCAAACCTCAAATGGACTTTTCAACATCATAGAAAGAAAGAGAGGAAAAGATTCTACTAACAATAGAAAAGACTTTTCGTACAAAAAAAAGGAAGGTCCAATTTATTGACATGGAGAATAGTGCTTGAAAAGGTATGACAATTATGATTTTTCATGTTGTAAGTCAAGTTGTGGGCTCTTCATATTTCACTATTTTGTTAAGTTTAACCCCTAAGGAATTGAGGTACATTTCAGGCAACAAGAGAAAAATGATTTTTTTTTTCCAAAATTCAATTGTACAAATTTGTTCAAGACTTCTTTGAGAACATGTGGAAATTTTTTTAGAAACTTTGACCCCATGGATTGAAAGATTATAACATTCAAAGTTAGGTGAAAAAGTTTTTTTCCAACCTTGCTTAACACAGCCTACAAACTTTAACTCCTAGAATGAGATTCTTACACTAAACACGGTTATTTTTTTTTACATTCACATCCTGTATCATTTAAGCTACACAACCGCCAAATTTCAAAATCATAGGAAGATTTTTACAGATGTTGCCTAAAGCTGCCCACAAATTTTAGGGCAGTATAACTTTTGATTTGGGCACCTGATAGAAAAAAAATTAGACTTTTTAGGAAGGAGGTATATAATTACACATTATAATGTGTACCTTGTCTCGAAAAAGTGACATGTTCCTTGAAATATCTATTACTTTCATTGATGAGATAGGTAAGTTTAAAGGAATAGTTTATGGACCACCTACTTTAGGGCCAACTAGCTTCCATGTGGAGTCAGGGCTAATGATGTCCACCAACCAACGTTTGATTGGGGATTCTAGAAAAAACAAACTTCAATTCCAATGTTGCTTGGTGACTAGGCTTCACCAACCCTGACTCTACATAGAAGCGAGTCCTTACTATCCATCTTCATGTTTTCTTACATAAAACCTTAAACAATACTTGTACCATTTCTAATTGTTGTAAGTTGTGAGTATATCTTTGGCTAAATACTAGAGTGATTATATGTCTAAAGTCCCATGTCAAAGTCATGTGCTTCTAAAAGTGGGTACCCTTAAATTGCCTTTCTTTTTGCTTTTGTGCCTATTTACTATTATTAGAATAGTCAAATTTTTGTATTTTCTTCTTGGCAAGTGAAAAAGAGGTTCCAATGCACCAAAGAACGTGACATTTGGATACCATTTGCAAAAGTTATGAAGGAACAAAGTTTGTTTCTAAAATAGTTTCTTCTACATAAATACTTAATTGATTTTGGAGATGTACACAAAGTGGAGTGAAGATGACAGTTTAGGGTCAATGACACATTTTGAGGTGCCCACCTTACATCTTCTATTGTGCAACTTCATAAGGCAACTTCAAAATTAGTACAACCACTCATCAAAATCCTGTGTCTAAATAAGCCTACCTTGTTGTTGATGAGTTGCGTAGTCAAAATCCGTAGTTTGATTTTCCTAGTAAGAATCAACAGCAAGACCCCCCTTCTCACATAAAATTCCATAGATGAACATCCCCACTTCTATCTTACATAGAAGGATTTTTTGTCATCCATTAGACACTTAATGTTTGTGGTGTCCTAGAGTTAAAAGGGCTTCAGTAGGGCATACAATCCAATGCATTTATAGCAACAACCAAACTTAGAATGCCTATATAAAATACCAAACATGCATGCAACTTGCATCTAAAATTGACAAATTAGTAAAAAATAAGGAGTGATGAAGGACAATTGAGAGTATAAAAACTTAAGCCTTGCAAGTTAAATAATTATGCAATAAGTACCTATGAGATTAAATCTTTCACATTCAATCATTGGAAAAGCACTCTCTATAAGATCCCAAATAGTCTTGCTTCTCTTACCTCATGACCATCCATATGGAGATGCTCTGAAGCATTTTCAAGAAGTATTTTTGAAACCATAGTAATACTTCAAGTCATGTATTCTTTAATAGGATAAGTAACTTTGTTGTCTCTTGTATTGAGTGATTGCAAGAAACACTTCACATTTTTGAATAAAAATGTAGTTTTTGCCATAGGATTGATAGTACTATGCAAAACTATCAATATTGTGTGTTAGCAATGTGTCGACAAATCTAAACCATCGATTCAAGGGGCTTGCAAATAGTACTATGTAGAACTATCAATATCGTGTGTCAATAGTGTGTTGACAAATTTAAACCATTGATTCAAGGGTCTTGCAGATGTGTGTTGTCGATTTGGTACTATGTAGTTCTATGCAACACTATAGACTAGTGTGGGGTACTATAAAAGCCACTAGGAGTAGAAAATAGAAAAACAGGGGTCTTTGGACCTTTTCATTTTTGGGTAATTCAAAAAAATTCAAAAAAATTCCCTAAAAAAAGCCATTTTGCTAGAGAAGATTATGCTTGCATTGCACCAAAAAATTAATGTACGAAATTTTATCCCTCTTCATAGCCTTTGTGCAAAGGAGGGTCACTTTGCCCCCATGTGTGCAATTGACATGTATCTATTTTCATAAAAAAACTCATCGTCAATACTTATAATGTTAGTAGACCTCCAATATGTCCAATTTGTGGCTTTGAATTTGCATTTTTGGGTCAAAAATAGGACTTAAAACCTCCAAAATGGCTAAAATAGACATCCAATTGAGGGCAATTTAAAAATAATAAAATAATATTGAAAAATTTGAAAAAAAATCTCAATGTTTGCAACTACCACATGTACCTTCATTCCAATTTCACACCAAATGAACAAACCATGAGAAAGTTATGAGCAGAAAACCACCTATTCAAGGGCAAGAAGACAACAAATAGGATAATTGTTTCTTGCAATCACCCTATCACATACTATGTTTATATAGGTGCCAAAGATCAAGACAACTATCCTTTTTGAAAACAACTAGTTTTGCTTAAAATTTACATTCAATCCCAAGATTTGTCATAGATTAAAGCAAATTATATTAAATCATTTACAATAGATACAACACTTGCTATTAGTACAAATAAGAACATTACTTTAAAATCATAACAATTTTAAATTACAAAAAGTACTCCTTTATCAGATAAATTTGGAGACTTCAATAATACCATAAATCACTATCCATCCAAAAGATAGGACACCTCATAGTGTTTGCATTAGTTACCCCCCTTCCAATGCCAAAAATCACAAGCCGTTGATTTAAAAAAAATGCTTATCCCCTTAAATGTCGTCAATTGCTTAAATAATTACAAGCCGTTGATCTTTCAGATATAATCTGAGCCGTCCAAATATAGAATATAGAATACAATATTAGATATGATACAAATATAGATGTGTATACAAATATGGTACATATCACGGATATGATATGTATAGATTACAGATACGTATGCAAATACTATATATATATATATATATATATATATATATATATTATAGATATGATATATAGATTACATACATGTATACAAATACGATACAAATATTTTGGGAGATATCCCATATTGAATGCCATCACAATGGCACGTAAAAATTACAAAGAGGTGGGGAGGGGGGAAACAAGCTTGAATTGAAATGAACATAATAAAATTGTAATTTTTTTGAAAAAGGGGGTAGTAAGAGGGGTAACTAAATTGAATTTAAATAATAACAAGGTTTGTCTTTAGGGTAGATACCTCACTATCCACCCAAAAGATAGGACACTTTACACTATCATTATGTAGTAGAAATTAGGGTGCATAACTATAAAAGATAAAAGCATTCAATTTGTAAAGTTTGCAATATACGTGATCATATTTCTTGGTTTTGACAAAAAATTGTGCTATATTTCCAAAGATCATACCCCGTTGGATGTCATGAGGTGAGACTTGCAAGCCAATTGCTCATAAGAGAGTTTGAATAATAGTAGGCATAAAAAGTTTCTAGATTGGATCAAAATCAAAATCCAATAGATAGATTATCTTTGTCCAATCTTGAAAATAATGGTTGACTAAAGGTAATTTTCACCTCTTTGTAGTACATTCCAAATAATTCCGCCCCTATTTTTCAGACTGTCCCTAGCTAGGGTTTGAAATGGACATTAACAAGTTGTAAAATGGATCTATGTAAAGTATTGAATGTTTAGTCAATGATGTTGGAGCGGTTTAACATTTGTCAAATGTTCTTTTATACTTTGCTCGTGGATGGAATAAGAGCCAAGGTGGGTCCATTTTTGAAATGTTTATTTGTATTCAAAAACACTTTTCCCCCACAACTTTGAATGCTAATATTTTTCAATCTATATGGTCAAACTTGATAAAATTTTTACCACATGATCTCATACAAGTATAGTACAAGATCCTACGGTTATATTTTTTAATTTTAATTTTTTTCTTTCTTGAATGAACATAGCAGAAATGACAATTTTGAGTGATTTTTGTCAAAAAATAGGCCTTGGCCCTTTAGAAGTTTAGTTAGTAAAGGTCACATTTTGGAACCTTGTCTTTTACTTTCTATATGTTCGAGTGCTTGTTTTTGGTGACTACGCATGTGTGGGTTCTGTAAGGCCTATGATCAAGAAATAGATACCTATTGCAGAATTCTTTAGAAATTCCTTAGTAATTCAAAAATGCTCCAAAAAATATGAAACTACTTGGGTTAGATTCCATATCAATTTTTCTTCAAGTGAAAAACAAGGAAAAATAGTTTCGTTCATTGAAGAACCATCGAAAAGGCCGACCAGCCCTTAAATGGGCACTTTAAAAGCAAGCTACTATAGTCTACTTGTTGTGGAAGGACGTTAAATCCTCCATTCGAAGTGGGCCTTAGAGGGGCAGATTTACCTAGGGGAAAATGCAGGAATTTTTTATTTTTTGCAAATTATTTTTTTTGGAAATTCTGAATTCATATTGGCAATCAGAGACCCCAAATTAGATTAGGGAGGTCTAGAACATACCCTAGACACGACCCAGAAGAGGGGGCATTTTTTACTTTTATCCTTGGATAACCCACGAAAGTACCCTGTGGGGCCTAGTTCAAATGGAGGATTTAGCATCTTGCCTTGTTGTGTGAGAATCTCCTCAAATTGAATTCATTAAAGAGCAATAAAAGAACTACTATGGAAAGCCTAATTGTCACACTGATTTGTGAATTTTCCATCACTTTTGTCATGCCAAAGTGAACTACAACAACTTAATCCTTACATGACACCTCGTCCATTTTTTGTTTGATGAATGATGTGGAATCCTTCTATGTTAGACAAAAGTGCAACTATTCATCATTGGAATTTTGTTGTAAAAAGGGAAGGTCTTCTATGATAGTTTGACTTCCAATGAGTGCTTTTGCATTTTTTGAAGCCAATGATTCACATTGTATCCAAAGGGATGATTTCCATGGTCACCAATTCGTCCTTTAAGGGTTAAATATATTACCTCTAAATGTGCACTACACCACCCTTATTGTTAGAATATGTAAGGTAAAACAACCCATTATGGACCAAATGGGGGTTTGCCATCTTGTCATTTCTGAAATTTTCTACTTTTTTTTCTAGAGAAAATCAAGTGATAGAAATGGTGAGAGAATTTGAAACTATATTTTTTTGATAAAGTGTGAATTTGTTATGAGTTTTTGAAGTGTTCAACCCATCACAACCTAAAAGAGTCTATAGACTACCCCAAAACCAACCAAAATTGATCCATAACACTCATCTTACTCACCTATTGTGATCACAATATTTTCTAACATAGAAGACCTGAAAAGGCACTTCCTACAATGAACTAACATTAAAAAACTGAAAGTTCCTATTGTGGTCACTAATTACTCCATTCTAGTTAGCTAAGACATTGAATGTGGCCTAAATCTTGATAACTAAAAGAAAACCATAATGGGGGCATTCTTAGGAGTCCGCAATGGATAAAAGGTCTATAATGGGCTGCTTTACGGAGGACGTTAAATCCTCCATTTGAATCGGGCCCCGTAGGAGCAGATTTACCTTGGGGAAAATGCAAGAATTTTTTATTTTTTGCACATTATTATTTTTGCAAATTTTGAGTTCATATTTGCAATCAAAGACCCCAAATTAGCTTAGAGAGCTCTAGAACATACCCTAGATACAGCTCAAAATAGGGGGCATTTTTTACTTTTACCCCGGATAACCCACAAAATTATCTTGTGGGGCCTAGTTTGAATGGAGGATTTAACGTCCTGCGTGCTTTACCTTAAATGAAGTATTCTTCTCTCAACAACTCTTGCAGAAGAAGAATCAAACAAAATAATACCATCAAAACTAAAACTAACTTTCAAGGTTTGGGGAAATGTTCAGGAAAAAACTTTGGTTAATTCATTATTAGCCATGGAATTGGGAAAAAAACTGGTTGCAATTTTAAAACATTGTAAAAAATCTAGTGAGAAAATCTATAAAATTCCTACTTAGAGAGTAAAAAATAGAGAAAGAATGGACTTGGCACTTGAAAAACCAGTTCAATATGGGAATTGAAGGAAAATAGCTGGTAAAACTCCAAAATATCTCGAATGCTGGTCACAATCAAACTAGTGTCACTTAGAGTTCACAACATAGTTCAGAGCAAACTTAGATCACAAAACCTTTCCAATGTTCAACCTGTCGATGTGAGCACAATCATATCAGTCTAGCAATTCCAAGTATTCTCAACAAAGTAACCTAGTGTTACTAGGAGTTCACAACATACAGCAGTTCAACTCTAGACGCGACTGCTAGCTAGATCAAAGTATCGAACACTTTCAAATCCAAGCAATTTCCAACCTATCGATGTGCCTGAGACAATATTGTCGAGCAATTTTAAGTCATACTACTATACATTACTTGGAATTCACAATATGCTTCGGTGCACCCCCCTGAACGACGCCGACTACAACCTAGATCACATCATTCAAAATTTCAAATCCTAGCAGTGTGAGTATATATCAATCTAGCCATTCTCATCACTCACTCACAATAAAACTAGTGCTACATGAAGTTCACCACATCGTTCAACTCGAGACTCACTCTGACTGCTGCCTCGATCACACACTTTCAATCCAAGCTATCGACGTGACTACCTATCAATCAAGCAATTCTAAGCTTGCAGACACAACCAAATTGGTGTCACTTGGAGTTCACAACAGTATTATGTGCGCCCCCTCCGTTATTGGATGCACCCCCTCCGCTATTGGATACGCCCCCCCCGCTCCACTTAAATGTCGCCGACGGGTGGGAGTGTTGGCTTGACCCCGACCCCGGCGACCCCAGCGACCCCAGCGACCCCATCTCGAACTCAGAATCCAAGCCCGCGTTCCTTAGCGCGATTCTCCTCTCCCGCCTCGCCATCCTCCTCGCCATGGAACTCACTTCGGAGGGCACGTCCAGTAGCCCACTTGCACCCGGCATCAAGTGCGCTTTCGGCCCCACCAGATCCTCCAACTGCTTCACCACTTCATGCATGTGCGGTCGCTCCAGGGCCGAATCCTCCACGCACGGCAGAGCGATATTGGTGAATTTCTCCAACTCCTCGGGGGGCGTCTCCCAGAGCCAGGGGTCGAGAATCTCCCGCAGGCCGTCGAGGCCATCGCGTTCGAACCGATTGCGCACCTCCTTCACGATGTGGTTGCCGCGGTAAACGGGCGGCTTGCCAGTGAGAATCTCCAAGAGGACCACACCGAAGCTGTACACATCGATCTTCGGGGATACTATGGAGGTCTGGTAGTAGTCGGGGTCTAGGTAGCCCTAGGGTGGGGGTCAGGAACACCAGGGTCAGTTCAGTCAGTTGCATTTTCAATAGCATTTATTAAGTTACACAGGAGAAATCCAAAATGTCCATCTACGGAATTTCTGAAAAATAACAAAGAGACACAGAATAGGATACACTAGGATACACTAGGAATGGAATTTGGACACGAAAAGGACGTACAATTGTCCCATTCCCGTAAACACCGACACAAAAGAACTCTTTTTAAGTTTCTGGATTGGATTTCTTCTGTGTTTGGGGAGCTTTTTGGGACAGCATCATAGTAACAGGATTTTCAGTAAAATTGAATTTTTTCAAGCATTGTTGGACCACGTTGTAAGGGATTATTTCTCCCAGGTGATTGAGGACGAGGTCTTCTTATGGTCGCAACGATCATAAGGAGGCCTTCTCATGTACATGTGACTTCACTATATCTGATCACTGTAAGCTTACGATTGATCATTCCAGAGATTCTCTTCACGATGAGTGTGCTGTTTAAAGTTCTTGATACAATCTAGTTTGATTGGAAACATGGTTTAAGGAAGGGAAGAAAGAGCACTATGAGTTCTATTACTTCATAGCCATGTAGTTCTCTGGACTTTAGTTAGTTCCCTGTCATCACAATTTGCAGAACCCCTGGAGAACTTTGGTTTTGCATGATGACAAACGTGTTATGAGACAAGAAATACCTTGTTGAAAAAAACTTTGCATCTTGATATGAGTAATGAGTTTTGGACACATAGATGGTTGACTTCGAGCGAATTGAATGGAAGTTAAGGACCAAATCATTCTGCGAATTCATTTTTTAATTCCAATGCAATCTATGTGTTATCCCGTTATGCGGGCATTAGACTAGCAGATTGATCAATTTCCAATAGTCTGCACAGGGCTTAACTGTGAGTTGTTGGAACATACCAAAGTTCCCTTGACAGCGGGCTTCAAACTAGCGTTGTCAACCGAAGCAGAGAGTCCGAAGTCAGCAACTTTGGCATTCATGCGTTTGTCCAGCAAAATGTTGCATGATTTCACATCTCGATGAATTATGGGTGGCTCGGCGTTGTTGTGCAAGTAGGCCAAGCCTCGAGCTGCTCCCAATGCTATCAAGAGCCTTCTGTCCCAGTCCAACGGTCTATCCGACAGTGAGCCTGCCAAGGATTATGCACAAACGTGAAAAGAATTAACATTGAGAATCCAAACGTCAACAGTAAGGTCAGTAGCTTCGTTCTGTATCAGGTTGCTTGCTGTTCAATTTCCAACACAGTTCCACTTTCTAAAAGTATTGAAAGTCTCTCTATTCATGAGTGTCAGTGTTCAAAACTTTCGCTGCAAGAATGGGGGCAATTTCAAAAAGAAGATTTGAAATCACTAGAAGTGGGCAAGTACTTTGAGACGAAATTCCGGGGCTCAGGATTGCGTGCGGTTGAATTTGGAAACAAGCAAATAGAAATGTGCAATAGAAATCACAAACTTTGACAATCCCTACTGCTCAACCTCAAGTGGCATTAGTACTTGAAACATACATCAAACGAAAAGATGTAAGTGAAAAAAGAGTGAGCCTTCAGGAATTATGTAGACTTACCACGAAGCCAGTCTGTCAATGTACCATTGGGCATGAACTCATACACAAGCATCTGCTCCGATTTATCAAAACAGTAACCAACGAGATTCACAAGATTGTTATGATGAACTCTTGATAACATCTCTATCTCATTTTTGAACTCTTTGGCTCCTTGCTTGGAACCTTCCTGCGCCCTTTTCACTGCAAGTGTTGTACCTGTGCCTGCTGCCACACCTTTGTATACCTGCTCAAGCTCCCACACCAACAATCACCACATTGCTAAAAATAACTTCATAAAACATGTGAAAATTGCAAAAATACAGGGTGTTATTCAAAACTTTTCTTCAGCAATAGATTCCATGAAGCACAGAAATTCATTTTTCACAAGGAAAGAAAAAACCAATATGAGATAGAGGACAGCTACATAACCTACTTAAGGAGCTGCCTAAGCACTCTCGGCAAAGGAATTCAGATTCTTCTTGTGCACAATCTTGAGCTCATTTTAGGTGCTTTGGAAAGCTATAGGAAGAAAAAGGGTGTTGGCCACTCCGACTACGCACCTTGCATACTCTCTACAATGAATATTACACTTCGAGTTGTCATCTACAATGGAGAAGGAAGAGTTGCCACAACTGCTAAAGAATGATATGAAGCAGATAAAATGATAATTATTGTTCACCTTGCCATAACCTCCTTGTCCAATTGTATTTTCTTCGCTGAAATTATTTGTCATTATCTTCATTTCCTCAAAGCTGAACCAAGTGGCCCCTTTCAGCTTGGGTGCTGCACCATCTTTGCCTATTTCCCAGGCATCTGGCATATCAATCCACTCACCATCAAAATCTTTTCTTCAACAGAAATGAAGCATTTTAGTTCCGCGAATAGATGAATCAACAATAACGTAGTTCACCACATAATGACAAGCATTAATTAAACTTTTAATTACCAAAAGGGTTGTTCTTCTTCCGTTCGTTCTCAGCTTTGCGTTTCATCTTGACAGCTAGAAAGATCAGGAATCCAACTACTAAAAGCACAACTCCAGCTCCCACACCAATGCCAATATACGCCGTTTTGGGGAGACCAGAATGGACCACAGGAGCGAGACCTGTGCCATCAGTCACGACATAAAGTCATAAAGTCAGCTGCATTGATGTGAACTAAACCCACACCAAAAGTCAAATCATAGAATAGTGTGAAAATTGTAAACAAAAATCTTTGATCAAACCTCATATTTGTTAAAATGGAAGATTCCCGTGAAGTTGGCCAAATTTCAATTAATTGGGTTGAACCTCAGAGGTCTATACCAGTCCTAGATTCTAGAGCTCTTGAAAATGTTTCAGAACGCTGAAACTGTATTAAAACGTTTTATACTTAGTAGACTCACCACTTTTGCATATGGTATCCGAATAACACAATATTTGGTGCGTTACAATCCTCTTTGATTCGTAGAGAAGAATATGAGAAACTCTAAACATTCTAATAACAGAAAAACTATGCTCAGTGCTCACAGTGTCACAATTAAGCTGTGAAATTACGGGTGATTGCAAGAAAGACCGTTCAGTTTTTGTAGCGTTTTGCCCGAACAACAGTTTCTGTGCTTAGCACTGGGAGTACTACAAATACTATGAAATCAAAAAATCTCAGCCGTTGATTTTTCAAATCAACGGATAAGAATACCATTTTGAATACTATGACTACTATTAAGTACTAAAATAGTACTGTTTGAAAAAAAGGACACTTTGTTACAGAAAATAGATACAATGAGGTATAGATTAAGAGTAAATGGAAAATCATGAAAAAAAAAAATCCTAAAAATTGGAAATTTGTGAGGACTTGATGGTGATTGTATTTCACCAAAAAGATGAAGTTGAAACCATCTTCAATGTTTAGAAGTGTGAGTGCAAGGGAGCCCTATTTGCACAAATATAAAAGCTATAAAATAATGTATTTTTAGATTTCCTTTGGTAGGCACATGTCTTCCTACTAGGGGAATAGACCATGAAAATTTCAGCTCTAGAATCATTAATTTGGGTACTCCCCAATACTAAAACCTCCTAAACCCCAAAATGTGACAAATTAGTAAAATTGATTATTAAATATAAAATGATTTTTAAAAATTTCTATAAAACAAGGGATATGATTACAATCAAGTTAGTCATCTCTGATAAAAATTTCAAGCTCATTGTATTCCACCTCCAAAAGTTCTAGCAAAAAACAACTTTATCACTTTGAATGTGACTCAAAATAGAACCGATCTTTCTTGCAATCACCCTTACCATATTGCAAGAATGTTGAGACCATCCAACTCAAAAGTTAGTGAACTTACCTCATGAGACTCAATACCTTTCACGAGATCCGTACTCAAAGGACTGGTACACTTCACCAGACTCTAGACACATAAATGTACAAGTTCTGAAAATTATGTGCACTTGAATGTCAAGTGCATAAGTTTACAAGTTCTTACAGCTTTGACCTCTTTAATCTGACTGATCGGGGTCTCAAAAAACTTACCACGACGTAGTTTGAAACTGAGGCAAGTGCCCTACAGTTACAAAAACTGCAAAACAATCCAGAATGCCAGTCTACAGACGGTGAAGTACGAGAGAGCTTTGAAGTACCTTGCGAGGATTCAATACCCTTCACAAGTTCCGGATTCAAAGGACTGGCACACTTCACCAGACCGGGCACCAGACTCTAGACACATATTAAAAGAAACAGTTCTTACAGTTATATGCACTTGAATGTCAAGTGTACAAGTTCACAAGTCCTTACACTGAAATATTATGGAAGTGTGACAAGCGTGCTGCAGTCTCCCAAAAATGTTGTACGAGAGAGCTTTGAATCATACCTTGCGAGCTATCAATCTCTTTCACAAGCTCCGGCTTGAAAGGACTCCCATACTTCACTTTCTGGTTCGTAAAGCTCTTAGTAATAAAATCCTGTGTTGCTTGATCCATAACATAACCAGACAACGGAAAGAAAAATAGCCTCACATCCACTCTCAGCTGACTCCCATTAAACGCTGCATCTCTCACCCACAGCTGGTCACTCTCAAACCTCACCACAGGCACATTGCTCACGGACAAGTTCACCAAGGAGAGCACCGTCTCGTCCTTGAGGGAGTTCCAGAGAGTAACATTGGCGATGTTGCTGAACGTGGGTGCTCGAACTTCAAGAGTTACAATGAGCGGGTAGCTGCACGTGCATCGTAAAGGGTTAAGGGTGAGTCCTGAGTTTGGGCAGAAGCTGCAGTTGTTGCTGTCTGCAAGGGAGGAGGTCCATTGGGTGATGGTGGGATTGTCGGTGGTGTTGCAGAGCTTAGGGTCCAGCTTGACAAGGCTGCCTGGATTGGTGCACACAGGGTTCCCTTGTAACCTGCAGGCCCCCCCGCCCCCACCCCACCCACCCAAAAAAAGAGAAGTGAAAGTGAATACACTTGGATTTGCAACCAGTTTTTTGAAATGTGGACAAAGGTATGTGGATTGTTTCTACCTTGTTAGTCCGTTTCTACCTTGTTTCGTCCTTGGCAACCTTCGATAGCTTTACATTCTTTGTGATTCTAATAACGAGGTGTACGTTGGAGTTCACGAATTCAGTCAATATTACATTGATTGTGTTGCTTCTAATAGGGGGTGTCATACTTCACGATTTTAGCTGCGTGGCTCCCTTGTTTCTTTCTAAATCTGGCCTTGCGGAATTCTGAGCCCAAAAATCGTGGCGCAAAGTGCTAATAAAACCGTTGGTAGAACTTTCAAGCTGCTCCATTCTTGGAGCAGAACTCTTGAACTCAGACACTCTGTGATGTGGTAATTCAAGCTAGAGGGGGTAGATAGTTGTCCCACTCGGTTTACCAACAAGTTTGATGCGCTTGATAGGAATTTAAGCTTAATGTGCACTATTAACGAATTCGGTGAATACATGAGATTACAAACACTTCGAAAATGAAACTCAAATTACTGATAGCAATAGAAGTAATGAACTCTGGACAGACGTGCTTGACTGAAATAGAACTAGCATAGACACTACACATTCATAAATGCATTGAAAAGGGCTCATGTAGAGCTGAAGGCATGCACAACAGTTTAATGTGACGAGGAATCGATCAAAACAGATGCACATCTACAACTGGCTCTAGAGAAGAGAACTCACGTAATCTCCACGCTCAAGTTCGTACTGGGGTTAAGCTGGTTAATGTTTGATAAATTGTTGTTCTGCAGTGAGACATACTGCAGGCTTGGTCCAATGTTGGTCGGGATAGTCAAGAACCCATTTAATTCATTGCTTTCAAGGTACCTGTTCAGTCGAGAAAAAAAGAGGAAATCACCAGGTTGTAAAAGGCATGCCCTTCAAGAAGCTTGACATACAACAAGAAATCATTCTATGACAACTTCAAAGATAACAAGAGGTTTAACGAACACTCACAGGCCCTGGAGTGCAGGATAGCTCAGGATATTATAAGGCAACGGTCCAGTCAGACTAGCACCTTCGAGTCTTCTGGAATCCCAAATTCAACCCACAATCACATAAATTACAACTTCATTCACCATGCCAAACGCTAAGGATCCTGTTTTAAAGAAATTGAAGCACTGTAATGAGGTTTTTAAGGGGCACCAAAGCTTGTAATTATGAACAGTGAAGAAATAGTTAAGCCACTTGAGCAACCTTGCAAAAAGAATAACCTAGGAAAATTATAGACATGATACTGAAGAGGACGCCAATCAAGGTGTTAAGGGGTCTTACATTGTCTGAATAGAACCTAAGGATGTATTCAACCATGTCGGAAATGGTTGTGGATCAAACTGGTTGTAGCTGAAATCACTGTCAAAAAGAATCGAAAAAAAATGTTCAGCCACCAAATTTGACAACAATTTTGCCACCAAGATCGTTTATAAATTCAGGGAGTGCTTCCTAGTTAGCTGAATGAACGTTACAATCCAAACTAAACCTAAATTCATTATCATTTTCTTACCAACATAAAATCACCAAATTGCTAAGTAGCATTTTGTATAAATGCTAAATTTGGACCAAGTTCTTATTCCCAGTTTTTCTTCCATTGAACACTTTAGATTCAATTTGAACAATTTTCAGCTATGGAAACATAATGATACTAATAGTTGACAATCCAGCTACACTCCAAACACTAAAGAAAAAACATTAGCCAAAACACTGGCAAGCAGCACAGAAGGTGAGACTACAAAAAACTTAAAGAGACACTGTAAGGAGCTAAACCATTTATGGAGAGATTTCTTACACATATTGAAGCTGGTTGAGAGCATTCAAATTTGGAATAGTCCCACTCAGAGAATTGTTGGTCAGGCGACTAATGACCAGGGCAGCATAAAAATACAAACAGGAGATCAGTATCTAAACAAATATCACAGAAGGATTACACAAAAACAAAAAGAATGAATTGTCTACATATAATTATTCTCTTTAAGCGGTAAAGAGTCTCAACAATCGCCAATTTCAGACATCAATTTAAATACATGAATCGTTTGCAAGGAGGACATACATTTGAAGCAACCCAGCTGTAGGAGTGTTAGTGCCATTCAAGACGGCTCCCTTGATGATTTTGTTCAGAGTTGAGGGGACTGAACCACTCAGCTGATTAAAATGGAGACTCCTGTTGCAGGTAAACCCGAATTAAACATTAAGTGCAGAAATAGAAAAAACCCACAAAAGAGGATGAACATTCCACACAGAGCACCACCACCAAAGGGTGCAACTAGTGTGGGTTACTTTGGAATTGACACCATGTTCACATCAACTTGGTGGAACTTTTTCATTGTACAAAACAGATTCTAGTGCATCGGGTCAAAAGCAAACATGAGTTTATACTAATCTATTTGTTCTAAATAAGTTATAAATGATACCTCCAATTCAAATGTAAGTAGAACTAGAAGTAGAAATAACCTATTAGAAATAGTTTGGATTACAGCTAGTAACTGTACTATTTGGGGAAGTGGATTTGTAAAACACACTAAATGGTTACAGTGACACAATACAGAAGACCACTTACAGAATCTGAAGACTGGTAAGATTTCCAAATGTATCAGGAATAGGTCCAACGAAATTGTTCACCTCCAGTAACCTGTCACATATCAAAGTACATGTGTCCTCTTCAAGTTTGTAACATCAAAGGGAAAAAAAATTCAAAAAACTTCGCTGTTATAAGCAAAACGTGATTCGCACCACACAAGATCCTCTTCTCCCAAAAAATAACAATAAAAAAACTTCAGAAAGTATCTGTTGATGTTATGTAGAAAACTCACATATGCACACAGTTATGCGCATTCCCAAGCTCAGGTGGAATGTTGCCAGAGAATTGATTGTCATTCAAATGGCTGCAGATCAAGCACCGCTATATTTAGCTAGAAGTGAACAAAAAAACAATACGAAATCTCAAATAAAATGGGTATAATTCCCTCACTTCATCGTGATCAGTGGAAAGAAACCTCTCTACTAAGCTGCTCTAATGCAAACTTCAAAAAGTTGAAGAAGACATACATTAGAGCACATTTAGATTTTGCCCCAAACCAGCTCAAGCACATTTAGCGTTAAACTAGATATGGGAAAAGAAAACATAACAATATCACATATAAATTGAAAGATTGTAATGTTTGATCACAAAGGGGTTGAAAATTTGGATGTGATTTGAAGTCTGACTTTCAATGCTTTGCTGTTCACATTTCAAATTAAAATTATGGTCAAATAAAAGAAAATATAGTATGGTCAATGTCAGCATCATGATCAGCACAAATGTCCACTAAATGTGATTGAGAAGACTCTAGGTACATGATACAACTCTAAAATGAGAATTAAAAAATGGCAATGACAAATCTAAAATACTTACAAGTGCTGAATAACTGGCCACGTGTCAAGGCCCAGACCGTCTGCGCTGGTAGTGGAGACAGGTAAAGTTCCCGATAGTTGATTGTAAGCAACGTCGAACCACGTGAGCTTTGTCAATGCACCAAGAGACGATGGAAGGGGTCCAGTGAACTGATTATTATTCAAAGCGCTGTAGACACAGTCCACAGATACTAAGTTTCAGAATTTTATGAAACACGGAAAGAAAGAAATCAACATTGAATTCAGAGGATACTGACAAAAACAGGCACATTCTATGAAAAGCCTTGTCCCTACAACAACTAGGCTGGCCTTAACATTATGTACTGCTCTCTGATGCTATGTTACGTAGACTCTAAACCAAAAGGTTCCACACCATTTTAATCAATGAAGAAAACGAGCTGTACTATGAGTGCCATGTCGTAGAATCTTACATGAAGGTCAAATTCGTCAGTTGCCCAAGAGAGGAAGGAATCTGCCCTGAGAGGTTGCATTTCTGCAAACTCCTGTAAGCAAATCATAGTCAATATTCATTCTGTTCAAAAGATGCAATTTACAAGCGTATCCAACAAAATCTTGATGGAAAGCATTCGCACTTCGTTTTAGATGTACATATCAGTTACAGATGAAAAAAAAGTACTCAGTATATAAAAACAGGTCTGTTGCTAGAAGCCAGGCTTTAGGGATTTATTGTAAAATGATCCAAACAACATTAACAACAAAACGTGATAATGAGAATTCAAAACTTACAGAGAGGTTAGGGCCGATAAGGAACCCAGCTCAGTTGGTAACTCGCCGCTCAAACCGTTATTGAAGGAGATGTCCCTACATACCAATTCTCAAGCTAACTTCAGAATATCCAACACACTGCCAATCCTACAGTCAAAGTAAATTGATGCTCGGGAACTAATCTGAAATAAGAGAATTATTTAGTACAAACGTCAATTTCGTTAATTGGCGGTGTTCCAATACTTTCAGCACATTTGTTCTGAAATATAAATCCATAACAGTCGTAGATTTCAGACCTATATGTACATATAAGTTTCAATATTTGGCGTTGGAATCGCGCCAATTTAACGAAATTGACGTTTACATCAGATTCATCATATGAAAGTGGTAGTACACTAAAAGGAAAACTTAGGTCACTATAGTAATCACCTAAATTTTGATATTCCACTGCAGTTTCAAACTCATTCTGGCATGCTAAACTGCACAAAATCTTATCGAAGAGAAGCACTTACAGATTCTGAAGAGCGTCAAGAGAACCAATATCCGTAGGTATAGACCCTGCAAGGTCTCTGCTTACCATATACCTGCACAAGGTCACTGGGAAGAATTAGAGCCCTAACCTCAAACCGACTACTTACTTTTTTTTAATGTTGTTTCACTGAGAACTTGAAGATGATTACACCTAATTGCAAGCACCTAACTACACCTAATGAAGCTTAATTACACCGAAAGGACTGGTTCTTGCCTAAAATGTACACGTACTGAACAGGAGAGCCTGGGGTCAAATTTCAGGTACGCCCATAATCAGCACAGAAAATATTCAAATTTTTTTCTTACAGTGTCCTAAAAATACGTTTTCAGATGCGTTGAAATCCTCTTTCACAAGGCCCAAAGAAAGAAGGCAGTGTAGATGCTTATTTTAATGACGCTTGCATGGATACACACCAAACATTACTCACAAGTAATCAATAGAAAGTCTCTGAGACCTTCGCCTGGTTGCTGCCTAACTGATTGCTTCAAAATGTGGAAATCAGAAAGGGGATAAGTAAAAAATTTTGAACATACAAGGCTATCACTCGGTCGCCGCTGCAGATGATACCCTCCCAATTGTCCCCACAAGGATCTATCCCGACCCACAGCGAAGTGCCGCCACCCCATGCTTCTTGTAATTTTAGCAAAACGAGCACTGGCCCACCCCACAAGAAAAAAGAAACCACATTATACAGAACAATCAGCCTCGCAATCAGCACAACTTATTGGACTCTTCCTTGAATTCTCTCTTGGAGAATAGAAACCAGAAACCCTTGGAAATGAATTTCAGTGCTAATGTCCCCCAGTATCCTCTGAAGGGAGTCTCAAAGCTGCCCTAAAACTTACCTTAATCTTCTAATAACATTTTCATCTACTAATCAAAATTAGTGACGTTGAAACACAAAACGAAAACCTGCATTCTCTTCAACATATCAGGGATTCCTTCAACTTGGGGGTTTTCATTCGTTTACTTGATTTTCCCTAAACACATTCTTTGGCCCTCCTAGCTTGACCATTAATCTTCTAACCAGAAATTGAACTTTTTGTCATGTACTAATCTACTCATCAAAAATTAGTGAAGTTGAAACACAAAATTACACCCTGCATCTGCTAAACTCCTCCAACTTGGGATTTCATTCGCTTAGTTGACTGTCCCAGAAGAGATCCTTGGCCCTACTTGACCATTAACCTTCGAACAAATTCTTGAACTTCTTGTCTAGTAATCAAAACTAGTGAACTTCAAACACAAAACTAAGCCCTGCGTTTGCTAATCTCCTTCAACTCGGGGTATCATTCGCATCCTCGATTTCCCCTGACCATAACCCCCATGCCATTTAACGTAGCTTCCACAAAAAATTAATAAATTAATAAAAAAAACGCCATCCTGTCGGTAGACAACCCTGGCTTACCATCGTTCACGTTGGTACCATTCTGCGCAGCAACAGAAGCTCCCAAACACACCATAGCCACCACTAGCCCAAGACACCAAGTCCTCTTCACAGCTTCCATTTCTTCCATCTTCACCAACAGCTTTGCAACCTCTTCAACAAACCACTGTAACAGAAATTAAACCTTCCCTCACACTCTCTAAACCAGTCTTAGCCTCTGGCTGCTAAGAAACAGCAGTAAAGGCTCGCAAACTTGAGCCTCGGTACTAATCAGCTCCATCTCGTACTCGATCACGCACCTGCAGTGTTGGAGTACGTAGTATATCACTGTAATTCTAAATTTCGAGTATTATATGTAAGCAACCAGTCTGAAAACAAAGCTCTGAAGGACAGAGAGACGTAAGCTTTGATTGATTGCTAGATTGGAGCACTCAAATGAGTGTGCGATGTGTTCGCAATGGGATTGTTTGGCGGATAGCAACTGGACTTTCAGACTTGGAGCATGCAAGTGATTTCTCTAATGAAGTTCTACTACTTCTGAACGATGCAAAAAGGGCATGTTCGGGAAGGCACAAAGCCAAGTACGGTAAGATCTCGTAGAGCAAAAAGGTTTGCTTTGTAATCTTTAGATTGTGTTTGAGAGTTTTGTGACAACCGACTGATGAGCGGACGGAGTGTGTGCGAGATGTGCCGCTTTGCAAGAAACGGGGAAGTCTGGACTCATGAATCGAGGCCTGCTTGACTTTGGCTGCCTGCCTGGGTCGGCACTATTTATCATCTTTCAACAATTTATTATTTGTGTTAATTTTTAATGTTATTGGGGCACATAAAGTGAAAACAGAAATATTTAACTCTAGAAGGAGCCTATCACTAAGGTAGTCAACCAAAAATCATGAGACTCTTGGATGAATATGTGTAATCTTTATTTCTCTAGTAGTAAAAGAGGTCCCATTCAAAGGCATTGATTAGACACCTTCAATCAAAGGCACTCTTATTGGGTTAATTTTTAAACCTATAATGTCCTATGGATGACAAAGGATTCTTTTATGTAAGACAAAAATATAGTTGTCCATCCTTGGAATTTGGTGTAAAAAGGGGAGGTCTTGAAGAGTAGTTTAACCTACAGTGAGTGCTCTTGTTTTTTCTTAAGCAAAGTGGGATTCACATGGTACCAACTAAAAGGATTATTTCTATAGTGACTAACTTAGTATTCCAAAGTTGAAGGACAAACCATGCTAGAGGGGGCATTTTGAAAAGTGAAACTTCAATTTTACAATAGTTCTTAATTTTTAAATGTCTTTAACTATAAAGGATATTGAGGCCGAAAATTGGTCAATAGATGACTTCATTGTTTGTGTAAAAATTTTGTACTATGAGTTTTAATTTTAAAATCTACCATATTCAAGATCATGTTAAATATATCTCCACTAATTTTCATGGATATCAAAGACAAATAACACATCTCAATTTTTCTTTGAGAAGATGTCCTAAGAACTAACAAGACACTAAACTTTTTGTAAGCACTTTTTCCATTGCAATTATACTTTTAAAAACCAAGAATCACTAGAAGAAAAATGTGTCTGCTACAACCAATTGAAACACAACTAAGGTTGAATACAACTGCCGTACAACTACAATCCTTTGTATATACACCAACTTTGACATAGTTATATTGTAGTTGCAAAGTAGTCACAAAATGCAATTACGGTTACAGGAATGTAATAGAAGAGTTGATGTGAGGTATTTTACATCCAATACTCATCAAAATTGTCAATGTGGACAATTTTCCATTTTGTAGAGTCCAATGTGTTTATCTACAATTGCATATAATCTAAATTTGATAGCAATTCAATTAGAAAGCAACTCTAGTGTAACTCCAATGCAATTAGAAAGCAACTAAAATGCAACTACAATTCCATTAGAGTTTGACTAAAAAATGACTAGATTTTAACTAGAATATAGCTAGCATGCAACTAGAAACCAACTAAACTACAACTAGAAAACAACTAGCATGCAACTAGGAAAAAACAAAAATGCAACTACAATTAAGTCTTTTATTAATTGCCCCATATCAATTGTTAAGAATACCATTAGGTTAGACATATAAGAATTGTAAGTTATAACATTCTTGTGTAATGAATTTTGATAATGAAATTCTAATCTTTATACATTTTGTAAAATTTTACACTTTGTAGATTTCCAAATCTACAAAAATCTATAAATATTTCAATTTTAAGAAATTTTTGGATTTGGCAATCTAAAAAAATAGATAGATCTAAAATTTTGAATCTACAAATCTTTGAGATTAAAATTTCAAAATCTACAAATCTATGAATTACAAACAAGTTGTAAATAAGTCACAAACTAATTGCACGTTAGTTGGAAACCAATTGCAAACCAATTGCACGTCAATGGTAAACTAGTTGCACATAAATAACTTTCACATGAGCAACCACGTTAAAAGAGTTCATTGACAAATTTTCAAGTGGGTTGTTGGATGAGAAACAACCTTGAAATTTTTTGCAACTGCTTTGCAACTAGTGTGACTTGCCCACTACAACGGCGGGCTCTAAACTGTCACCGAGTTGCAAATGTCTCATGTAACTACAAAACCAGTTGCAAATAATAGTTGCAGAGCCCTTTGTTCTCTTCTAGTGAATTCCAACAGAAATATCTTTTCAAGTGTCTAAATTATTTTTTAATATCTTCTTATTTCTATAGAAATTAAAAGGCTAGTGCAAACATCTAAAATGACCAAAAGACTAAAACTTTTGGCATAATTGAATACAAAGTCCTATTATGTACTTCTTGTTTCCATATGTTCATGTTTGAATAGATTCCCCTTACATGGAATATCTTAAATCATTCATAATTGACTTTAGAGGCTTTGTTATTTTTCAATTTTCAAAATTAAGAAGTATATTTTATACCATTAGAAGTGAAATTTGAAGGCATTTCCAATGGAATATTGTGTGATAAATTTGAATAAAAATTTCTCTTGCAATTTGCATTCAATTTTTCTATGTCAACATTGTGTGAAAACATTGTGTGAAGGCCTCAAATAGACTACTTTCTAACCATTTCATCTATTTTCCAAAAAAATGACTAACCTACTAAATCATAAGTCTAGTTTACTTGAAAATTATATTCAAGCAATGCTCTTAAATTTTTTATCTCTATAAAAAGATTCAATCACACAAAATCACATTTACTTGTTTGCTTTCTAATTTGAGGTATAGGATCCTCCATGCATGAAGAAGAGACCATTAATTTATTTGCATTACTTTCGGGTATAAAGACATTTGGATGGGCCAAATTTCCAATCTAGAAGCCTATGATGTTGTTTGCAAGATGTAATATGATTGTTGAGACTTTGAAACTACAAATAAAGGTTGCAATGGCAAAAATTCCAATAGGGTCCATGAACTTCAAGAAAACATGGGTAAAATATCAAATTACAAAGGTGCCTACATTTGAGTTACTTTTCTATTTATTCATTTTTGTGTCTCACATATTGAGAGCAAATTGGTTACCCATGTATTGGATGTTTTATCCACAAATGCATTTCAATTTTTCAATTACAAAAATTTGAAATGATATCAAGTGTTTGCAAAACACTACAACAAAAAAAATAAACTCCCAAATTTTATGAAGATGGCATTTTTGAATGCCATTTTTTTCAACTCTTATAACATTAGGAGTGTTTTTCAAGAGAAATTTTCCAAAACCATTATTTTTTAATACATTGTCTAAAATTGAAACCTTGAACTCATTTTTTTGGAACTTCAATGGTACAAAAGTGTTGTAGACTATTATGCTAATTTGTGGGAAAAGTTTTTGACCATTTGATAGGTAGTGTGGATTGAAAGATTATAAAGTTTGAATCGGAAAAAAACAACTTATTTTCATTATTGTGATACAAAATCAACAAACTTTGAGCCTTCTTGGAGTAAAAAATGATGTTCTTGATGAATGTGTGTCTCTCTACCATAGGGTTCAAAATCTTGTTAGGTACTTATGCAAAATTTCAAAAGCAAGTACGGAATTCAAATAACTCTAAATCACCTTCTAATGCAAGGAGGATAATATGTGAACTAACAATATACTAGTCATTTTTTTGATGATTTTTTATGCAATGAGGAATTTTTTAATTTGAAATCCAAAGAACAAAAAGTTAGAGACAAACATTTGGAACATGTGGGAAAATTTTCAAAAACTCCAAATCATAATATTATCTTGAAATTGATTTCAAGATAATAGCGTATGACGTTAGAAGAAAATGTTTTTTCTCAAAGTAACTTACTCGGTATGGTTAGTAGAGTTTGACTCCTCTTGGATTGAGTTTTTTGGGCTAAATGTAGTTTTTCTTTCAAAATTTTATACTATATAATCATATTAGTTCCCTTCATGCCACATTTGAAAAGTTAATAAAGAATTTAGCAAAAGATATCAAAATTACCCAAATTGCCCAGATTGTGGATGTTTTCTTAACCTTTTTCTTGTGTATTATGATAATTTTTTTAAAGTATATGCATAGTACGAGACACTTACATACTAATCACCCCTCTAATTAAATATTATACCACAATGCAATCACATTAAGTTACTACACTACAATAGGGTGAGTGCACCCCAAATCGCACCTTGCC
>OY987270.1:22297217-22741887 GCA_963920665.1 Straminergon stramineum
CAAAATCAATTATGTTTGAAATTTTAGATAGAATTTTTGGTAAAATTTTGAAGTTTTTATAAAAATACATTAAGTATAATAGCTGGAGTCTAGTAGAAATAAAAGTATAGTGTAAATATGGTCAAATTTACATGACAATGTGAAAAGGGCAAATAGTCGGCCAGTTAGAGGTTACTGTTAGTTAGGCAACTTGACTTAGTAGTTAACTCCCAGTTAGTTAGGCCAAGAAGTATAAGGGCAATTTGTCTTTCTTTCTTTTCTCTCTCTCTCTCGATGTTGCAGTGATTGCTCGTCAGTCCTTTGTATTCTAGTATTTTTGCCTTCACAATTAATGGAAATGAACTATTCGGCTAATATTTTTGGTGTCTATTCTTCTTACAGCCAGTGATTGGCTTTTTCATTCTTTCGTTGTCTAGTTGCTAGTGATTGGCAGTTTCTTGTTTTATTTTGTTCTGTCAATATTGCCGTAAGATTGTAAGTGTGTCAAATTGTCGGGAGCTGTTGCATCGGGCAGTGAGTCTTGGGTGAGTAGTTTCCCTTGCGAGAGATTGGCTGATTTCAGTGTGTAGGTCTAATAGCCAGGGATTGGCAAGGTTCTTGTTTGATTTATAATTTATTAGTTAAGCTGTGAGAACTTTAGGAAGGAGAAGTTGGTGAGTACAATGCTTTCTTAAGTTAATCCAGTGATTGGTTTAGTGTTGTTATAATTTCTTAACTATCAAATCGTCATGTTATGTTTGGTGAAGCTACTGAATTCTTGTGAGTGTGTCAAATATTTAGTTCTACCAATGAGTGGTAGTGATTTTGAAGAGCATGACAATTAGCCAGAGATTGGTGTTGTTCCCTATTTTGTTCTCAAACTAATAGTAAAGTATTAAGTCAAATAGATTGTGGGTATAATTTAAGGAGAGATCAAGCCAGTGAGTGGCATTGAAGTTCCTTGTGAGTTAAGTCCACTGGTCTGGTAAAGACTATAGATAAAACTATTATTAAGTTTATTTGATGTCAAATAGCTGGGAAGGAAGTTGAGAGAGCAGAGTGAATTAATTGAGTATAGGAAGTTAACATGTGGAAGACAGAAAGTCTTAAAATCTGGTTGAGAGTGAGTGTTCAGGGTTTGGTCTTTGTATGACCTTGAGTCAATTAGCCAAAAATTTGTTTTCTTTAGTATCGCTACTGGGAAAGTAGCAATTGACAAATCAACGGAGGAAACGTTGTTGGGAGCCAGTGATTGGAGGACCAGCGTGGGAGTCCAGGTTGAAGGAAGCAAACTAAAGACAAATAGACCGTAAGTGAACTTCAACTGTATAATTGGTCTATAATATTTGAATTTTTCTAATAGACTAGAGTCCAATTAGTGATCTCATTATGATTAAATTGGATAATGGTCAAATTAAATAAAGTATAAAAATAATAATAAATCACCAATAAAATAATTTTGGTTATAATCAATGAAGAAGTCTAATATTTTATAATAAAAGAATTAAAATTATTAAGTTGATGATTTAGATGGCTTTGCTATGAAATCAAAGTATAGTCAAATTGTCTTGCACTTTAAGTGATATTAAAAATAGTTAATTAACATTGTGTGATGAGATTGTGATGCAAAAAGAATAAAGAACAAGATCTTTTGTTGTAGAATCATTTTATATCTTTTGATGTGATAGTATATGGGAGTTTAAACAAATTGACAATTTAGGGTGGATTGATAGGATGTTGTGAGACCATTTGACCAAATAGCAATTGTAAAGTTGTAAATGCAAGTATGTGGGACTTGGATTAATTGACCTACTATTGGGAATTATTATGAGGAAGCTAACATGACGCATGTCCATTTGACTAACACATAACTTAATATAATGAATCCTTATCTTTGTATGTTTTGCATATTGGGCTAATTGACAATATATTAAATCGGAAAGGTAATTAAGGAATATGTGCAAAGTTTGTGGGCTTGATTAAGTCAATAGAACAGGAGCCTTGTTTATTTGACATACCCTTAGCAAATTGACATTAGAATTCTAGTACAGGACCGGGACAGTAGGTCGTTAGTTGACATTTATGGGAATTGGACTGATATTAGGATAGGCTAAAGAAACTTTTACACATTCTCTAAAAATAATTTATAAAAATGAAGTTTTATATTTCATTATCAAAATTGAGTGATTTCCTACAATAAATGTGACCTTAGATACAATACGATAGACTATTTGACTTTTCCCTAAACGAAAGAACCACCACTAGGGATTCCTTGGGTTTTGTTCCCTAGGTTTTTACCACGCTACAAAAATTACCAAGAAACAATTTTAGAACTTCTACCCCAAAAAACTTTGACCCTCTCTCATTCTTCTTTCATTCTTTATACATACGGTATCCAAATACCACTTTATATGGTACGGTTGGAACCTCCGCCTTCCACTTGCCATCAACAAGAAAAATATGAAAATTTGACCAGTCTAATAATAGTGACTGACTGGACACAGAAGCCCAAAGTGACCGGTTTTGGGGGGTACCCTCCTTAACTTACTGCAGATGGCAACCCCACCCAATCAGAACGCACCGGGCCACCTACGCCCTCCGCCAGAACACACCGTGCCACGTAAGCTACAAATGTATTGTACCGAAATGCACTGTATGCTTAAGAATAATTATTTAAAAAATTATTTTAAAATTTTAAAATTTTAAAAAATACATATTTAAAAAATCTACTTAAGAAAATCTATTTAAAAAAATTAGTCATTAAATTTCTGTATTGAGAAGAACTGATTGGACAGAAACTAAGGGTCTGTGACGGGCACTGTAGTAGTTAGCGAATGGGAGGAAATCAGTGGAAAGAAATCAAGAAAGAAATCAGTAATGAAATCAGTGGAAAGAAGGGATCCACATAAATCCAGTCAACAAACTTATTGCCTACAGTAGTCTCCTCCGTGTCCTAGTGTAACCTGTATAAACGTTTGTATATTGGTTGTAAATGTAAAAAATTGGCTCTTATTTTGTAGTGGTTAATTTTGTATTTGGTCCTTGACTACTTGCATTTCCTTTGAATTCTTTGATTTCCAAACAAAAGCATAAAAAATGTTTATTTGAGGGAGATATTTCTTATCGATCGACCGAGCACTTTGTCATTGGTTACTAGCTATTGGTATGTAGTATAAAGTCTACCATATAAATGAAAGTCACGAATCATAGCCTCGCTATTGATGGCCCCATACCTCACAAGTATGACAAGTGGAAATATCAAAAACAATATTTTCCATTCACGATGGACTTTGAACCAACGTTATGATTACTAGTGATGGACAAGGCATAATTAAATAGAAAAAATATCTTTTTTTGCCATTGGAGGGATCATGACTCCGTGGATCAAATAATATATTGTTGGAGGGATGGAACTCAATAATAAATAAATTTCTAGCTACAAAATCAGCAAATAGGACTGCATATGGCTAGAATTTGGTTTTCTGTGTTGATAGGTGGTTATTACCGACAGCCATCGAATCCATAGTTGGGGAGAACAAAGGGTAGGTAGGATAGGGTACCATATTCCCAGTGATACTATATTCGCAGCCATACTAAATTACTAACGTTAATACTTTATTCCCAGTGATCCTGCCACAAGTAAAGGGAACGCAGTTAAGGTATTTTACAATAATAAAACACTTATAAACAAACAAGAGCTCTGGGCAAGTGGGATCAAACTGAAGTCATACCTTACAGTAGGAGGTCCTGAAATGGAGCGGGCATTAAGAATCGACCCTAAAAAAGGTCCATAAACAGTGCGGGTGGTTCCTGAAATGGACCACATTTTAGGAAGAAGGTTATTGTGACAACATATGTGTGATTTTAGGACCATGGACAGTGTTTTAGGCCTACTATTCTGTGTCGTTCAGTAAACATAAATGTGTCGTTAAATTGTAAACAGGTAATTTGAAATTACATTGACAAAAGAGAGGTAAATGTAAATGAAAGTGGGGCCTGCAATACATAGAAAAAAGATTTGAAAATTTATTATATTGCCATGCACTCAAGACACCCTTTTCACATATTTTGGAACTTCTGTGAACACACTGTGGAAGTTGTTAAACGATTTTGAATCTATTGTGCTCTTTTCAACGACACATGCAAATTGATTCATGGTGCAGTCTACAAACATAAATAGCGACCTAGGCACTCTTCACTTCAGAAAATTGGATCTTATTCATTCTAAGTCAGAAAATTATGGTTCTAATTGTCATGCATTCCTCTTCCATTTGTGTACCTACCAAAAAAAATTGGGAATGATTCGGCTCACTGTTTCTTCCACAGCTGTGATTTTCTCCTTAGATGTGCCATTTTCAAGCCTGCTACCTTAACCCCTAAACGACATGGCAGACAATTATTGTATTGTCCAATGAATGACAAGTTACAATTCTCCTCTGTAGGACAGAATTGTAACTATTCATCCTTGGAATTAGGGGGTGGAAAGGGAAGATCTCCTACGACAGTTTGTCTCCCAAAGAATATTTTTGGTTTTTTTAAAGTGGATGATGTCACATGGTTCCAATATGGCTAATTTCCACAGTCACCAGCCTGACGTTCAAGGGTTAAAAACAGTCAACTATTAGAGTGGCAGTAATGATGATGTCGTGGAGCAAGTGAAACTCTATAACATTCTTTACCAATGAGGCATGGGTCCCTATTGCATCCTTGAAAATGGGACACCTACATTGAACAGAGTTGTTTTATATGGCTCCTCAATCAACCCCAATTCTTGAATTAACTAATAAGTCCTCCCCAAGCATCTAGCAAAGCATAATACCATCCAAGCATACAATATAAGTTAGCATTGCTTTGTTATACTCCAGTACAATGTTATGCCGATGGAAGTTGAAATTAAGGGTTGGGGTGAACGGCCACACCCTCACTTGGCCCTGTGGGAAAATGCTGAAATTTTTTATTTGATACGCATGATAAGATTTGCAAATTTTGAATTCATATTTGCAATCAGAGGCCCCAACTTAGCCTGCCAATGTATACAAGGTAAATTAATCAAGCACAAAATAGTTGGTTTTTTTGTTTTACTTGCACCCCTGGAATGACTTGGAGGGGCTGAGCAATGGGGGCCAGTTCACCCCGACCTGAAATTAAGGTACATTTACATTTATTTCAAAATTATTTCAAAATGTATGGAAAATGGTCAAGTGGATGGATGAACATCTGGCTACAATAGTACGCAAGGGACACTGGTAGTCTTAATTTAGCATACTAGATCACTAGTTTTACCATTTGGTGACACTTTCCACCAAAAATAGACAGATGCATAGAACTTAACAATGCCCTGTATTCGGGTCATTTCTAGTCTAGAGTTGGATTGTATAACTTATAGTACAAATTTTTACCACACTCTCTTGGAAAAGCCTAAATAAGATCCTATGGTTTGATGTGTAATTTTTTAATTTTTTTTTCAATTTGTGTTGAATACGTTGAAAACAACAGTTTTCAATGATTTTGGGTGCAAAATTGTCAAGTGACTAGTGAGGGATTTAGCAGCAAAGAATATCCTTATTGGTTCAATACTTTTCTTCCTAAAAGCAATTCAAGAAGTCCTAGCTAGGCTCTCATCTGGTGCCAAGAAGGATTGAACCTCTTCATTGCCCTATGGTTTATTCCTCAAGGAAAACATTGGAATTTTATTTTATTTACCACCCATGATAGAATTTGAAAATTTTGAATTCCTATTTGGAATCATAGGCCCCGAATTATCTATGAGAGGTGAAGAAATACAAAATTAAGGTAACGTAACGTATCAAGGAACAAAATATGGTAGGGACCAATATTTTATATGTATCCTTTACTAGGGGCAATGAGATTGGGGTGGAGAACCATCCAATGGGGCCCTTGCCTTGCCGAGATGTGTGCCCTATCTCTAGGAGGTTTTGGGGATGTAACACCACGGCATTCATGTCTTTTCTGAAACAAACGCTTAACCCATCAAGGAGATGACCCATTTTCGATCAGCCTCCCATTCTTGAAGTTTAGGCTACTCCATTTCTGATCAAGTGAATTGTAGGTGACAATTCATGCACCACAAGACTCCAAGGACTACAAAAATGTAAAGGAGGTATACATTGAAAACTTATATGATCACAACGTGTACAAGGGAAGCCTTATATTGGTTTTGGAACCATCCTATGGTTGGAAATAGGTTTGCCTACATATTGAGAATGGGACAAATAGAATCTTCACGAAAAAAATTTGTGATAATTTTGCTTTTAAGGGGAATTTTTTTGAGAAATTATGAAATCCTTCTGAAATCTATTTCTCTACACATGGAAGTTTTTTCTTGAATTTTTTCCATGCTGCTGATAGGTAGAATTGCTAAAGTGATCAGAAATGGGTGATCATCCTGGTAAACATCGACATGGACATTTAGTGTTTGATGGATGACAAAGAATCCTCTCTATGTAGGACATAGCTACAACTATTCATCCTTGGAATTTTGTGCCAAAAGGGGAGATCTTCTACAATACTTTGACCTCCAATGAGTATTTTTTATTTTTTCAAAGTAGATGATGTCACACATCTCTAAAAGGATTGATTTCCACAGGCACCAATCCATCCTTCATGGGTTAACCCCTACACGACGTGGCAGATTTTTTTTGTCCGATGAATGTCAAGGAATTCTCTTCTGTAGGACAGAATTGCAACTATTCATTCAAGGAATTAGGGGTGGAAAGGGGAGATCTTCTATACTAGTTTGATTCCCAATGAGTATTTTTGATTGTTTTAAAGTGGATGATGTCACACGTTTCTAAAAGGGTTGATTTTCACAGGCACCAGTCTATGGGTTAATAATGAAATAAATAAAAAAAATCCTTAGTTACTTCTTAAATTCAAAACAAAAAATAATTCTGCCTAGGGTTTGCCCTCTGGTTTGCTGTATGGTTTCCCTTATCAATGGAAATTGTCCATGTTTCAAGGGAAAAAAAAAAAAAAAAAAAAAAATTCATTTCCCCAATAAAAAGGGAACCCCACCCCCCACAACACCCCCCTCTGGCCCATGCGACTGAAGTAGCTTAGCCCATGCAAGTAAGGTAACGGAATAGTTTGGAAAATTGTTTCCTGCGGACCGGGTCGGCAGGGGATCAATTTGCCACTTGTGAAATATTCAGTAGAATCAATGGAAATTGTCCATGTGTTTCAAAAAAAAGAAAAAGAAATAAATATTAAATAGAATAATGCCATCCTACCAATGGACTGATGCGAATGGGACTGTCACACTTAATGGGATATTCGCTTAGCTTACCCCTGGGCCCTGGCTGGCTGGGTTCGGAATTTTTTTTTTTTTTTTCTTGAGACGGGGGAATTTTAAGTTCCCCATATTTGTCCGGGTTTTCATGGACCTCCTCCGGTTGTTGCCTCTAAATCGAAGTTACGGGAGAGATACGTATACGGGACAACCCCCTTGGGATGACTTTGTAGGGTACTACCCTACTTACTTATAGCGGTGCCTGGACAACAGTTGGATGTGTTGTTCATTGAAAAATATTCTCTCTCTTTGCACCTTTTGGTCAACTGATTTCTCTTCCCTCCTTGACTGGAAAGAAGTTCTCCCAAAAGCTCACTGTTTTAGGTGAAAGCTAAGGTAGTTTGCTTTTAACCACTGAGCGTCCCAAGCATTACAAAAAATCTGGACCCTGAAAGAGGCTGTGAAAGAGGCCGTTTCGCAGCGAAGCAGGGTGCTAGTACATAAAATATTTTTTGAAAACACTAGAAATTTATTATTATTATTATCATTTTGAAAATCGCCGTATCCAACGTGGCAGGAGTGGTGACCTGTCATTTCGGGAAAAAAATAATTGATTAATTAATTGTTTTTTTTCCCCTAATTGCATCGCTGCAGCAGCAAACTCATGGCCTCTTTCAGGGTCCAGATTTTTTGTAATGAAACAAAAGTTGTGTCCTCACATGTTATGGTTCTCGAAGTTCAATTTGAAGTTTTGTAACTTTTGCATTTGATGTTTGAATTTAATCAAACTTTTTGGTAAATTTGAGCTTTTTCTTCTAAATTGTGTAGTAAAATTTTCAAATCAATCTAAGATGTTTTGATTTTTTGAAAGTCATTCAAAGTTCATAGGCTCAATTTGAGTTTACCAAATTGTATTCTAATGGCTGCAACTTCAAGGGCTTATATATCTCTTTCATCCATTATTCATTTTTAATAAAACTTCATTGAGTTACGTTCCTCTTGAAGTCTAGTTACTGTGGTGAAATTTTCATGTCAATCCAAGTTGTTTTGAATGTTTGGGAGTAATTCAAAGTTCAAAAACTAGACATTTTTGGATTACATGGAACTTTGGTGGCTTGTTTCTTCTTCATGTATTGTTCATATCCAATAAATGTTTTTTAGGAAAGTTGTGCATACTAGTCTAGTTTGTGTGGTTAAAATTTCATATCAATCCAAGAAGTTATGAATAACTGGGAAGCATTTTAGTAGAAGGAGATTTAGCCTTACATGTGCTTTAATTTTAATTTGCTATTTTTTGCTTTTTTTTTACATTTCAAAGCCATTTTGAAAACACAATGAGTCTTTTGAATGACATTTTTTTTCACGAATGTGTTTGTATGTTGGTTTTAAAGCACTTTACAACTTAAAGTTTTTTCATTTGAGTAGGTTTAGCAATTGAATTTCACCTCCAAATGTGTTGCTAGGAAAATTTAGCATCCTTTTTCAACACTAAAACATTATAATCTTGCAATCTATGTGGTCAAATGACTCCTAATTTGATTCATGTCATCCACAACATGTATAGTACACTACAAGATTGTACAATTGAGATTTCTATACCTTAGTGACATTTAGATTTATAACACTTCAAAATCAAAGATGTTTTTAAACCAAAAAGGTCTTGGGCATTTAGGGGTTAAAGTCACTATGCTCTAAAGGCATCTCCTATCTAGAACCAACTAACATGTTCCTTGAAATATCTACTACATATAGTGATTCATGAGTTAGGTAGGCTTAAATGGTTGCTTTCAAAGCAAACTACCTTATGAGACAAGAATGGGTCCAAATGAATAAAATCGACATTCATATTGAATAAAATATTTAGTCTTGAGAAAAAAATTCCTTATTGTTGCATTCTTCCTCATCCTCATTTTTGCATGCATTGAGCTCAATTTCTCAATAGATCCCCCATATCCTACGTGTTGAAATACTTAAGGTATCTATTATAGATATCTCTATTGTATTTATACTATAATATGAGTATGATCACTTTTATGTGCTAGGGATCTGACACTCTTTGAATGTGGATGAAAAAATCTATGGGCTCTTCATAATATTCTCTTCACACTCAAGCCTAGTGTGTCAAGGAATGACCATTGAAATCATTTTTCATCTTAAGTTTAGTTGCTTTATCTTTCATTCTACTTGATGAGTAGTCACTTGATAGTTTATAGGTCATATTTGGTGAGTAAGGGTGAGGGACAAGGAAATTGAAGTCCCTTCAAATTTAGATGGAAAATTTAAACATGCCAAGTTTGGCAAGTAAGGGTGGCCAAGCTCTAAGAGTTTTCCAATTTTTATCTTGTTCATTGGTTCTCCTACTATCCCCTCCCTACCCTTTGACTAAACTAAACTATATAAAAATATCATTTGATATAGATACAATATATAAATAGTTGAATACATGCAAAATACATACATGCATAGTATATGAAAAATGTATGCCTAATACAAAATATTAGTACTATATGATGTATGGATACAAGTTATACAAAATACCGACATGTTTTATGGAATTATATATATACATGTTGTTAATCCCATATTGATTGCAATCTAATATGTTCAAAAAAAAATATAGAGATAGGGGATGATGAAAATACAAATATGGGGGATAAAAAAAATTCACTCACTTATTAACCCTATAAGGACGTGGCCCCCCATGATCAAGTTAGTATTCAAAATTCTCTAATTATTGGACCATAGGTGCATTTTCTTTTTCTACAATCAACAATGAAGTCATCCATCAGACCATTTTGGTCCACAACGTCCTTACAAGGTTAAGTTCATTCATTCTATCACTATCCTTTCACAAGAGACAAACACACAATGTTCCACAATCTACAAAGATGTTGATAGACTAAGTGAATGAGAGGACTAGATGTTGAGTTGGAAGTGGAAATAAATTTTCCAGTTTTGAAGAGTTGGAATTGCCTTCATTGCATTTACTTTTATATTAGTAGAGGGAACTATACATTAGAAGTAGCTTTATATTGTTGCTAAATCAAAGTCAACCAAAAGTTCAAGTTCAATGCTAAAAAATTAGTTTTCCAAAAGTAAAAAATTTGTGTCATTGACTTATCAAGAACCACCCTTCTAAAATTTGCTAGCCACCAATTTTGATTTTCCTCTTGCAATTGTCACAAACTCCTATATAGATCGAATTCCAAATTTTCACTTGTCTTTTATATGCAATTCGTTGTATTTGGGTAAATGAAATTCTACCCTTGTTGATCCATTAAGGACCAATTTTTTCTTGTCTTTCCACTTAGTTGACTTTTTCCATTTCAAAGGTAAAAACACCCCTATCTTTGCTTTTATGTGGTTTTCAAGATTACACACATAGTGAATTTCCCTAGGGCTTGTCTCCTCATACAATTGTTTATAGAAGAGCAAGGTGATTTTTTTGACATATTCATATTTGAGAACAATGTAGATTTTTATACAACAACTACAATAGAAATTTTAGTAGTGTTTTTAGCAAATTGATTATTGAACCATGATAAATCACCATAATGTTTTCTTAAATTTTGTGTACACTTATATATGATATTAATTAACAATGGAGAAGTAGGTTCATTCGAGTAAGTCTCTCTTATAGCAAAAAAATATAGAAAAAAGACTTCTATTATTATACTTCTTTATAACCAATTATTTCTCAAGTAGGTCACCAACCAACCTCTCATTTATTAGCTCTAGAGCAAAGGAGAGGAGGCTATACATCAACATAAGGTACCTTTGACAAGGCTTTTCCTTGGACAAATGATTGTTTCTTTTTAGTTTTTTCAACTTGCTTAATATCAATTTTCCTACATATGTCATTTTCTATTTAAATTTCGATACAACAATGGTAAATTAGCCTCTTGTTAGAATTGACAAAGGGAACACTAAAAACTACTACAATTAGTTATACAACTAGTGCAAAATATTGTTGAATTCAAATAACATTTAGCCCAAACATGAATAGCTAGTCTTTATTGATCTTTTGAACAATGTAGAAAGTATACTTTTCAACAAAGAAAAGAATTTAATCTTCAATGCATCCAACATTTAAACCCAATATAAGCATTATTAACTTTTAATTGATATATATTTAGAACTAGAGCAAATTATCATTGGGAAGCCATCACAAACCACTTAAATTGAATACAAAATATTCCAATTTGGATTTAGAATAACAAAACTTAATGCCATAGAAAGTAATTTAAGAGACAAAAATTATTTAGACCTTCGCAAATCATGGCTAAGAAAGGAAAACCATACAAATGGCATGACAAAAATTGCCATACCATTTGCATGATTTCCTTTCCTAGGCATGATTTGCCAATGCCTAAATAATTCTTGTTTCTCTAAGCTTACTTTCATTGGAGTTTAATTTGATATTTAAATGTCTAAATTTGAATTTTCTTATACCTATTCAAATTAGTTTTATTGTACTTCCAATCATAGCAATTTCAAGTTCTAAATATAAACCAATGAAAGTTAGAAATTTATTTGTAGGACCAATATGTCAATACCATTGAACATGCCTAGAATTCATAAGATACACAAACCCATTATCAACCCTTAACCCAATACCATCCAAATGTAGTACCTTCATTAACTTTGTGACAAGATTTTATGACAATAGTAGATGCCTAAACTTCACATGAACTTCACAACAAGACATGTTTTATAGTTTTACATTCTCACTCTAGAATCAATGAAGGCCCTACATTTGAGTGGTATTGGATCAAGGGTCAATATTGGGTGAAGCTATCTTAATCATCAACACAAACATTTAGTGTCCAATGAATGACAAATTATCTTTATATATGGGACAAAAATGCAACCTATTGATCCTTGGAATTTTGTGTGGAAAGAAGAAATCTTCTACATTAGTTTGACCTCCAATGTGTATTATTGATTTTTTTGAAGTAGATGATGTCACACAATTCCAAAAGGGATGATTTCCAATCACCAATCCATCCTTTAAGGGTTAAAGTTTCCTATGCCAACATTTTAGGGTATTATTCTAGTAAGGTAGAACACCTCATTCCAAAACCCTACATCTTCACCCCCTAACCAACCTCTTCATGATGCAATTTTAATGAAGTCCACTCACCCTTTGAGATATTGATGGACACTCATGCTATGGATTCCTACTGTTTGAAGAACATTTTTTATACATGTCTGTGGACACTATCAAGAAGCTATTATGGAGTACCTTTTAGTTCAAATATTTGTAGAAAATTCATAAGAAACAATTTTGAGATGATATTTTCTGCTGACTTTTTTGGACATTCTCCAAAAGGCTCATCAACACAAACTAATCTGTCATGACTCTTGGTAACAGAGGAAGGCGATTTTCATAAAGTCGAATTTCTTAAAGGGACGGGAATGGGGGTGTTCTACCTTAGGTTTCCACAAATGGATCAACGGGACAGCATCCCAGTGAAAAGATACTTACCAATTGGGCATCCGGCATATACTTCGAAGGTCAAGACATGTCAGGAGCATGCGTACTATTTTCCTCGTTACTGCAATTCCGGAATCGAGGATCGATTGTGTAACCAAAAATGACAAGGAAAAATCCATAAGGATGATGCAAGTCACTAGAGCTTATTGTTTGGATCAAATGAGATAATAGTGACACAGCTACCAACAAAGCAAGCGCACAGAGAACCTGTAGGATCAATCCAAAGCACCTAATCTCCATGAAGCCCACTAAGCTTGTTGGAGAGGCAATTATTTCCTTGCATCCATTACTGAGAGGAATGACACATGACCAGAAGAAGTACCAATCGTAATATTTTCATCAAATAATCAACAAGTACATACCTCTGAAAGGGTATGTGAACTGTCCTTCAACTTTGAAATTACCAGCCAGCTGTTGGGCAATTTCAGAATGCCCTTGAAGCTTCAATTCTGAAACAGGCACTTCATCAGAATAATACTCAGTCCACCAAAAATGAGCTCTAACCCTGTCGTTTCATATCAGATGTGATAAAGACTGGAACACACCTCGTCCAGCAATATAATCCATCTGTATATACACAAAAATTATCGTTCCTGCTTAAACAAACCGCCAAACATCACGTTGAGAAGAGTGTTCTACTCCTGGTTCTTCATTCTCCCTAGTTCTGTAGAACTGGTCAAATACAGCCTCCTATGCTTTTCACTCAGCCCAGATTGAACAAGACCTGTGCATGCAGAGTCGTTCCCAGTGACCACCTCAACTACACGATCAGGTGCCCAACCAGAGTCCTCAGTAAGGGAGGGAAGAATTTAGCATTTAGCATTTTCTTATCTCCGGTCAACGTTCACATTTCAACTCTGAAGCAAGCTTCTCTTCCCAAAAGAAAATTAGAGTTCAGAGTCTCCTCTAAACTTAGAGCCTTGGAAACCCCAGCGCTGCAATGGCTATTATGTTGCTGGAGCAGAAGACGACGGTTTACTGGATAAAGAGCCTGCGTTTGAAGCGTTCGGAGTAGAGGGACCCTCAGGTGGCATAGTGGAGACCATACCAACTCGTTCAAACAACCCATGAATCTTGTTAAGAAGAAGCATCTGTGACGGATCTGACCCCTTCAGGAAGCGCACAGCATCTGGTCCCTAGAGCATGCCACAATTATTCAGTAAGCAATGATGATCATCCACGCTAACTACGGAAAGTAATCTTAAATGTATCTCTTGGTTCATTGACTTGGTAACACTAATCTCGACTCCTAACAGTTCTGGAAATATTCAACTTATCACAAGAATTATGAAAACCCTCGTCAATTTACTGAACTTCCATAACCAGGGCTGTGACAAGCTTGTGAAAATAGCTTCATCTGACCTGGAGCTTGTCAAAGAGAAGACGGCGCTCAGCTTCTGCTTCATCTAAGCGCAGCTTGAGATACCTTCAACAAAGATCAATACAGATACATCAATCGGAATTCTGCCATTAATAACAACAGTCTCTACATATCCTCAAAAGTCATTTACCAGATCATTCATGCTGAATATTGCAAGACATGTTCGACTCCAGCAACCTATGAAACTAGAGCAGATCGTTCACATCAATTCAAACCCTCCTAGCAATTTTGAAAGAAATGTTTCCATATAAATAAGCTGACACTCCGTATTAATTAGCAAATCACCTGCTTGCATACTCTTCTTCAACCTTCTCTGCTTTGGCAGAGACTATTCGCTGAAGGCCCTCTGCCTCTCGTCGGGCTTCATCAGATTTGAACTGGAACATCTCTGCTTCTGCCCTTTTCAGTTTCACAATTGACTCCAACTCTTCTATTTGTTGTTTCTTCCTTTGTTTCTCATACTAATTCACAAAGATACACAACATTAGTAAGTAAACATGATTCCCAGGATACAATAATCCCGACTTCACAATTAAACACGTCATTGACAGCTAAAAAAATGGCAGACTTTGTTGCTTCCTTTACAAATAGACTAAGAGACGCATTGTCAACAGAAGTAGAATGCGGAAGTCTTCTCAAACGCAATGTTGTTTCATTTCCAAGAACTTCCCCATGTAGAAGATCTTTGAAAATGGGAACTTGTTGAATTGATACACACCTGCAAGTCTGTGAGCTCCTGTTTCTTATCCTTGAGCTCCCTGTCAGACGATTCAAGTGCAGATCGAGCTTTTTTCACAAATGCCGCTTTTTCTTCGGCTACACCCTCTATTTTGGCAATCGCTTCTCGAACAACCTCAGCTACACGGTCACAAACTTGTTTCCTATCGAGGATTTTGCCAGCATCTCTATCCACGTCTTTAGTCTCCACATTCTCAGCCTCCGCTGCATTACGTAAAAATTAATGAGACCACAATTTTCCCAACAACATGACACGTCGCCAATCGACGTAGCGCTGAAGTCTGACACTCCAATACAAAAGGAGGACTCGAAAGCAATAGAAGACTTCGTAAGACACAATATCCACGGTCCTGAGCACATACAAAAGTGAGGCAAATCATATACAACCAACAAACCTTGAAAAAAGTACAGCATCTCCTTGATTGCAACACTTGTATCAAGTCCATTCTTCATCTTCTCTACAACTTCTTGTGACTTCCAGCATAGATGTTTTCCCCTCGTGTCATCAGCCATTTGAAAAATCCTTCGAATATAATCAAGCTCCTTTCCCAGGGAGTCTCTCTCCCACCGCATTCCACAATTTTGAAAAACATCTCTAGCCCAGCCTAGAAGTTCAGAAACGCTTCCACAAGCTCTACATCGGAAAACCAATTCAGAAGAACTTGGAGGACGGTCAGACCCTGCCTTAGAACTTACACCCATACCTATTGCCCCTTCTCTCATGGCACAATCTGAATGCGTCCAGTGTGAACAAACGTCGCACCCCAGCCAACGGAATGTGTTGGCATCAAAATCGAACTTGTTACACATGACACACATGCACTGGTTACAGAAACCTGACATAGACCTACAATATTCACATGTACAGTCATTGGCAGGGAGCGGACTTCGACAGGAGATATTGCGGCAGGTTTTATGGAAAAATATCTCTACAAGTGCAGTGTGGAAAACATTAATGTCCGGAAGAAGGAAGGCCAAAATTCCAGTTTTAAGAGCTACGAATATTTCAAGCTGTGTCCTATGGGCCCGCATAAGTCTTTCAGGTGTTAGATCTCGGTGGACGTGTAGTAGCCTTTGAAGAAGAGAGAACTCTTCTCTACGACTTTGGTTGCCAAGGATATCCCGCACGTCGGCCTGCATGTAATTACCAGTTAGAAACGAAATAAAAAAATATAAATGATGCAGTCAGGTAAATACACCTGACGAGGTGATAAATTTAGAGCCACTTACACAGACTCACGCAAAACAAAAAAGAGGTTGGAGACAACATCTGATGCCACAGATACGAAAGAAGCATGTGCGCAAACTGAGAAGAGACCTTAACTTCTTACGAGCAATATGCAGTCATGTGGTAAAATGCAATCCTATCAGAATTGGCACCCAAGAAAAAAGAATAAGGGATGTGGCATCAAATTCCTCACTACCCAGTCTTGAAAAATCGGCGGCTGCAGCGGACTTCTATTTGAACTATAGATTGTTTTATGCAGTCTAGAAAATTGACTACGTTCAGCCGTAAGGAAATCAGGTAATTGCTCAAGGGGACACGTCACGTCACCTTCAATTCCTCTAGAGATTCATCAGGCTGCTCTCGCATCCGCTGAGCCATAGTGTCTAGCCCTTCCCGCATAATATCCCGTGGCTGAATTCGATTGGATGTATTCACCCGCTGGACAACCTTGTGGTCTGTCTCTTCTTCATCTACCTCTTCTACCTCTTCGTTGTGTCCATGACCTCCTGTCATATCTTGCTGGGACACCCCTTGCTGTGACACAAGATTTAGATTACCGGAACACATTCAGACCATGCACTTAAGCTTGCTGTCAGAGATACTTGCATATATGGAAGTCAACGCTAATGTATGATGATAATACAAAAGGCTCTGCGATCATCATGTTGCTACTAAGCCTCCTAAAATTTCAAAAAGGGATTTAACAAATCTGAATTTCACTTTTAAGTAGATCTCTTAAATATTCTAATCTCAATTGCAATGCCAATGAGATCGATCTTTGAATTCGTTGCCTGTGCACACTTTGGCAACAACGTTGAGAGACAAATAGGATTGATGACTGCAAGTGTACCGTGGGCCATGTCTCCCTAGAGCTGGCACTTTCTGAGGGCGACTCGCGACGCTGAGAGTTGCCAGCCCAGCCAGGCTCAGTCCCAGCACCGGCACGGCCATCTGAGGACGCCAGGGAGAGCGAGGTTTGCGGATGCGACATAGAAGGGACGCTTGCTCGAGGCTGCATTGGTGCGTTGCCGTTGTGCATGCTCCCTCGTACGCTCAGATCTTGGCCACCTCCACCTTCGCTGAAAGATCGACTCCTCTTCATATCTACCTTGCGGACGCCAGGGACAACGTGAGATTCAAATCCTTAAAACCGCAAGCTTAAAAAACACGCAACTCTCATCCTGATTCACATACTCCACTAAATGTAATTCTTTACTAAAAATTTCCCTTCCGCATAGACCGTACCAGAGACGCCATGCGCAGGCGTGATTTTCCTAATAGTACTTCAAGTTTTGCTCTGGGGAGAGAGCCACAGTTACTGTCTCTCATTTCCTCATGACATTGTCTGTAGTTAAAATCTAAAACTAACAAGAGAAGATGCTTTGTTCATCTCCAACATGCAAAACCTCATACTCAAATCCCAATAGAAGTTAATATCACACTCCAGGATATCCAATTAACCTCCCCCATTCACTCAAATTTCCAAGACTAAAATCCCGAACAAACGTGCACTACCTAAATGCGTCCCTGCGAACCTCTTCATCGAATGCAACAAGAAAAGAAAAAAACGCGGCTATTCGCAATCCCTATAACAAAAATCAGGTCAAAGACAATTATAGCCGCACCAATTCCGTGACCCGCCTTACTCAAACAAAGCTTCATAAGAAAATCAAATAAAGCCGTACCTGGTTTCGCAGACCTCGCCAAGCACGCCAAACCCTCTCTCCACTCCTCTTACAGTTCTGTTACAATAAGAAACCTCCTCCGCGTGCACGCCATCGCCCGATCGCCGCATTAACGAACAGCATCGCCATAACAGCAAAACAATCGAAACCTAAACGAAGCGAAAACAGAGTGTTCTCTCTCCCGCACAGTTGTAAGCTTAGTTGGAGGGAGGAACAGTCCGCTGGCTGTGGTGCAATTTCAGAAGTCCAGTCCCGGTAAAAGAAAAGCGACGACAAACCAAAATGGACTTCCAGTTTCAGCACCGAAAATCGCCGTCGGTCAAAAAGGTGGACGACGACTGCTTCCGTCGTGATCGACCTCTTTACTAGAAAAAGCCCAGCCTCGTCTTCCAACCCGAAGACCTTGACCCTGGTAAAGTACTGCCCCGCAAAACTCTACGACTGTTGTAGATTCTAGAATGCTCGCTGCTCTACCACGTTCCCGAGTTCCCCAATCCCATTCCAAAATCTATGCTTATTCTAGATAATGAAACTCGCAATGTTCAGATGGCTGACGAAATTTCCCGAGTTCCAAACTTCCTGGCAAATTCTATGGCAGTAGATGCGAGAGAGTTCGCTGTTCCCACGGATGGCAACGTTACCCTGTTCCCACTTCTCCGTGGAGAAATCTATGAGAAATCTAGATGATAGAATGCTTACGGTTCCCAAGGATCAAGTCGTTCCCGAGTTCCTGAATTCTTTGCCTTGTCGGGAACTTCGTCTGCCCCGGTTGGGGCGGAGCATAGTAGGGTTTCCTTTGGTTGTCCAACTCGTGCGTTGGTTGCGAGAAGTTGAAAGACGGGTGGTTGTTCGGAAGCAGCGCATGTCTGTTTCTTTAGGTTTACTGTACATACTTTAGTGATCCAAATTCCTTAGGTTTGAAAATTGAATGTGGCAAACACGAATTCTTCTGGATGCATAGTTGCAACGTTTGAAGTGAGGCTGGGGATGCTGAAGTCCAGTCAGGCGACTAAAGTGCTCACGCTGAATGAATTATTGAGTCTGCGTTTGCAAACTAAGTCATTCAGTTGTGGTATCTTAGTCTATCCAACACAATGCGAGGCGAGACGTTGTCGAGCAATGCACGCGACCTGGTCCCCGCCTCATCCCGGCTTCGTCGCTGCCCGGACGAATGCCCGGACGAAGGCTTGCCAAGCTGCCCTTCACGGCGCTCCGATCATACTCGACTCGCGGAATTTCCCAGATTTTTGTGATGGTCACCCTGGCATCCCCCCATCTCCCCGCCTTGCCCATCCAAAGCATGCATGTTCTTCTTGTCTTTCCACGTCGGTCCTCAGAGTAGTGTATCATTCTGAAGCTTGAAGAGTGTTTCAGGGTACTCCGCATTCCTAGTTATCACAGGAGACACCACAAGTTTGTGCATCTCATTTCTGGAACTCGGAACCTTGCCAATTGAATTGAAATTGCCTTGAGCGCTACAACGTAACGGCTTTGAACCTGCATCGGTTGTCACCGAACCCTGCTTAATTCTTTTACATGGTGATCGAGCAGGTCCTCGGAAGACTGTACGATGAATTCCCTTTTGAAAGCTGTTTGATCACTACTAGTAATCAAAACATTCATTCTTGCTACTAGAAACGAGACTGTCAAATTGGCTCTGTTCATGACAGACGACTTTGAAAGCTGTTAATTTGGGAGGTTTCGTCCAGATTGAGATGGTCATATGCAGTATACGAAAAATAAATGCATTTCTATTTCAGAAAATGAATTAGTGGCATTCCTATTAATGTTATGTACCTTACAAATCCCGTGAAAGTGTTACCAAAAGGTCAATCGATCACCTTCGGGTGCAAATCTGAGTCTTTCAAATCATTCCAACTCTTCCTCCAGGAAAATGTACTTTCTTTCGGGCCGGATGTCTCCATTCAAGTGGCGCGGTTCCCGGCGTATTGGATTGTCTTGAAGAGAATAATAGTTGAGAATCAATGAATTCTCTGAGCAGCATCGAATCTGAGGCTCTGTTGCTTAACAGGAAATTTGCAAGTGTGAAGCGACACCTCTATTTTTTTGGCCCTCACAAGAAGAAACTCCAGAAAACAGTCACGGTCACCTGCAGAGCAAAAGCTTACTCGTCGTTGGACGTGCGATATTCCAAGCCCTAAAAATTCGCCTTTCGCCTTACAAGGATTTCAACCACTTGTTCATGCTAGCATCGTGCAGAAGTGATTACTTTTGCGCCCATGGAAATGGCACTACAATTTGACACTCACAGTCTGGAATTAGCATTAGCTTCCATCACAGGGACGAGGGTCGTCTTTGTGTCACCCCATAACCCCATGATTATGGAAGGTAGAGTCTATCCACGTTTTTGCAACTGTCATGTTAAGTTACTCGCAATTGTAAAACAGGAAAACTCGTAAATTCACAATTGCTTGGTACTGAAGAAAGTTTGGAGGCATTGGTATGTGACTTAAACCATTCCAGACCACCAGTTGACCCAGAATCCCCAGACAAGGATGCAATGGCATGTGCCTGCCACATTATAACATTGATATATCGATATGTTGCCGCATTACACATTGAACATTTTTTTTTTAAATTAATGAAGCAGACAACAGTAATACCTTTGAAAGCAACTTGTGGAATTAAAAATGTTTGAAATCTGCTGGACCGTGGAAACCTGGTCAAACGGTATATAATGCTTCGGTGTCGGTGAATTGGCGCCCACGGAAGACCTTGACACTATTGCACTGTACGTCCAATAACGTAGCCTTCACCCTCTGGAACCGACCCCTACAGTTGAACAAACTGTAACAAATCCGCATGTGGAGACTCAAAAGACCGTCAAGTCATAAGCTTACTTGACATCAGCTTACTTGAGACAATGAAATCCCCGTCGTTGCAGACTCCCAGCTAGTTGACAAGCACCGTTCTTGAATGCGGAATGCTTGAACACTCTTCAAGCTTCAGTATGATACACTACTGTACTTCTTAACGACACATCTTCTGTGAGAGGATTCATTTGTTACTTCAATTTGGAGAAAGACTACACGCTTGATTTAAATTAGGGTGATATTATGCCTAGTCAAGTTCCCTCTCATGGAACAAACTACTTCCGTGCTTGGTTGTGGCATCATATAACTGGCATCGCAACTGACTCGTTCAATATGTTTCACTTTGTGCAGATTCTTTACTTGAAAGAATGGTCGTATTTGTTAAAAATACACAGTTCAGAGCTTGCCAAAATACGAGAACATGATTTTGTATATTTTATTTTTGAAACATAAATTGAAAACCCTAGGTATTTTTTTTCAATTATATAATCTATGTAGGGTATTATTTTGAGCTGTCAAAATTGCAGTAGATCAAATTTAGAAATCAACAGTGAAATTTCACAACACAAATTATGAGATCTGACCTCCCCTGTGCTAATTGGGAATATCTACGTGGTAGACTAAGTAGGTGTGGACATTGAACTAATGAACTTGTTTCCCATCTCCTTCTACTAGGCCAACAACACCAAATTGAATTGATTGATTAATTTCCCCATCATCTTTAAAATACACTTCCAAATCTCTCTGACCTTCACAACCAATGCAATAAGTATCCAATATTAATCATATATTATATCATCAAACCACATCCACACACTGCAGGTACCCAAGGAGTACAACAGAACTTGCATAACCAGGTACCAAATTTTACTTGCTTTGAATGCCAAACCTCCGACTCATAAGCTTACTTCTAATAAAACTCAAAGCCAAGAAGCCTCCTTAAAACAAGATCATCTGGTTGAAGACTCAAAACCTGACCTGCTCAAGGATTAAACTAAGTTATGATCATACCTTAAAACTTACAGTATTCTCATTCCAATACTTTGTGACTGAACCCAGAAATCACTTTAAGCACCTGTGCAATAGACATCCTCAAAATTGATGCCACCCTATGACCTAATGACCTAATACCTGCTTTCACCATGATCATCTCCTTCACCCGATTACGAATTGTGCTTTCACTTACTCGAACTCTTGTTGTGTCAAAACATAGTTCTTGTTTGGTGTTTTGGTGACAGAAAGAGAGGGCATATGAATTATAAGGGTCCTTTTACTATGTAGAATATTAATATTATAGGCATGTCAATTATCTGAAAAGTCTTCCATTTGGTCCCTAATTTACTTCTTGTTCTCCATTGCATTTGGATTTGTATTCAGCTTATGTTTTCTTTCAATGATAACAAGGTGCCAAGGCATTGGCATATTGTGTCCCGTATTGTGTGCAATCTATTCACATTGGTTAGTTTGTCTTCTTCCTAACTGTTGGTTTTATCACACTGTATATAGTCCTTACAAAAAAAAGGGATCACTTTTAAAAGTTTCTTTATACCACTGGACTACTTGAGACTTGTGCAAATTTGTTTTAAATTATATTAATTATTGTGAATAAACTTAGGAAATATGACATGCACAAGATTAAAAGGACAAACCTGGTCCTTTTCTCCACTATGGTAGTCTACTCTTAAAGCACTCATTTAAGGGCTGGTCGGCCTTTTTGATGGTTCATTGCTGCCCAAAATTATTTTTTCTTATTATTCACTTGAAGAAAAATTGATGTGGAATCTAACTCAAGTGGTTTCATATTTTTTGGAGCATTTTTGAATTACTTATGAATTTTTAAAGAATTCTGCCATAGGTATCTATTTCTTGATCATAGGCCTTACAAAACCCACACTTGCTTAATCACCAAAAACAAGCATTGCAACATGTAGAAAGTAAAGGACAGGGTTCCAAAATGTGACCTTTACTAAACTAAACTCTTATAGGGCCAAGGCCTATTTTTTGACAAAAATCACTCAAAATTGTCATTTCAGCTGCATTCATTTAAGAAAGAAAAAAAATTAAAATTAAAAAATCTAACCATAGGATCTTGTACTATACTTGTATGAGATCATGTGGTAAAAATTTTATCAAGTTTGACCTCACAGATTGAAAAATATTAGCTTTCAAAGTTGGGGAGAATTTTTTTTTGAATACAAGTAAACATTTCAGAAATGGACCCACCTTGGCTCTTATTCCATTCACTAGCAAAGTATAAAGGAACATTTGACAAATGTTAAATTGCTCTGACATCATTGTCAAAACATTCAATGCTTTACACAGATTCATTTTACAACCTGAGTATCAGAACGAATATTTTTTGGATGCTAAGAAAATAGGATTTGTGGAATACCTGGTTCATCAAATATTATAATCTCGAAATGCACATGGTGGATTCTCTTGTAAATTTCAGATTTGTACTCATCAGTACGTTGGCTTCAAATCTCAACTGTGAAAACTGATGTAATTGAGTAGTTCTCAAATTATTCTAGATTTTCTAAATTCAACTAAAAAAAGCTCCTCACTTATCTTGTTCTCTCTCTGACGTTTAGGGGTTAATGTCCATTTCAGACCCTGGCTAGAGACGGTCTGCAGAACAGGGGCAGAATTAGAGCAGACTACCAATCATACTAATTAGTGTAAATTATCAATTAGATCATGATACAACAAGAACTACAGTTTGTTTATTGAAGTACAACCATAATTATTCATGAAATTAATCATGAGCAAAGTAACAAGTCGAAGTCATCTTTAGTGTCCTAGTTATCTTACAAATTGATGCAAGGCTTTACTTATGGTGTTGAAACTGTTGATTATTGAATTCCAATAGGTTCTTGAAGGTGGGGCTAACTGTTTGCCTATATTTTTGTATTCTGAAGCTTACAAGTACATCTACAAGTCTGCAAGGTACAAGGGGGCTTGATTTCAACCCATGCGTACTTCTAATACACTGTACAAATGATTTATATTATTTGACCTCATACTTTTTGATATGTTGGTATGTGTTCTAAGCTATCTTACTTGTGGGGATCTCATGTCTATCAAATTACAACAAGTGTCTCCATTTGTTGATGTCTGAGATCGAAAGCCTCCCATTAGTGATGAAGTAGCTAGCAGTGACGCTTTACAAGGAGGTGTAAAGGAAGGGAGAGAGGAGCTAGAAAGACCACCCTCACTTTGAAGAAAGTGTGAAGGCAATGCAACAAAGCAAGAAGAAAATTGTAAGTAAATGAAAATCTAAACCAACATTTGAATGCCTTGAATAAAAAAATCCTATATACAAACAATCAATCTTTGTAGAAACAGAGTTGTCAAATCTCGAAGATGAAATTCTCTCCTCTAAAAACATACCCTAGACCTAAATGTCAAATTACCGTAGATACAAACACACCCTTAATCTGAAGAACTTTTTAAAACTATATGAGTAGAACCCAAAAAGATCATAACCCTAACTCCTTCTTCTTGTAATGGGGATTTCATCCCCAGAAACACAAGGACCAACCTAAATTTCCATCCTATCCAACTATAAAGGTATGTCATACAAAATACAATGCATAGGATTCATTTCTTCAATTCCTAAATTAGATGTATAAAATTTCAATGGCCCATATTTGTAGCCTACCAACATCAATTATAATGGATTTGTCTACTTTAAATGTTTTCTAATTTATTTGGAAATCCTTTCTAAATTTTGTTTCAAACAAATAAAATCCTATCTATATTATGTTGTATGTCATTTTTAAAATGCACTACGTGCCCCACCTAAGAAAGCCTTCCATAAGAGATAAAGTAGCTAGCAATGAAGCTCTACAAGGAGGTGCAAGGGAAGGAAAGAGAGCTAGAAAGACCACCCTGGCTATGAAGAAAATATGAAAGCAATGTGCATTACAAAACAAGAAGAGAATTGTATGTATGTGCTTTGGCAAACTTGACACCAATTAACAAGAACAATTGCAACAAGCAATGGAGCAAGTAGAAAACGAAATTCCCGAGTGTCTTCAACAAGCAGAGGACTATGTTATTGATATTGAAGAAGCCAAATTTTCGAATTTCTTCACAAATCTTCGGTTCTTCCTTCTCGCCAACACTTGGGTTCCTAACCTTTGACCTCAAGGACTAACTCTCTGGACTGTCTTGCACATGATTCCTATTTTGTATAAGATTCTCATGCTTCTATTGTTCTTCACCATTGTTTTAGTGTTTTTGGATTTAATTGAAACTTTCACCATGATAATTTCTTATGTGCTATTTTATTCTTTGATACTTATGGTCATTGGCATCATCATTTGCCCACATTTGGATGAGGCCTCTAATCTCTAATTGTTGTAGTACCATGGTTGAGAGGTCACCAACTCAAAGTTTGTGACACTATATCCTCAAAGGGGGGTTGGGTAGTGAGCAGTTGGAGTAGCAACATACATGCGAACAAAATCATAAATGGGTTTAGAGGAATATAGGGTATCAAAAATGACATTGGATGTCTTTAAAGTATTATAGGTATGGAATAATAAAGTTTGACTCCTACTTAGGGGATATTTTGGTATCCCATATGGGTTTGTTTTTTTATATTGTATTAATTTCATAATTGCCAATGTTCATGAGTAGAAGAATTATTTTTTGAATGCACCAAAGAAAAAAATTATAATCCAATTACTAGCAACTATCCTTTTAAAATTTGGCAATGATCATGGATTCACCTATTATAATAGCTATAAATATATAAATTGGGAACCTTGGGAAAGCACTTGGTGTCAAATAATTAACCTATTTGTGTGCAATGGATATTTGATTGGAAGATATGAAATAGGACATCTTCCAAAGTTATTCTACAAATTTAATTTTCTTAGAATATTTTGAAAATATTACTAATATATTTTTAAAGTCAAACTTAAGGGCAACTAAAAATACATCTCCTATTCTTTGTCACACAATGCATGTTGATTTGTTTTTGGTCATAACTTTTGTGGTATGGCTCCAAAAGACTTACAACTCAAAAGTAAAGTACTCATAACTATTATATACTGATCCTAGATTATTTTTTTCTATTTTTCAAAATGTTTAACAATCTAAAATTAACCTCCAATTGTATATAACACTTGTCAATATGTGGTTGTTTGTAGTGCTATTTTTAGCCCCCAAAATGAATTTTGAGACGAAATTTTGAGGAAATGGTTTTCTAGTATACAACCAATTGTTTTTTTTAAGGAATTTAAAAAATAGATGATTCTATTTTGTATGGAAGTCCACAAGGTGAGATTTTTTTGCTTGCATTTTGAGACATGTGAGATATTATTTTGGTGGTTATTTTGTCAAATGATCATCTCTTTAGAGTTGGTCAATTTTTAGTTTAGTTTAGTTTTCTATTTTTAAAATTAAAACTCCAAAATACCTATTGTCTTGAGAGTTTTTACTTCTTTAGTTCTCCTAAAGACTTAGATAATTGAATCTTTCAATTGTTTATCTTCCTAGGGTGCAATCTTCTTATAATAAATGTGTATACATTGGTTATATTTTTTGAATATTTTTTCTAATTTTAAAATACTGTAGAAAAAATGCTCTTGTATTGTGAAAATCTTGAATTCATATTTGGAATTAGAGACATCAATTTAGCTAGTTGAGGAATTGAAACATAGCTTAACCACTCCAAAATAGGGATATTTTACTTTAAACTTTATAAGGTGGAAAGAAAATGAAAAAATCTTTCCCTACCATGGAATGCTTGTAATACAATATGTTATTCTTATTAGTGTTTATTATGAAATGAACATACAAATGGTTATAAATTTTTACATGGGAGGAATTTTTTATCCATTGTTTATAACTAATTTACTAATTATTTCCAATAAATGTTGAGAATGGAGATCCTTTTATAAATATCATTGGTTAGAAATTAAATGCCTCCTTGTAAAATTTTATAAATATATAAAAATCCATATTGTGAAATTTATAATTACATATATTAATTTCGTTTTCTAACTATTGTAGTGGCAAATTCTTGATTGATCTTGTCATATGAAAACAATAAATAATAATCATTATTCAATAACATCGCTCCTTTACTATAAATGTGATATTAAACAGCTCATTGTCATCATAACGAAGTTTGTGGAACTAAAAATACTCCCTTGTTTAATGCCTCCAAGCATTCCCAAATCCACAATGAAGAAAACACTGACCCCATCAATGAACTAAATAGGCATCAATTATTCTACATGAATTTTACTCTTTAAAAGAAATCTAGAAATCAACTGGCCCTTAACCATTTTTCATGCCCCCTTTAACAATGAATGGATATGACCCTTCCATCCAATACTTCAATTCCCTTCTACTATTCCCATGCCTCATGAATATTACTTATATGTTCTTCCAAGTCTCTCCTATGCTTTGATCTGTGTTAAAATCCTTCCCTACAATTCACCTTTTCTTCCTTTTTCGTTTCCTTTCTTTTTAAACTTTAAACTCTAAAATAGTAATGTAGTATAGAATCTCTCTTCTAGCGAACTCAAGTACATATTGCTACTATTACTTATCTTTTTTTTTGAAGACAATAGTGGGACCTAGTGCAAACAAACTCTTCCCGGATACCAATTATAAAAACAAATAGGTGTGCTATGCGGAGAGGCTTTGTCTTTGTTGCACTAAAACCATGGACTAACGAAACCGCAACAATGGTGAAGAATCAATGTCTTTCTTTTCATTTTTGTATAATTCAACCTAGCTTGATTTTCAAGTGAGGTACTTACTCAAACCTCCTCTTCATCATAGCTTTTGTTAATGTAATTGAAAGCTTTTTTTTTTTCGGTCTAGAATCAATAATGGTGGAGTTCTGTATACTAAAATTGTCTAAGATTTCTCAAAAAGAAAAAAAGATTTTCAAGAAATTGCATGGGGGTGTGCAATATTTGCAATAGGAGAATTAAAATAGTTGGCTGGCAAAATTGTAGGCAAAGAGGACCATGAAAAGTGAGGGAAGCAAAATTTTGACTTCCGGAAAATGAATTTTGGTCGTTTTTAGTTTGACAACAAGACAAACTTACTCCTAAAATATAGTTTTCCCCTTCTCAAAAGACAAAGCTCTTCCTAAAATATAGCTTCTCCGCCTACTCACATAGAAGTGTAAACATCATGGAAGTCAATGAAAGCAAAATTTCCGATTCCAGAAAGCTTGATATTTATTTTTTAATTCCAACTCCACATCAAAGCCTGCCCTAAATGGTTATGACTGGAGTTCTTCTCTCTTCATTTTATAACAATGCACTGAGTTAATAGGACAAATCAATGTTAGTACTGTACTGGCAAGACACCTCCCTTATTAGAACTACCCCATTGTTCCCTCCGCTCTGGAGAGACTTTTATCAGAGCTGACCTGTGCAACACATGGAAACTTTGGAGGAGAAGCGGCGAAACTGCTAATCATAAGAGAAGCCAGCTGAACTGCAGCAGTCGGCAAGTCTAGTAAACCACTGCAGTAATTCAAACCAGTCGGGAGATTTCGCATCTATTGAACCCTAAGCGAGGACTGTTCGGAGATTACTTCGTTATCTTAACGGCAGTCCATATCATCAGGGATCCCGAGATACCTCCACACCTCTTCCATAGAATCAAAAAAGAAGTCCTCCTCAAGCTACTCAAAAGCATTTCAAAGTGGCAATAAAATACCCCAAGTATCGGTTGCACACAAATCAACAATTCTCCCAAGATTAGCTGCAGGATTCAAGAAGCTAGACGCTTTAATTGCCAATGTCATCGTCCTTAATTTGGCATCTCTAGCTCATGGGAAGCTGCTCGCATTCTCGGAGATATGGGCCATGTGAGCTTTTCATCAAGGCTCCTGCTGGCGGATCCGGTTGAAACTAAGCTCGGTTGGCAGTTTGCCAGGAGCAGAGCTTACTTCAAACAGAGCCTCATTCAGTCCATTGCTAGCTGGGCTTGATTAGGAAGGTTTTTATCTTCAGTACTTGAGTTCGGATGAGTTAGAACTATTGTAAGTCAGAGTTCGATCTATCCGTCTCCGAGTTGAGAATTGTCGGTAACAGTATCACGGAGAGATTAACGTAGCCATGGAACTTTGCAAGAAGGTGCACGTGGAGGAGTCGGGGGAGGAGTATGTTATCCATGTTGAAGAATCCTCGAATTTCTACACCCATCTTCGCTTCTCCCTTCTCGCCAGCACTTGGTTTCCTCGCCCTCTAGGAATGATTCTCTGGAGTGCCTTGAACATCATATCTCTGGCGTACAAGTCCCTTGGTCTTCTAGCGATACTCAACATCTCATTCGGGCTTTGCAGTTTCTCTTGATTCTTTTTTTTTTTTTATGCTTTGTCACGTTTACTCTACTATACTGGGTGGTGCTATACACCCTGGTAATCCTTTTCTTGTGCCTGGCCATGAGCTTCGCCGCTGTGATTGATTGGATATATATGGCTTCTGATCTCCCGCAATTGTTGCTTCGTGTCCAGGCGGGCGGCAGGGTATACTACATCCTCACTGCATGTGGATCGCTCACTCCGCCGCCGCAAACCCCACCTACAGAAGAAAATACAGCTGCTGCCCGCTTGTGCGGCTGGTTTGGTGACTACTGGAACGATTCCTGCATAGCGAGCCTTGTCTACGATTTGAATTTAGAGACGATCCCCTATTGGAGAGTGAATTTGGGGAACTTGTGTCGAGAGATTGTGCCCCGCTACCATGCTGTAGTCATCTGAAAGGTTGTGGTCAGGCTTGACGGCAATTAATGTTGGAAGCTCTGACACCACAGTTTCTTGGAAACTATCATGTGCTGTCGGTAGAGAGTCCTTGCACCCTAAAACCTGCAGACGGGATCCACTGTAGTAAAAAGCTCAACCGAAGCATCAGCATCAGCCCTTTTTTTTTACTTTTTGAGAAAGTGCCGGAATGGCAATCACTTAAAATTTGGTGAAGTATTGCATTGCTACATTCATCCATCTTTTGGACTAAAAAACACTTTTCAATCATATTCATCCACTTTTTCATCCAAATTTAGCAAATTCATCCACTTTTTCAATAGAAATGGAAAATTTCTTGCAAAAAAAGATTTCTGGAGAAAAGTACGTAGTTATTTTGAAATGGTGCAATTTGGTCTTGTGGTGCCAAAAAAAGGACTAATCAACATATGATTACAACAAAAAGGACATGAATACTCCTTGAACAACAACAGAAACTCGGCGTTTAGGTCATGGGGGCCATTTTATTAAACTGTAGATGTAGAGAACCGCTCATGAAACACCAGTTCCACTAGATTTGTGTTAAGGAAGCCAACCCATTACTAATCACGGACCCAATCTAGCAATGTAGAGTGGAGTAATTTCAATCAAGAGGTGATTAGCAAAAATTAATGCTAGCACAATTCCCAAGCAGTTGTGATGCATTATGATTGGCTACAAGACTCTCAAAATTGGAACCAGTCCTTGTTGGATTTTGCAACCAACCCTTGGTCAAGAATAAGAAGGTCTATATGACCAATATGGCTAGAACATAATCTTGAGCTTAAAAATTCTTAGTAATTATTTTTGGAGAAAAAAAAATCTAAAAAACTATGGAAACCTTATGAACTCTAATTTTGCTCACGGGAAAATTCCCCCACTGTTGAAACCTCCCTTACAGGTATGTGTATCTGCTTAAGTGGTCAGAAATGGGTGGGCTCCTTTAGGAGTATTCTTCCATTGCTTGGAGACGAGAAGGGAAGAGCTCCTCACTTGATGATTGTACAGAAGCCGAAAGTATAGAGTTAAGGACTTCTTACTGTCTAATGTTTTTATAAATTCTATCAAGGCGAGGTTTTGGGAACTATCAGAAACATGATTTTGAGTAAGCTTAGCCTATGTCAAGAATTTCAGACAGTATGGAACTAAAAGCAATGCTGATGCGTGCATTTGTTTGGTAAGTCAGAGGTAGCAAGGGACACTGGCCTTGATGCAATTCATGAGGGTTTGGGGAGTTGGAGCTTCGAATTCATAGCAGGAAGTAGACAGATTGTTACTCTATTTCCCTATGACAATTTTTCTCTGTACTTTTGGAGATGCTCTTAGGCTTGGTACACAAGAAGTGCTCTAGAAAAGACTATGAACCTTCTATTTTCATATTCAAAAGATGTACATTTGGGGCAAGAATCTCCAGGGTTGGGAATAAGTGTGGTTATCTTGTGGGAGTGGTAGATGTCTTTGGTGCTTTGAAATCCCATCTTCTCTCAATTTTCTAACTAATTAGGCATTTGTCTTGAATTTTTGACATTAGCAACAGGAAGATGATGTTTTTCTGACCCCTGCTTGAGGTGATCAACAAACTTTCATTCTTCTTGCAATGACAGGTTTGCACTCCACATTGGTATTATGGGGGGCTGTTTTGGGGACCGTTGCTTGCTGTATATCATACATGCATGCCAACTTTTAGAAGTAGCAAAGTCACTGATCCCACCAAAACTCACTTTTAAAGCCAGGGCAAAGAGTATATAATGCCCAATCCATGAACTAGGGGTTTAGGGTTTTTGAAAAACAGTCTAGGACATTTTCATTACAGGGTTTTAGGTGTTTTTCATGCTGCCTTAGTATTTCTTGGAGTTTAAGATTTGTGGGTGCACATGTGGGGGTGCAGGCAGCCATGTCTTTCCAAGTGAAGCTTCTCACCTTGCAGCAGGACACAGAAGAGCCAAAGAAGTTGCCTACCTTGCAGCTAAGGTCTTCAACCCCTCCTGCATTCACATCCAAGCTGGAGAAGGCAAACTCATCGGGAACTCCCCCACCCCACACTGTCTTAGTACTGCTGCAATATTGTTTCAATGGTTACATAGTCTAGCATTGAAAGTGTATTGTTGTAGTACAACATCAGTACTTCAACAATATAATTTTCAGTGGGAACAGTGCATCCCATTGAAACAATATTGTTATAGTACTACTTTTGTACATTAACAATATATTTTCAATATTGGAGTGTGAAACCATTGAAATAATATTGTTTCAACTGTGGGTACTTTCCTGATGAAGTAATGGAATGAACTCCCCAGACGTGGGCGCCCCTTGAGAATTGCATCATTGAATGAGGTTCGTTTAAGTGTGGTTGTATCAATAGGTTGGGTGATTTTGGTTTGTGCACAGCTATTGTAATTCACGGTTATGGTGAAGTGGGGCAGCTTTTCATGTTGGTGCTAATTGTGGACCTTCATTGTGCACCTTTAGACAATGGGTCAGTTTTGGTGTGTTGTCGGCAATGATGTGAAGGATACTATGTCTATGCTATTTTCTAAAATTGCATTTATAAATGCACTGAGCATTTTTTTTCATTGTAGTGGTGAGAAGAGTAGGATGTAGGACACTAAGTTCTGCATGTACTAGCTTAGTGAGTGCAGCTGTAGGAAAACCCCACAATCTATGCTTACATAGGATACTAAATTGCAATTGTAAATGCATGTAAGGATTTTTGTATGTGTGGTGTTTGCGTAATATACAGTTCTGATGTCTTATTGCTATTGGTTGTAGTGCTGATGTCTTAGTATTTTGTGCTGCTGCTGAATGCCTATTGTTGTTGCAGTTCTTGGTCTTTTGTTGATTTTTCAATTTATTGCTTATGTTGTATGGTAGAACTGACCACCCATTACCAACCAAGCCCCAATGGGCAATCTATAGGTACTGGGAATTTTAATAGAGACTATGATTGATTTTTAACCATCAGTTCTTGGTTTCAAACCATCTTCTAACCATCAATGTCATGATACATGTGCTAAGTTTTGAAAATCAAAGTAGTCTATGATTGAGCACTTATGGAAGACTATGTGTTGGGTATGGATTCAGATCAACTTTTTACTTCCAAATCTCATATTAATTCATTGCAAGGCATAAAATCATCAAAAAATTTGCAATCCCCATGATTTCTATCTTTGTACATGGCAAAAAATTTACATTGCTTACATTTCTCCAAATCATGCACAAAATACTTAAGTGGTTGGTAATGGGTGGTTCTACCATATTTGTTGTTCTATCATTTTTGTTGCATTTTTTTTATTGATAGAAATAAAGGTACATTTTATTGTGGTCATTCAATATTTCAACCCACTGTAGGGTGTTGAAAATTGGTTGTAGTTTGACTTTTTTTCCACACATAGCTAGGGTACTTAGAATTCAAAGGTTTCGAAGAAATAAGGTACCCCCAAAACATCTTTGATACAAGTATGAATGTAAATTATAGGGTAATGATCCACCTGAGGGAATGCACAATATTTAAGTCTTCTACAAAGTGGATTCAAGTTTGATTTTTGTTGTGCTAGTTCTCAACACAAGCATGTATAATATATTAAAAGATGCAAACTTAATTTCATATCCTCTTAATTTCATTGAATTTTAAAGTTGAGACTACAAACTCAAGGTAAAAAATAACTTTCTACTTTGAGTACTTACATCATACAAATGTTATAGAATTTGAATTAAAACCTTTTGTAGGTATTTAAGTATTTTATATGAAAATAAGATTAAGATTTTACTTTTGCTCAACAATTTTTTTTCTATTTAATGAATATCAAGTTTTCTTTTTAAATTTTTTTTCCTAGAGTCTCAACTCAAGTCTCCAAAATTTTTATCCAATTCCTTGAGATAGTGACAAATTTATAGAATCCTTGAAGAGTGGAGGCCCTCCAAAAAGCAAGTTCTATTCAATGATGAGAACCTTGGTCCAAAGATGTAATTGGCTAGAAGGAAATTCACCTTCATCTAAATCATACTCAATCTCGGTAAGCATCTTGAAATGTGTGTTAAATCTTCATCAATGCAAAAAGACAAGTCACTTGTAAACTTTTTTTACACAATCTACTATCTAACTTCCAACCAATTACAAATCTCCTAGTGTGCAAAATCCTAAACTATTGACATTGATCACTCTAACTATAGAAGAACATGTCATATTTGGAAAACCCAACTATCACATCAACTCATCAAGTATGCAGATGATGCAAGAGTGTCACATCCAAAAGACATGGGAGCTTTGGAGGAAACTACTTTCCGATCAAAAGTTAGACACAACAACAAATGGCAAGTCTAGTAAACCAATCGAATTTCTTTGCATCAATTTCCCTACACAAATGCACAACCCAAGGCAATAATTAGTTTAATTCTTAATGACAATTTAGTCATTTGGAAAGCTCAGATGTTGGCACTCCTCTTCTCTAGAATGGAGATGGAGTATACATCAAACTCCTCCACAATAACTCAACGTGGCAATAGTCGAGTACTACCCTAAGTAAATTTTGCAAGGAAATCAACAATTTAGCGAAATGAGATGCATGATTCCAACAAAGGAAGTGTTGACAAAGTGTCATGACCTTTGTCACAACCTTTGATGAATAAATGCATTGATGAATGAAAGAATATATAATGATTGTGTCATGACCTTTGATGGATGAAAGAGTTCATGATGAAATGTGCACTCGTGAATAAGGAAAGGTTCAATAGAGATAGATAATTATCTCTAGATGGTGGATTTGTGCATTGGAGTTAAACAACTCCACTTGGATGAAAAAGGTAGTGAAGTGCTTGGAGGTAAATATCTCCAAATGATAGATTCATGCATTGAAGTGAGACTATTCCTAGATAAAAATAAGGTGTTGCAACTTGGAGTTAGATAATTTGAAGTAGAAGATCAAAATTAGGATAAGAGATGATTTTGATTAGGTTTTGATGTAAATAAAATATGATTTGGAGAAGTATAATTGGAACTTTTACTTTTAGTGTATGGTTTTAAATAGAACCAAGGATAGAAAGCTAAAAGTGGAAAAGAAGTCCTAGTCTATTTTAAGAACTAATAGTCTTTATTGATAGTCTCTATTATAGAAGATGAAACTTCGAGGTGAGGAGAACTCTTCTGGAGATGGATCTCTCTATGGTTGGGTGGTTGAGCTCCTTGTGAAGACATTCTTGTTAATAAGTATATTTTGTGTTCTTAATTGGAGTCCATTGTAGGAGATCTGTAACAATTGGTTTAAGAGCAACAAATGTCTGGATGCTTAGTGAAAGTGGAGAGTTATCGGTAACATTACCACGGAGAGATCAAAGTAGCCATGGAGCTCTGCACAAAGGTGCAAGTGGAGGAGTATGTTATCCATGTCGTAGAATCCCCCAATTTCTACACCCAACTTCAATTCTCCCTTCTGGCCAGCACATGGTTCCCTCGGCCTCTTGGAGTGTGTCTGTGGAGTGCATTGCATACGCTTCTTGTGCTATACGGGACTCTCATGCTTCTCGTCTTATTCCCCATCGTTTTCGTGCTGGTAGTTCTAACAGATGCTGCCATTGTGGTTGCTTTCATCTACATAATATTGGCCTTCCCCTGAATTGCTCTTGGCGTATTCCTGGCCATTGCCCTCCTTGTTGCCCTCGTTTGGCTATGGCTGGTGATCACCTGCCAGTGCTGTACCATGCCTCGGCGGGCATCAGGGCAAGGCCTGGGAGACTACATCTCCACTGCAGGTGGAATTCTAGGGCCACAAGACCCACAACCAGCACCTGTAGTGGAGAGAGGAGGAGCTGCTGCTGACGAACCTTTTTTCTTTCTTAATGTGCGTTGCAGGGATTCTTGCACTTTCAGGTTTGTAAAGCATGCAATCCTGGTGTCGTTTCCCTATCGGAGAGCGCAATTGGGAGACGTGTGTCGAGAGATTGTGCCCTGGTACGACACCAGTCATTTGAGTAGGCTTGACGTACGGCAAACCGTTCCGTCGTCTTGCAAGATTTGTCACTGCAATTTGTTCAAAATACACTTGTAAACCAGTATGATGGAAATAGGGTCTAGCTTTGCTTAGGTAGTCCAGCATGCAGGCGTTCTCGATTGTGAACGACCACTGGCAGAGAGTCCAATTGAAGCCCTGACCCCATAATTAGTCCTTGGAAGTGACGTTTAGGAATAAGTACGTACTGCAAGGATTTCTGCCAACTATGAATTTGCCATTGCAATGGTCTAGAACACGCCGCAATGGTCTGATAGTAACAGCATCACGGAAACTACTCTCGAAAGTCCAGTTGAAGCTTTGACACATTGAAGACAACAGAGGAGGCGAGGGATCCACGAAGGGCAATCGAAAATTGTGTTTTGGTTCAAGAGACCAGACATTCTTGATTTGATGGGAGAAGCGCAGACAGGAGCAGGAGCTCACTGTTCGGAAGACTGGTTGTTTAAGCTTAGTTGAAGGAAGTGGGAATAGAAGAACAATTGGTAACAACGAAGTACAAGGAATCGAGTTGACTTTGTTAATTGTATATGTTCTGAGAGTTTTATTTAATATGCAGTTGTTTGCGACCTATCATACGCAGAACTTGTTTTTTTAGTGAAGTTGAAGTCTAATTTCGAGATTATTTGGATGTCATGGTGTGGAGGTCAAGCCTGAGGAACCTTGTTTCAGTTTGGAAAGTCAGAGGGAGGTCAATTGCCCATTGCACTAACAATTGCTCTGATTTTGGTTGCAATTTGGATTTGGAAGCTGGAGATTGGGAATGAGAGGCAGGGTGGATCTATTACCTGGATTATGAGCTTTCTGTAGCTGGTTAGATTTATGCAATTTTTCGTTTACACATATTGTTTGTTGGACTGTTGGAAACCGTGACTTAACCCTAAATCTGAAACTTGCCTCAAATTATCGGCAGCGCAGGGAACCAAGGAGAGTTTTTTAGTGCCCTCCGAGCACCTGGCTGGTGCCCAGAGACCACTATTCCACTAGTGTTGTGACAACATGTGAGATGAAAATGCCAATAATTGATTGAGCACGATATTCCTGGAGAAAGCCAGTTATTGTTGAATGTTCTGAGCAAGAATTATTGCCTCTTGTATTTTTTCAAGTTGACTTGCCATATTGAGAATTATGCCTGTTGCCTGAGTCCAAATTAATTCCTGAGCATTCCGACATCCATCATCTAGTTGATGAACAGAGCGCTTCAAGCGAATGTTTTGTCCACAAAATTTCTCATTCATCTTAAGCAATTCTTGAATCTTTAAAAGATTATCTTTCTTGACCACCAAATGAATTTGATGAATTTAACGGAATCAATATCCGAGGTACAGAAATAGAAAGTGGCAGATAGGTGCTAAAAGTGCTAAAATTCAGAAAAGAATTCAAACAATAAAGTGAACATTAAGAAACAAGGAGAGAGAGTCAGAGAAATGAACCTTTTGACAACTCACTGAATTATCATACCGGCCAGTGATGAAATATTTACAAATTCTGCAGAAAAATTGGTGGTGGTGAGAAACTTTGTGTGATTAGAAAATGGTGATGCTTTTAAGTTGTTTATTAGAGGGTTTAGTGATGTCATCTGAAGTGCAAAGTGAAGGAATTGCAGTGGAGGTTATTAGGAAATCTAAGAAAGCTGCCAAAGTTGTCAAGTCCGTGTGTCTACTACTGGACACCTTTGGAAAAAAGAGTATTTGAATGCGTGGAACTTGATTCCGGTGTTTCAAAACGTTTTCGAGTTGCAAGCTCATTATGGAGGCTAGGTTTGTCTTGGAAGGACACCGCCTCGGTGATAGGCATGGAAAAATATGATTCAATTTTTGGACCAACAAGTGTATTCTTTGCAAGAGAAAGTCATCTATCGAACACTTCGTATTCTCAATGTTCTTTGAGGATTAACCATGGAAGGAAGCCAACTAAAGGACATTTTGTGTCCTTTGGAGGATCAAATAAGCTTGGAGCATATTGAAGAATGGATGGTTTTGAATTTTTTTTTTTTATGTGCAACTTCTTTGGTGCTATATCAAATACATGATTGAATTTGCTTCAATCAATGATTGAAAAAGGCATTTTAGTTGTTTTTTTATTTTATGTGGGGAGGTTTATCAAAAAAATGGTACATTATCTAGTGTATTTGAATACTTTGAGCTTTTTTCCTTTTAATACTTGATTTTGACATTCAAAATGATTTCTTTCGCTTTCAAGCCAAACTAATGAAAATAAAGCCTCTATTGTGTAGTTTCTATGCCACTTGAAAAAATTGAGAAATTACAAAAATGAAGCATTTCATTGAGGTTTGAAGTTGAGGATCTAAAACCATGTTTCTAAACATAGAGTGACACAAAAAAAATTCTCTACACTACTAAGTACATTATACACTATAGTGTGCTTGTATTTAGAAAGTTTTGGATTATTTGGGCATGATTTGTAGTTGTTATGAATTTTTCTTCATTAGTTTTCCTAGAAAATGCATGGCAAATTTAAATTTGCATAAAATTTGTGAAAATTATGTAATATATATTGGACACATGATTTCATATCTAAAAATCAATTTCAAAAAGTTTCACTCATAAGTAGCAAAAAAATGGAGGATACAAAGCGAAGAACTTTCAAGTTTGACTACACAGTCATAGTTTGACTACGGATTGAGGTAGGAGACCCTGTGTGCCTCACAATTCAAAAGCCACCTTATTTGCACCACTATGTTTTAGTAGTGTACATTCTAAACTTTTAGATATCCTCCTTTGATACATAATGGCCATAAAGTGGTGCAAATAGTCACATGATGCAAATAAGGTCTCTTATCTTACACCAAAATGTAAGGGGGGCTAGAAAATTGAAAAGCTTCCTTCACCGCCTCCCCTCTATTTGCCATTCAGAAGACCCTTTTTGGAAGTCATGACCCTTGGATTAGTGTGAATTGCCAAGTCAATATGAAATGGCAAAACAAACACCATAAAAACCATAAAAACATGTCCACTACAACTAGCTATAAAGCAACAAAGTGTCCTACAAAATTGTCTTGTGATTGTAGCCCCTTGCTATTAGTACCAAATTTTACATCAATGTTTTACATCATTGTTTTTACACTATTAGTACATTTTTTTAGTGGCAAAGTAATTGTAGAATGAAGTGCATACATTGTTTTAGTTACAAAGCAATTGTAGAATGAAGTGTATACATTGTTTTAATTACAAAGTAGTCGTAGAATGAAGTGTAGGATTATGAGAGTTGTAATAGACAATTCAAATTTAGAATGAATGTGAACTATTCTCCATCCAATATTCATGACAATTGTCAATGTGGACAAGTCTATGCTATGTGGAATCCACCATGTTGATTCATAGTCACAAAAAATGACTAGGAAATGATTGCAATTGTAAAATGACAATGATTGTTTCCTAGTTGTTTTCTAGTTGTTTCCAAAGTTGTTTCCAAATTGTCTTGTATCAATTGTCTCATATCAATTGTCAAAAGTATGCAATAGAAAAAAAAATGAAGCCTTTGGAGGGCCACCAAGCATTGCCTTCCTTAAGTATTTCCACAACATTACTAAACCTATAGAATCTCACTTACTATATGTTCACCTTATTTGATTTTCACAAGGGTGATATGTCAAGACTTAATAATCTAGGTGCATTATTTAGAGGTAGGTTTAATAATCAAGTGCATTAGAGTACAAGTGTTTAGGAATTAGCCCTAAATCCAAGTTTGATTAGAAATCAATTGAAAGTACATGGTGTTTAATGAATTCTAATCTGTACTCAATTTAGTTGGGTTATTTATCAATTCTAATGTGTTTAATCCTTGAAGGACCAAGATACATTTTTTTGGCAACATAGTGATTTCGGGCAACTTACTATAAATGGAATTTTTCTTTTTTTTCTTTGAAATTTTCACACAATATGGGGACTAATTTTTTCTTTTAAGGCCCAACAATTTTTATAACTTTTGACTATGTGGTTAAAAAATTTTATTGTTTGATATGTAATTTTTTTCCTCAGGTGGGCAATCCAAGCAAATAAAAAAGATCACCTTCTCAGAAACAAAAACTTGAAATTGTTTTTTTAGATTTATGTATATGTGGAATACTTGGAATTATTCCATTTTGATTAATGACATGAAAGTTACGAGGAATTTTAGTATGTGGACAATTATGGATTCTCTATTCGAAAATAAAATTTTGAAGTTCTTTATTTAATTCCATTTTCAATATTTTTGGAAATCAAATCAAATTTTTGGTTGTAGATTGTTTATTACAACATTACAACCATTGGGATTAGTATTTTACAATTCTATAACTAAATTCTTCACAATTTAGTATTTTGATTCATTCTCTACTTCTTTCTACTTATTGTGTTTTTCCTATATGTTGCACAATTTCAAATGATCTGAAAACTATCAAGCATGTAGTCAATTTGAATTGAAGAATGAATCCAAAAAAGCACCACCATTTAAGACATTTTTCATGCAAATATGACCTTGTGAAGTGTAGCTGCTTCTTTTTTAGGAAGGACAAAAAAAGGATTTTTGTCAATTCAAATGCAAATATTTTGCAATCCACATGGTGAAAATTTTTGAAATTTTTTCCACATCTTCTTAAACCATCTTACTACAAGATTCATACATTTACATGTGTCCAAAGATGTTTTTATTTCTAGCATTTGATACTTAAACTAGAAAGGGCAGTTTTGGAGCGCTTTTTGTAAAAATATAGTCAAAGAACTTTAGGGGTTAATCCAATTGGGTACACATTAGAGTTCATTGAACACAGTAATGGTTCATTAACAACTAAAATCTAATGTGTATTTAGCACATCAGTCCATGGTTGGCCAATATGTATTTTAATTCTTTGCAATGAATTAGTCCATGTGTTTTAACATAGTTAGTCCTTGTGTTTAAAAACAAATGAAATAGAATTTACTACAAATCACATAAAGGGGTTCATTAAATACATAGACTGATTACAACTAAATGTATAAGGTGTTAATTAGATTCGGTTTCCTTTGTTTAAAAAAAAGCTATTAATCAATCTAGGGTTATTAATCAATTTAAAATACAAGGTGCATCAAAGTACAAGGTGTTTAATAATTAGGGATAAGGTGCATAAGAGTTAGAATACACCTTTAGTAATTGGGTTTTGAGCCACCCCATACACTAACAATCATTTGACATCCTAACTTAAAGTAAGCAAAGATAAGGAAAAAATTAATGAAACTTCAAATTAGAATGTAATTTTCAAGGCCCTTCTAGGGCTTTCTAACAACCCTCTAGAAGGTCCATTTTTTTCTTTAAAGATTAGGTTGGACGTATAGGACTTGTAAGTTGTTGTTATCTTATGTAATGAATTTTATTAATAGAATTCTAAGATTTCTATAATCTATAAATTTCTACAGTTTGTAGATTTTTGTAGTCTACAGAAATCTAGAAATATTTAAAATCCAATAATTTTTAAACTTATGAATTTGTAAAGTTTTCTAAACCAATGAAATCTACTAAATATTGATATTCAAATTTTTGAAATCTAAAACAAAAGCTAAATATAAATTTCTAAAATCTATAGATCATTCATATTAAAATTTCTAAATTTCTAAATCTACAAGTCATAAACAAGTTGCAATGAGCCACAAATGAGTCACTAACAAGTTGCCTAGCTTGTGAGTTGAGTGACCAACTTCATGTGGCAATGCATACCACTTAAGCAACCACATCAAAAAAAATTGTTGGCAAAGTTCCAAGTAGGTTGTCGAATGAGAATCAATCCCTTTATCTTTTGTAACTACAATTGCACGTGCAACTTGTCCACAACAACTACGGGCCTCCAAATTCCCACCAATCACAAGTGTCTAAGTAATTTGTGCAACAAAAAAAGCAATTGACTTGTTCTTGTAGTTGTAAAACCCTCATGATATTCTCCTAGTGAATAATTAATCAATTGAAAAAAGTCTATTCCACATTGTTATCATTGTCATGCATTCAAAGATTGTATGTTTGGCTATTTTGAAATTCTTGATCACAAAGACTACAAATCTCCAAGTCCCCAATTTTCCTCTTACAATCGCCAATGAGGACTTGGGCCATTGTCAACCAAACCATCGATGAAATTTTCCTTGACAACCATGTGTGCTATTGGCATGTGAAAAATTGCTTCAATGTATCTAGCACCAACTCCTTTCATCTCCATCTAATTGTTAAAATTCAACTGAGGGACTCTTAATTTACACCTAGAAGTCAAGCTAATCTCTTGTGTAAGGGGCCCAAAGTCCTCACTTGTGATTGGACAAGTGGTTGAAGTTCGTCAGTGTCTATCCCCTATGGGAGTGTGAAGTTGGGGAACTTGTGTCGAGTGACTGTGCCCACCAACGATGCTTTAGTCATCTGAAAGGTTGTGGTAAGTCTTGAAGGCAATGTTGGAAGCTCTGTTACCGCAGCTTGTTGGAAACTGTCGGTAGAAAAGTCCTTGCACCCGTAGACCTGCAGACTGGATCTAGTGCAATGCAAGCCCAACCGAAGCATCAGCATGTGATAGCAGCAAAGGACGCGAGTGCTCCTTGAACAGCAACGAGAACTCGGTGTTGAAGTCATCGGGACCATTTTATTAAACTTACTACAGATGTAAAGTAGCGGTTATGAAACACCAGTTCAACCACTCAGAATGATTCGTGTTCAGAGTATTGATCCACTGCTTGGAGAGGAGATTGAAGAGCTCTTCACTTCAAGAGGACTGTACAGAAGGCGATAGTAAAGAGTTAAGGACTTTCTTACTGTCTAAGTTAATGTTTTAATAAATTCTATCAAGGCGAGTTTTGCGCACTATCAGAAAATTAAACATGATTTTCAGTAAGCTTAGCCTATGTCAAAGAATTTCAGAAAGTATGTCCAGAATGGTAAGCAATCCTGATGCATGCATTAGTCGGGTAAGTCAGAGGTAGCTAGGGCAGCTGCCCATTCGTCGATCACTGGTCTTGACGCAATTAGGGTTTGGGGAGCTGGAACTTCATAGCGGGAAGGAGGCAGATCGTTATTTTCAGAGAAGCGCTACAGTGGGCATTCGTTGTCTTAAAGGATTGTTAGCTTCTCGGTCAACTTTCAAGGATTTCCATCCCTGGTTTGAAGTATGACACTATTTCTCATGAATCCTGTACGGGATTTTACACTACTAATCAATTATGTTAGGGCTGCATGCCTAGGTTACTTTGACATTCTCTTAATGGCAGTCCAGGCCACTGGTAGGAAATTCAGGATGCCTCCTCTTCTCTTCTCTAGAGGCAAGTTGGAGTCCTCAATAGCATTTCAACGTGGCAGTATCCCTCGTAACAATTATGGTCAATTTCATTAAAATGGCGGGCCATTTCAATACTTTGGCATTTTCAAGGTTTAGACTGCATACTCTGAAATCTAAACCAGTTCTAGATGTTACAAATTTAAACATGTCCTAGATGTTTAAAATCTAGATAATCCATAGATAATTTAGACTATGTGATTTGAAATCTATACTAGCTCTAGATGTCTGAAATCTATAAGTGTCCTAGATATAGGAAATCTACAATGTTCCTAGATGTCCCTCTTATAGTTCAGAGTGCATGGTCTGAAAAATGGCACACAGAATACTGCCATTTTAACGAAATTGACCATAATTGCACAGAAGTCAACAATCCTCCAAGCTACACTGAATAGGGGTATTAAGGGGATCAAAAAATTAAAAGGACTAATTCTAGAAAACTGTAGATGTTTGAAACATGATGTACATCCCCCAGACACTCCAATAACTACTGATGTACAATAAAGGTAGATATTGATTTAGTGTGGAATGTCAATTAATTAGTATGGGTCCCCTTAATCCCCCTATTCAGTGTAGACAAGCTGCTGGATTCAAGAAGCTAGACGCATTGACAATGTCATCGTCTTGGCATCATTCACCAGCTCATGGGATGTTTCTTGCTTCCTCAGCATTATGAGTAATGTAAGCTTTCATAAAGTCTTCTGCTGATGGATCCGGTTGAAACCAAGCCCGGTTGGCAGTTTGCCAGGAAGAGAGCATAATTCAAACAGAGCTTTATTGAATCCAGTCCATTTCTGGGTGGGCTTGATTGGGTGAGTTCTAAGGGAGAGCATGAGACTTGTTTATATCCTTCCCAGAGTGGAGAGTTGTCGGTAAGAATATCAAAAAGAGATCAACGTAGCTAGCCACGGAGCTTTGCAAGAAGGTACGTTATCCATGTAAATTGAAGAATCCATGAATTTCTACACCCATCTTCGATTCTCCCTTCTGGCCAGCATTTAGTTCCCTTGGCCTCTGCGAGTGGTACTGTGGAGTGTCCTTTACATGAACCTTGTGTTGTTTAAGACCCTGAGTCATGCTTCTACTCTTATTCACCATTTTTTTAAGTGCTTCCGATCTTGAATTCTTGACGGATGTTGTCATGGTGAGTAACTTAGTCTTCTTCTCCAAATTCTGATCTACCCCTTTGCAGTGCATTTCACAATCCTCTCCATTGTCATATTTGTTGGCCTCGTTTGGATATGGCTTGTGCTCACCTGCCACTACTGCTGCATGGCTGGGCAGCCACCAGGGCACGAATTGGGACAGTACATGCGTGATCTTTTCTGCAGGGGGGATGTTCTCTTCCAGGCCAACACACCTCAGTTTTAAGAGGTTGGGAGAAGCATGTATTGATCCGGGGTGGTGTGTTATTTGGATGTGTGAATAAGGGAGTTTCATTAAAATGGCATATTTCATATGCCATTTTAAGACCAAGCAGTGTAAACCATAAAAGTGCCAAAGTAAGTTGCAGAATGGTAACATTTCAACAAAATCCCCTATGTGAGCGGTCGAATTTGTTTAAGAAAAAGGCTAGAGCTTTGAACTTTTGCCATAATTGGCATCATGAAGATGAGTTTCCAATCAAAATGCCAGTAGATGAGTTTTTTTATTTTGCAAATTGTTACCTACTTTAATTGTTGAAATGGGTGACAAATTAAGAAGTTAGAAGAGTAGTTAATGAAGAATTAAGGAAGCCCGTCCATCCATAGTTTTGTTCAATGATGAATTGAAGACAAACTAACAATGGAAGTAGATCCTTGTTTCAAGTATGAAATTGAGTTGACCTTGGTAAGGGCATTTGTAGTATTGCATTAAACATGAGAATATTTTGGGTTGAAAATTGTCAAAACTTCCATAATTTTGAAATGCATTGAGCAAAATTGAAAAAAAAATCATTTTTGAATTGAAGACATTCAAAATTATACCAAACAATATGGGAATATTTAGAAAAGCATTTGAAAAACTTTATCACATAGGTTTGAAGATTATAGAGTCAAATTTAGAAAGAATAACTTTAGGGGGGCCCTTCCATCTTGCTATAAGTTTAGGTTACTATGATTTTTCTTCAAGTGAGATTTCAAGACTACACCTAGTTAGTTTTTTGACCATTAGAGCTTAGTATATCACGTTTTTTTACATCCCTTCCAAGATTTAGAAGCCAATAGGAGAAATTGTTGCAATTGCATCAAGAATTGGTCTTAAATTCAATATCTTATGAAACAAATATTCTTCAAATATTTTAACCATAGTCTTGAATATTTCTATTTCAAGCATGATAATTATAGGCCCTAAAAATTATCCTTTGGAAGCACTTATATTTTAAAAATAGCAAAAATGACCTTCCCAAGGTCATATGCACCATCTTTACAAAGCTGAGGATTAGTTCCATGGTCAGTAAAACAGCAATACTGATATGAATTTGGACAATTGAATAATATACAAATTTTCATTTCATATTTTTACTAAATGAACTACATGTTATCTATCAAAGACATAAATTTCAATTAGTTTAAATGAAACCTCAAGACTCAAGTCAAATGAAGCCAAATTGAGTTTTATAATTTATTTAGTACAATCTTTTGTTTGTAGTGAAAAAATAAATTTGTAATGGTTGTATAACCTTCCGAGGTATTTGAAATTCAAAGGTTGCATCTAAAGTAGACCAACCCGATTCCGCTTCTTATTTTTGCCATCATATTTTTGGCCCCATCTCCATCATAGAAATCATCTAAATCCATTTACTTAATTGACAATTTCACTGCATTAATTTTAACTTGGGTAATGTGTCAATTCTTAATTGGTGAATACTCAAGTGCTAATAGGTATATAGAATGACGGTTATAGGTTGTTGTAGGATGTTTATGACTCTAGTCTACAGGCAATTTTGTAATTTCAAGTATTCCACTTTAGAAATTCATAGAAATTACAATTTGTATTAGAAAATTTAATTCTAGTTGGATTTGATTTGTAAAACATACGCACACCTATGAAAAATATGTGACCCTCTTGGAGTTGGTCCCAATATACTCAAATTACAAATCAGGGTGATGATAGGATGGTCTACCTTAATCCAATGTATTATATTTCATTTTGTTGTCCAAAGAAGAAAGTAGAGGAGGCTTTACATTGACTGTACCTTACAGAAGTTTGAGTAGCTACCTCATTCAAATAGGGAGTTAGTGCTATTAGGGGCAAAACCTTTTGAACAATGTAGTTGCTTATTTTTCAAGGGACTTTCTAAATTTGATGAATTCAATTGACAACAACTTTCAACCTTCTTATCTCATATTCTCTAATGCATCAATTCATAAAGTATTGATTCTTTGGGAATACAATTGAGGATATAATATATCTAGATAAAAGCCACACTTTTGGGGGGTATTACTATAGCCAAGGTCAAATGACCCAATAATAAGATAAGATTATGAGCAACCTCAAGTAAAATGCAACTGAAGTGGATTTGTAATTATGTACTCGAAGTAATATTTTAGTAATATTTTACAAATTTTCAAAGTTGAGAACATAGGGTAGTGTATATATAAGTTTAACACTAAAATCATTTAGAATGAACACCCTTGAAGTATGAAATGTCTCAACTTTCATTGGTTCATTAAAAAAAACTCTTCACCTCTTATTGGTTGCTTTTGAATGATTGCAGTGCTTTTGAGAATATAGGATAGCATATATATAACACCTCAAATGAACACCCTTGAAGATTGAAATGTCTCAACTTTCACTAGTTGATTCAAAAACTCCTCACCTCTCATTGGTTGTTTTTGAAAGGTTGCACTACTTTAGAGTCATAAAAGATTTCATCCAAGGCCATTGTTTAGGGGTTGGAGAACAAAAATTGTAACAATTTGGTATTTCTACCTTAGCTTGAAAGGTACAATGGACACCACCAATTACCCAATTATACTTGTTATAAGAAGTAGCCAAAGTCAAAATACAAATGACCTAACTTCATGCATACTAGTATGCCCTATGTTGTTGCCACAATATAATTAAATTAAATTAAAAAGTAATTATACATAATTTTATAATTCACCCCTCTTCCCAGAGAGCTTTCCAATAGTACCAAGAATGCAATTTAGGGACTCGTGGTTCTAAAAATATCACCAAAACAAATAGAACAAAACAAAATTCATTCCAACCCTTAGAGGATGCTTCGGTCGTTTTCCAGCCTATGAATGATAAGGTAGTCCTTCTATATAGGACAAAAGTGCAACTATTCATCCCAAAATTTTGTGTGAAAAGGTAAGGTCTTGTACAATAGTTTGACTACCAATGAATGCTTTTGGATTCTTTTAATCCTTGAACGCAAGGGCTGGTGACTGTGGACATCATCCACTTTAAAAAAATAAAAAATACTCATTGGGAGTCAAATTACTGTAGAAGATCTCCCCTTACCACCCCTAATTCCAAGGATGAATAGTTGCAATTCTGTCCTATAGAGCAATGAATGGGAAAAAACGGCAGTTAGTTCAAAGTTAGCCAGTGGATTTGGGAAAATATTTGGTTGCAATTCGAAAACATCGGCAAAAAATCGGTGAAAAAATCTAGAAAATTTCCATTTCTAGTAGAAAATAGAGAAAATACCCAGGGTGGGAACTTCAATAACCGGTTGACTATAGGAATTGGAGGAAATTAGCTGGTGAAATTCAAAAAGTTAACACTGCTAAACAGCTAAAGAGGAGAATTCCTTGTCGGACAAAAAACATCCGCCGCGTTCATTAGGGGTTAAGCCAATGATTGAGACATTACCAAAAAGGGCTGATTTCCATGGCCACCAGCCTGTCCTTTGAGAGGTATACGTCTGTACAATGTACCATTGTCTGATTTCAATGTCCAATTGCCCACTAGAAAAGGGAAAGCGCGTCAGATAGTCAGCACCCTTTCCATTAATAACGTACACAATTCTCCAGTCCTGGCTGCACCATGATCTCTCGTACAGTGTTCGGGAAATTTTTCGAGGTCCTCCAGCTGATTTCCTCCTTCCGCGAAAATGAACCGGTTTTTTTTCAATGGGCACCGGTTACATCCTTTGAATCACAAAAAATACCAGTTTATTTCCTCCAATTTCAATTTCTCACCGGCAAATTTCCCCTAAATTGAAATTGGCACTGACTAAATTGCAAAATTTGTATAAAATATAGAAAAAAAGATTAAAAATGAAAGTACTAATTAATATTGCATCCTTAGCAAGAATTGAACTTGACAAAATCCTTCACCACTTGAAGGCCAAGGATCCCTCAACCCATGCAATATGGAGTTGAGGATGGTTATGAAAAGGTTGCATGAAATCAAAAGAGTTCAGGATGTACCAATTTTACGTTCTTCAAATATTTCTTTCGTTGCCCCTGTAAGGTACCGCTCAGGATTTGCATATAAATGATAAAACTTAGAAGAATTATTCCATAGGTCAATGGCCTCTTCTATTATGTTGTCACAGTCTTTATTAGGTCCTCCTAAGGCCAATCACATGACACTATCCAAATTGGATGTTTTCATGTGATTTTGAAGTTTTTCCTCTAGCAACTTCAGGAAGTGCCCTACACCGCTACAAGATGGCAAGCCACGACTCTGTGAGCTGAGAGCTGGTAAGGTTTCTCATTTTTTTTTTCATTTTTTAGTAATCAGAATTTCAAATTAGGGCCTTAAGCACAAGTGCAAAGGTTGATATCCAATGGCAACAAACCTTCATTAACTGGGTATTAGCCAATAATTTTTTGGGCAAGGCAGTTGAAATCCCCCAAATATTTTAAGGAGGCAGTCAAATATCCTCTAAATTTTGGGTGGCACTAGTTGATTTCCGGTTCTACAAATTTCTTCCCGGTTTAGCATCCTTTAATTTCAAAATGCAACTGGTTTTTTTCCCAAATCCACTAGCTAACTTTGAACTAACTACTGGTTTTTTCCGATCATTGCTCTCGTATATCTTCAGTTATTCCATCTCTAGTTCCAACCTTTGCAAAGCAAACAAAAATCCTTGCTTGTGTCAAAAACAAAACTCCTATGATCATCCCCAGGATGTGCTTTTTTCATTTATATGAGGTAGTGCAGAAAGACAACAATCACTGGAAGGATGAATCTCTTTACATCTGTGGAAATGGATGAAACTTGCACTTTATGGATGAAATTTCATTACTTCATCCAAAATGTTATACATTTGTTCAAAACAGAGCAATACTGTCCGAAGATTTGGTAGAAAATTAGCAATTTCATCCATTGAAAAACAAGAATAATTTGCCAAATATTCCCTCTAAAACAAATTTCATTGCTTCTTAGCAAAATTTTGCCCCCCCTCCAAAAAACCAAAAAAACATTGCACCATCCCATTCATGTCAAATCATGGCAAGAGAGTCAATATATTAGTTGTTTGGTATAGAACTTATAATTCTATTGTTGACATAGCCATAAACCTCTCAATGGAAGGAGGTGCAAATGGAGGTCTATAATATCTATGCTGCCAAATTGTTTCTCTAGAATCTACCCAATTTTTTGGTCAAAAGGACATTTTTTGAAAAATCTACAAATTCTTGAGACAAAATTGAAAAATCTACGAATTTCATCAACCAATTTTGTTGTTCAAATAACATTTAGAAAAAATCTATCAATTTTTGGGGTGAAACAACATTTTTCAAAAAATGTCATTTCAATCAAGGTTTTGCACTATTGTTGGTCTATGGCATGTGTTTGTTCTTTATTTTTATTTTTTTGCATAGGCGGGTATTAGACTAGAGTGCTCCAATGTTGCATTTGTTGAACAAAGGGCCATTGATGAGGTAGTCACTACAACAAGTGTTCTATAAGCAATTGAGCTTGATTTCTATTATTGTATTGTCTTTGCTTTTTGGTAGGTCTAGTTTGCAATTTAAAAAAGATTATGCTATGTTTTGGAACTTAACTATGACTATTTAGAGTTTAGATTTTTTAAAGTGCCAAAAATTGATCTCTAGTTCTCATATTTTGTACATGTGGATACTAGTGAAGAGTCTATTTGGGTTGGTATTGCAAAAATGTTGCAATTAGGTGTAGTTACCTTGTAGCAAGTAGAAAAAGTGTTGGGTTCTTTGAAATCTTTTCTCAATTTTCTAATAAAAGGCATTTTAATTTGGACGTTTGAAGCACGAAGATGATAGAGTCTCCAATCACTATACAATTAGAAGAGTTAATAATGTTGGAAATTGTTATCTACTTCCTTGAGATGGGGTGACAAATCTACTCATTAGGAGAGTTGTGAAGAATGTATGCCCTCCAAAAGGAAAGTTTTGTTCAATATTGAGAATGTCCCAAAATGAAATTGGTTGCTATGAAATTCCCCTACATCTAAATTGTACTCAATCTCACTAAGCATCTTGAAATGTGCGTTAAAACTTCATCAATGCAAAATGACAAGTTACTTGTAAACTTTGTGCACACAATTTATTATCTAACTTCCAACCAATCACAAATCTCCTAGTGTGCAAAACCCAAAACTATTGCCATCATTCTAAATGTAGAAGAATTATATGTGTGTAGAGAAACTAATTATTCCTCTTTGCATATCATTTAGGATTGGCAAACCCAAAAGACATGGAAGCTTCGGAGGAAAAGCTACAAAATGACCTTTCAATCCAAATCCAAATGCAACAATAGTTGGCAAATCCAATAAACCAATTGACAAATTTGAATCAATTTCTTGTGCAATTGTGCAACCTAAGCTACGGTAACTACACCCAAAATGAAGCACTCCTAAAAACCAACCCCTATTTTTGAAGGAAAAATCAATAGGGAAGATATTAAAAACAATGTACATTACAAGGACAATTGTAAGGTGTAGTTAAGGGCCATTTAGAAAACCGTGCAATTCTATCAATAGCACTATGGAGGTCGCAACCTCACAAGTGGTTGATTTTTGTATATTTTATGTTGTTTCAACTTCTTCTTTATGTCATGTTTCAATACTTCTAGTGTAATTTCTTGATGTGCATCAAATGTATTTTCACATCACCTACATGACACTTTGAGCATTCTACACCTTGCATCTCTGGGAATTTGTAACTAATTCAAAGTGTGTCCAAACATTATGGAACCACTTACATTTTGATGCAGAGTCTTTCACCAAATGAATGTGCAAAAATTGTCGTTCATTTTCTAGAGCAATAAGATCATGTCCTAGAACTTATATGTCAGTGTGATTTTAGGTTTAGTTACTTTAACAACTTCTCCACCAGTGCACATAAATCATGCGGTAGCAAGAGGTTTGCTGAGCTCGATGGTTTTGTGTGTCCCAACAATTGGAGATTTGTAGGTTTGTCTACGCAGACCAAAATAAAATTCAATTGCCAAGCCTCAGTAGCACAACGGGACCCATTTCACTGTAAGATAATCTCAACCTAATAGTACCGTGAATGCTCTCAATTGGAAGGATCGATTATCTCTCTTGAACAGAGTGAATAAATACATGTTGGCCATAAGGCACGAACTTCAAGTAAACTAACTGTTATTACGTAAAGAATCCCTAATTTAGAAAGTAACCCTAACTAACTTGTAGTGTAACTGTAGACACACAAAGAGATAAGATAAGATGACGCATTAAGCATTCTGAGGTTCATGGTTTGTCTGTTAACTCTAACATTCACTTGTGCCACCGTATACGTACTGACTGAAAGGTAAGACTTTGCCGTTGTTTTCGATGTGTGCAATCAACGGGAACAGCTTGGGTGAGCGGGTGCATTGAATAACCGACATGCAAGAGTGACATATTGTGTATCACTGCCGTGGCGTCGGTGGCATGGAATTTCCCTCTGCACCTTCGGAAACGGGTTCTGCCGTGTCGCTGGAAAATGTCGAATACCTGCTGCTGGTATTTAGTTTCATGATTGGCAGTCCAGCCATTCGGAAAGCCCGGGTACCCACCCTCACGCTCTTCGATAGAATCAAGGTGGAGTGTGTATCAAGCTTCTCCATAGTAACTCGACGTGGCAATAGTGCAGTACGTACTACCCCAGGTGAACTTTGCGAAATGAGTTGCATGATTGCAGCAAAGGAAATGTTGTCGAAGTCATCGCCTTTAGCGAAATGTGAACCTGCTGGCTTTCTGGGACATTCACATCTCCGGGACGACCTATTTCAGCTTTCATCCATTCTCCTGGTGATGGATCCAGTTAGAACTTCGGTAGGGAAGAGTACTTCAAACAGACCCTCATCCAGTCCATGCCATTGCTGGGCTAGATTAAGAATAAATTTATGCCCATTTCTTTCATAGTTGAATTCAGATTTCATAGCGTGCGAGAGTTCTCTCCTTCTCAGAGATGGAAATTGTCGGTGACTCTATCACTGAGACTGACGTAGCCATGGAGGTCTGCGCGAAGGTACAAGTGGAGGAGTATGTTATCCATGTCGTAGAATCCACCAATTTCTACACCCATCTTCAATTCTTCCTTCTGGGCAGCACATGGTTCCCTCGCCCTCTGGGAGTGTGTCTGTGGAGTGCATTGCATACGCTTTTTGTGCTATACGGGACTCTCCTGCTTCTCGTCTTATTCCTCATCGCTTTCGCGCTTGCAGTTCTATGGGATGCTATCATGGTGGGTACTTTTATCTACCTGGTGTTTGCGCTCCTCCCCGCCGCTATCTTGGGCGTATTAATGGGCATAATCATCGCTGCTGCCCTCATTTGTCTATGGCTGGTGATCACCTGCCAATGCTGTACCATGCCCGATCGGGCACTAGGGCAAGGCCTGGGGCACTACATCTTCACTGCACGTGGAACTCTAGGGCCACGGCCACAAGACCCACAACCAGCGCCTGTAGTGCAGGGAGGAGCAGCTGCTAATGACGGACATTTAACCTTAATTAGAACCTTTCTTAGAGACCGTTGCATCACTGTGAGTTTTGTAAAGCATGTAATCCTGGTGTCGTTTCCCTATCGGAGAGCGCAGTTGGGGGACTTGTGTCGAGAGATTATGCCCTGGTACGACACCATAGTCATTTGAGTAGGCTTGACGGTAAACGGTTTCGTCGTCTTGCAAGATTTATCTCTGGAATTTGTTCAAAACACACTTGTTAACTAGGGTCTGTTGGAAATAGGGTCTAGCTTGGCTTAGGTATTCCAGCATGCAGGCGCTCTCGAGTGTAAACGACCACTGGCAGAGAGTCCCATTGAAGCCCTGACCCCATAAGTAGTCCTTGGAAGTGGCGTTTAGGAATAAGTTCTGCAAGGATTTCTGCCGACTAAGGATTTGCCATTGCAATGGTCTGAAACACGCCGCAATGGTCTGATAGTAACGGTATCATGGAAACTACCCTTGAAAGTCCAATTGAAGCTTTGACACATTGAAGACATCAAAGGAGTCGAGGGTTCCACGAATGGCAATCAAAATTTTGTTTCGGTTCCAGAGACCAGGCATCCTAGATTTGATGGAAGAAGCGCAGATAGGAGCAGGAGTTCAATGTTTGGAAGACGGGTTATTTAAGCTTAGTTGGAGGAAGTGGGAATAGCAGCACAAATGGTAACACCGAACTTATACAAGGCATCGAGTTAACTTTATTCATTGTATACGTTCCTAGAGTTTTATTTAATATGCAGTTGCTTGCGACCTATCATACGCAAAACTTGGTTTATTTAGTGAAGTTGAAGTCTAATTTCGAGATTATTTGGATGACTTGGTGTGGAGGTTAAGCCCGGAGAACCTTGTTTCAGTTTGGGAAGTGAGAGGTAGGTCAGTTGCCCATTGCACTAACAATTGCGCTGATTTTGGTTGCAGTTTGGAATTGGAAATTCGAGCTTAGGAATGAGAGGCAGGGTGGATCTATTAACTTGAGTTCAGGGTGGTGGAGTGTAAAGTCGTCCACTTGCTGGATTATGAGCTTTCTGTAGGCGGTTAGAATTATGCCATCGTTCGTTTACACATATTGACTGTTGGGGAGAAAGTGGGAAACTATAACTTAACCCTGAATCTGAAACTTGCCTCAAATTTTCGGAAGCGCAGGGAACCTAGGAGGGTTTTTTAGTGCCCTCCGAGCACCCGACTGGTGCCCAGAAACCACTATTCCACTAGTCTCGTGACAACATGTGAGATGACAATGCCAATAACCGATTGAGGACAATATTGTTGTTTGCACTTCAACAAGAATTATTGCCTCTTGTGTTTTTTTCATGTTGACTTGCCATATTGAGAGCTATGCCTGTTGCCTGAGTCCAAATTAACTCCTAAGCATTCCGATATCCATCATCTAGTTGATGAACAGAGCGCTTCAAGTAAATGTTTCGTCCACATACTGTCTCACTCATCCTAAGCAATTCTTGAATCTTTACAAGCTGATCCTTCTTCACCACCAATTTGATGAATTTGACGGAAAAGATATTTGGGGTACAGAAATATGAACTGGAAGATAGGTGCTAAAAGTGCAAAAAATTCAGAAAAGATTCAGACGATAAAAGGTTAAGAAACAAGGAGAGAGTCGGAGAAATGAACCTTTGACGACTCACTAAATTGTCACACCGGCCAGTAATGGAATATTTACAGAAAAATTGGTGGTGGTGAGAAACTGTGTGATTAGAAAATAGTGATGCTTTTTAGTTGTGTATTAGAGCGACTGTGATGTCATCTGAGGGTGCAAAGTGAAGGAATTGTGGTGGAGGTTATTAGGAAACCTAAGAAAGCTGCCGAAATTGTCAAGTCGGTGTGTCCACTACTGGACACCTTTGGAAGAAAGAGTATTTGAATGTGTGGAACTTGATTCCGGTGTTTCAAAACGTTTTGAAGTTGCAAGTTGATGTGTCCTTTGGAGGATCAAACAAGCTTGTAGCATATTGAAGAATTGATGATTTTCAACTTCTTTTTTGTATGCGCGACTTCTTTGGTGCTATATCTACATGATTGACTTGAGTTCAAGACATTTTAGTGGTTTTTTGATTTTATGTGGGGAGGTTTATAAAAGAAATGGTATTCTACCTAATGTATATCAATACTTTGAGCTTTTTTTCCTTGATACTTGATTTTGACATTCAAAACAATTTCTTTTGCTTTTGAGCCAAACCAATTAGAAAAGAGCTCCTAAAGTGTAGTTTCTATGCCATTAGGGAAAATTTGAGGAATTACAAAAAAGAAAGCACTTCATTGAAGTTTTAAGTTGAGGATCAATAACCATGTTTCTAAATATGGAATGACACAAAAAAAATCTTTATAATACTAAGTATATTCTAAGTTGCAATGTGCTTTTGTTATGAATAATTTCAGATCTTTGCAACATGATTTGTAGTTGATTTGAATGTTTCTTCATTAGTTTTCTTTGAAAATGAAAGTAATATTTAAATTTTCATAAAAATTCTGAAAAATAATATGATATATATTGGACACATGATTTCATCTCTTGAAAATAAAACCAAAAAATTTCACTCATAAATAACAAAAAATAGAGGATATAGAGCAAAAAACTTTTAGATTTGACTACATAGTCATAGGTTCTATCTTTTATAGGTTAAGGTAGGAGACCCGATTAGCCCTACAATTCAAAAGCCACCCTATTTGGACCACTATGTTTTAGTAGTATATATTCTAAACTTCCATATGTCTTCTTTTGATATATAATGGCCTGCCTATGAAGTGGTGCGAATAGTCACTTGATTCAAATAGGGTCTCTTATCATACACAAAAAGGGGTGCTAGAAAATTGAGGAGTTTCATTTTCCAACCCCATTTGCCATTGAGAATGCCTCCTTTGGAAGTCATGACCTTTGGATTAGTGTACACCACCAAGTGGATATGAAATGGCAAAAAAATGACTAGAAGAAAAACATGTTATCTACAATTGGCTAGGTGTCCTATACAATTGTCTTGCAACTATAGCACTTGCTATTAGTACCAAATTTTATATCATTGTTTTACATCATTGATACATTGATTTAGTTTCAAAGGAGTCGTGGAATGAAGTGTATACATCGTTCTAGTTGCAAAGCAATTGTAGAATAAAGTTAATTAGGATTATGAGGCTAAGTTGTAACAAAGTTCAAATTTAGAATAAATGTAAGCCATTTTTCTTCCAATATTCATCATAGTTGTCAATATGGACAAGTCTACATTCTATGGAATCTACCATGTGGACTTGTAGTTGCAAAAAACTACTAGGAAATGATTGTAACTATACAGTGATGATAGTTGTTTCGTAGTTGTTTCCAAAGTTGTATCCTGATTGCTCATATTAATTGTCAAAAGTAGCATTAGGTTGAACATATAAGACTTGTAGGTTGTTGTACTCTTATACAATGAATTTTGTCAATAGATCTATAAGATTTCTACAATTTGTAGATTTCAAGAGTCTATAGAATTCTGAAATTATTAAAAATCCAAGAAATTTTAAAATCTATGAAATCATAAAGTTTTCTAAGACAATGAAATTTATATAATACCAATATTTAAAATTTTGAAATCTTAAAAAGAAGATTAATTTGGAAGTCTAAAAATCTACTAATCATGGAGATTAAAATTTCAAAATTTACAAGATATAGAGAAGTTGCAAATGAGTTACAAACAAGTCATAGTGAAGTCACAAATGAGTCATAATAAAGTCACTAATAAGTTGCAAATGAGTCATACATTAGTTGCACAACTTGTTCATTGAGTGAATGACCTTATGTGGTGGTGAATACCATATAAGCAACCACATTGACAAACTTCCTTGTAGGCTATTGGATGTGAAACAACCCCTTTGTCTTGTGTGACTACAATTCTATATGTGACTTTTCCATAACAACTATAGATAGACCTCCAAATTCTCACCAATCACAAGTGTTCCATGCTACTAAACAACAATTGTTGTTGAAGTTGCAAAACCCTTCATTTTCTTCTAGTGAATTAATCAATTTTAAAAAGTCTATTCCACATTGTTATCACCGTCATACATTCAAAGAATGTATATTTGGTTGTTTTGAAAAAACCCTTAATCATAAAGACTACAAATTCCTGAGCACCCAATTCTCTTCCTACAATTGTCAATTGGAAGGCCTTGGCCACTATCAACCAAACCATTGATGAAATTTTCCTTAGCAACCATATGTGTTGTAGGCATGTGAAAAATTTCTTCATGTATATAGCACTTACCTAAGTCTTTTCATCTCCATCTATTTGTCAAAGTCCAACTAAAAGACACTTTACATCTAGACATCAAGCCAATTTGTTGCATAAGAGGCTCCAAATCCTTACTTGTAATTGGACAAAAGGCTAAAATTTGAGCAATTGGCCTAAAGGGAAATGGTTTAGCCTCTAGATGTAAAGGGTCCCTAATTGCGGCTTATTTGTTGGAGGATAATTCGGTAACCTAACTCTCTTTATCTAATAAATAAAAAAATGAATTTCAAATCTTTTGTAACTCCTTGCTTCTTTCATGTCCTCTCATTGGGGTCAAAGCATAGGTTTTTACTTTTCCATGACGGAATGAACAAATGTTAGCATATTCTTCAATTTCTTTTGGATTGATATGCAATACTATTCATATTCCTAATCTCAACATGATTTGCACCTCACGCATCATTCCCTCCTTAAATTATTTGAAAACATTCATATTCTCAGCATACTAGTTTTTCCTCAGTAGTTGTATGCTAGTGTAGGTGTCAAAGAGACTTGTCTACCAATTTTCATGTTTTTGAACCAACTAATAAAACTTAGCCTTGCTTGTGGCAATCATGTCAATTTATGATTATCCAAATAATGCTCCACTATTGATTTGTATTGTAACTTAAGTATCCAAAGATGACTCTAATGATGTTTGTATGCATTCCCACCACATCTATCACGACCCTCATCAAGAGACATGCCCATGCCACCTTGGTGAGCAAGGGGGACGTTGGAGGTGACTCCCCAAGCCTTACAAGAGATGGAGTGAGTGGGACTAGGAGTCTCGAGCAATCAGAGAGTTGTAGTGCTCTAATTTGGACCAATTAAGGGGCGTGTTACACATTCTTGAAAAACTTGTAAAAAGATGCATCTATGGGTTTAAAGAACGTGAGAATTTGAGTTGTGAGTCAAAAGTTATGGCTTTTCAAAGTTGGTAATGTTCCGGTTGCATCCCAAGGTATGGGAACGTGGAAAACAAGGTTTGGGAGGAATCCTTTGAGCCAAATAGGGCATGCTACATATTTTTGGAAAGATAAAAGAACAAAATTTCTAGAATGCTAAAGCTCATGAAGAGATGAGTTGTGAGCTAAAAGTTATGGGCATCCCAAAAGGGTGGAGTCCCGGAGAACTACACCTCCCGAGGGACTCATACCTTTGGAGGGTCATAACTTCTTCAATACTTGTTGTATTGGAAAAAGTGAATAGTCAAAGGTAGTCTATGGAAAATGTAGATCACAAAAATGGGATTGCACTTGGGATTTGGAGCTCTAAGCTAAAAGTTATCTTGATGGGAGGATTGGAAGTCTTTAGGGGTCTGGTTTTGGGGAAACCACTTGGAATTAGGTGGTCTTTCAAGATGGGAAGCATCTTGGGGTTTAGGGTAATCTCTAATATGGGGGGGTGGTCTCCCTCCTCCCTCCTGACATACCCACCATTCTCACCGTGATAAAACAACTTTCACATTGGCAAACACGAACATGTGCCTCCAAGGCTTGAGTCCCTATTGTAGACTTTTGGCCAACAAGACAATGCTAACATCATCCTTCTTCAACCGCTTGTGTCCATCAATAGTGCCCTCCACGTGTGTGAAGTCAACTTCCAATTGGCGGCCATTTTCTTGCACTGCATTAAAATCCGCATTCAAAGTTGCATTGAGCCATGAAGGTCTCTCTTGCACCGTACTCTTTTTGCTTTCACCTTCCTCATTTCACTTCGTCTGTATGCTTCTTGTCATTGGAGTGCTAGGTCGTTGCAATGCTTGGTTGTTAGAGACTTCCATCGCTAGAGACTTTTGTTGAATTGTTGCGCTTCATTTTAAGGTATGATTCCTAAGATTTTGATTGCAATGAGCTTAGGTTTGAGTCGGCATTTTCAATGTTTAGTCTTTGGCTTCTTTTGAAGAACTAGGGTTTATTGTTTTCATCGGAAATTGAGAGTTTGGTGATTGGAAATGTAGGATTGTCAAATTTTGTAGTGTATGTGGGCGAATTCTTGAATTTTGAATAGCTAAAATGGTGAATTGCAAATTGTTGAAATGGTAAATTGTTGCATTGTGAATTAAAGAATTTGTGAATTGTTAATTGCCAAATTGGTAAATGCTCAATTGCTAAAAGGGTGAGTTCTTGAATTCCCAAAAGGATGAATTTCTCAATTGCAAATTATTGAACTTTGAATCACTAAAATGGAGAATTGTTGCATAGTGAATTGCTTAACTTAGAACCACTAAATTTGTTGTGTATGCACACTATTTTCTTATTGTACCTCCATTCCTAGGTTAATTTCACTCTTCATTCTCCTTTCTCATTCTAGGTACTCGTAGTGTTGAAGAGTATTGCAATTCAATTTGCCAAATATTTTGAGACCTAGATCAATGGTATTACGGCAAATCAAATTTATGATAATTAGTGTTACCTTATATGTAAAGTAGTGTTACCTTTATGTAAAGTAGTGTCACCTTTAAGTAAATTAGTGTTACCTATATGTATATAATTAGAGGTCAAGTCTTCATATTCCAATGTTTCAGACTGTGCGGTCTGAAGTGGTTTTGGTAGGTTAGAGTTCTCGAAGTGGTCATGCTAAAATCAATTTAGACTGCACGGTTTTGGTAGGTTAGAGTTCTCAAAGTGGTCATACTAAAATCAGTTTAGACCACACAGTCTAAAGTGGTTTTGGCAGGTTAGAGTTATTAAAGTGGTCATGCTGAAATCAATTTAGACCTCGCGGTGTGAAGTGGTTTTGGCAAGTTAGATTTGTCGATTGAAGTAGTCACATTCCAAATGGTTTAGACCTTGTGGTGTGAAGTGGTTTTGGCATGTTAGAGTTGTTGAAGTGATCACGTTCCAAATAATTTAGACCTTGTAGTCTAAAGTGATTTTGGCAGGTTAGAGTTGTCGATTGAAGTGGTCATGCTTGAAACAATCAAGATCGTGCACTGTGAAGTGGTTTTGGCAGGTTAGAGTTATTGAAGTGGTCATGCTCAAATAGTTAAGACCTCGTGGTCTAAAGTGGTTTTGGCAAATTAGAGTTGTTGAAGTGGTCATGCACCAAACAGTTTAGACCCCAAGGGCTGAAGTGATTTTTAGAGGTTAGAGTTGTCAATCAAAGTGGTCACACTTCAAACAATTAAGACCTTGAAGTCACTCTCTAAACAATCTCAATTTGAAAGTGTTTTTTGGGAGTTTGATAGCAAAAGGTTGTATTAGAAAATTATATGAATGTATAGAAGAACTTTCAAATTATTTGGCTATATGAGATTAAGAGATTATTAATTCATTATGTTTGGAGTTAGAAGAAAGAAATTTTGGGTCTTATATGATGGTATTTAGGAAGTTGGGCCAAATCATTTTGATACCTTTTTGACAATGGAGTCTTTTTCCATGTCATTTTCTTAATGAATTTGATAATGAGTTTGCATGGAGGTTGGCACTAAATTGTCTAGATAGTCTTTCAATGAGTCCTATCAAGAATGTTCATAGTAGAAGTCAATTTCTTCTTCAAATTGTACTAGAACATGGCTTATTGAAAATTAAAGGCACACTACTCAACATTTTTTGGTGACCATTCATAGGCTTCATGTGCAATGAGGGCAATGTCTACCATGAAGACCTTCCACTATCATCTTCAATTGTACATGATTGGAGCAACCATCATACATTGTTAGTCTTCCATAAAGACTCAATGCCTTTATGGGCAAGAACTAGGAACAATTGATTTATGTCTCGATGAGGATTGGTATAAAGAATCTTTTTTCTTAGCACTTATTAGTTGTGTACAAAATAAGTTTTGAAGACTTGGATGTAGATCGTCCATATCTAGTATTGCACATTCAATAATTGTTATTTTTGAGATGAATGTGCTATATTGGATATGGAGTTATGGACGATCTACATCCAAGTCTTTACTACTTTTTTGTGTGCAACTAACAAGTGCTAAGAAAGAAGATTTTTCACACCAATCCTCATTCCAACAAAAGTCGATTTTTCTAGGTTCATGCCTGCAAAGGCATTGAGCTGTGATGAAGACAAATAATAAATTATGTTGCTTACATATTGTATTGTTGAAGATGCTAGAGGAAGGCGTTCAATCACCACTATCATTGCCTATAGGAACTCTATGAATGCTCACCAAAAATTGTTGACCAATACATCCCCAATTTTTAGTAAGCCATATTTCGACATAATTTGAAGAAGAAGTTGATGGCTTTCATTGTGGACATCCTTGGCATAACTATAGATGGGCTGCAATTGTTCATGATGGTCTTCTACACTAGTAATGAGTACAATAATATCCAATCTAGCAAGGTAACAACACCAGGATTTGTTAGCACTATAATTGACAAGCATTTTGTTGAGGTCCTCAATGTGCTCTACAACAACCTCACGATGACATGATTGGAAATTACGTGCCTACTAGTATTGTTTAAGAACGTGAATCAAAAATTGTTGGGACTACTTCAATAGTTTGTTGCAAAGAAAGTTTGGCCTCTATTGCTTACCATGAGTACATTTCGAACAACTATGATGACGGCATTGAATTCAAGGGCTTTCTAAAGGAGATGAGGCTCAACCTTGGCAAATATTGACCATGATGAAGTGGGCAACATAACAATAAAGTATGGAAAATTCTATTGAAGTGGTGCCCACCATTCTACAAACTTTGTTGCTTTTCTGGCTCAAATCTAGCAGTTTGGAATTTATATCTGTTGTAGATGTCACTTTCATAGTTTAGACCACGCGGTCTAAAAATGGCTTATGGAAAGTTGCCAATATTATTGGTTGGTGTATGGAATATGGCTAACACCATTTGTTGGCAATAGGGTTGGAGTTAAACGTAAAGTTTAGTTAGTGTTGTCCCCAAATAAGGTAGAGTTATGTAGAATGGACAACTTTGCCATGATTCATCTTTGTAGGATGCTTTATAGTAGACAACAATGGTTATTAGATTGTATTGTTCATTGGAAAAGATTCTCTCTTTGCACCTTCCCATCTACTTCTCTCTTCCCTCCATTACTAGGGAGAAGTTCCAAAGTTAATCCTTTTAAGTCAAGCTATGACGTAAACATGATTAGATGGATTCCAATGAAAAATCTATATTTGTGTGGAATAAAATATTAGTTTACTCTTGAAAAAAATTCTTTTTGTTTTGCATTCTTCTTCATCTTTATTTTTGCACACATTTAGTTTAATTTCTCAACAAATTTCCCATATCCTACAAGTTGAAGTACTTTAATTATCCATCATAGGTACTTCTACCATAGTCTCCGAGCCTCCTAAACATGGAAGAGAATATACCAATTGTCTTAGAAGCAACATTTCTAACCCCTCAAGGCCCAATAAGACTATTTTGGGGCCTCTAACCTATTCAACAGGTTAAAGTTATAACTTCATTTCCCTACATTCTAAGAAGTATATCTAAGTGAATTTCATATTATGATGTTCATATTGAATGGGGAGGTTCAAAAGTACAATTGATATCATGTAATAAGCTTGATGTACAATGCATACTGTCAATCAAAGTTCAAACTTATGAAAAGGTATAGAAGCTGCTTGGGCCTTAAGGGGTTAATATTCAATTGCCAAAATTCAAGCTTTCACCTCATACAATGACATCCTAAGAAGACCAAATTTACAATAGATGTTGTATCAACATTGTAAATGGTATTGCTTATGCCATATCAAGGTCATACATGTGCCAAATTTGTCCCTCACAAGCCCAAATCACCATTTGTTTGCGTTTTTCCTCACCCCCAATGCCATCTTTCCATGGATTTCCCTCCTTCAAACCTCTTCTCCAATTTAATGGAATAGTGCCATTTTAATGAAATTCCTTATTCCTTCCTTTGACTTGCTTCCACGCCATTTTAATTTCATACCGCCATTTTAATGAAATTGACCATAACTATTCTAAATTAGCTAGAGTTTGAGATCCGAGTTCTATCCGTCTTAGAGTTGAGAATTCTCTGTAACAATATCACAGAGAGATTCATGTAACCATGGAGCTTTGCAAGAAGGTGCATGCAAGCGGAAGAGTATGTTATCCATTTTAAAAAATCCATGAATTTCTACACCCATCTTCACTTCTCCCTTCTCGCCAGCACTTGGTTCCCTCACCCTCCCAGACAGACTCTCTGGAGTGAAGTTAGAAAATTAGTTAATGAAGAATGGAAGGATTGGAAGCCCGTACATAACTAGTTTTGTTCGATGATGACAAACTAACAACAATGGAAGTGGATACTTGTTTCAAAGTGTGAAATTGAGTTGATACTTGTTTCAAGGTAAGGGCATTTGTAGTTTTGCATTAATAATGCAAATATTTCTTTTTGAAAATTGTCAAAACTTCTGTAATTTTCAAATACATTGAACACATTGAAAAAACATATCATTTTTGAATTCAAAACATTTAAAATTATATCCAAAAATATAGGAATGTTTAGAATAACATACAAAAACCTTTATCAAGTAGGTTTGAAGCTTATAGCATTTGAAGTTAGAAGAAATAACTTTTGAATGGGAATAGCTATGATTTTTCTTCAAGTGAGATTTTAGCACTACACCTAGTTCTTTTTTTGACCATTGGATCTCATTATATCATGTTATTTATATCCCATCCAAGGTTTGTAACTAGAAGAATTGTTCTTAAACTCAATATCTTATGAAACAAATATTCTTCAAATATTTGAACCATAGTCTAGAATATTTCTATTTCAAGCATGATGATTATGGGACCTAAAAATGATCCTTTGGATGCACTTGAATTTTCAAAATACAAAGAATGACCTACCTAAGGTCATATAATATACAAATTCTAATTTTATAGTTTTACTACATGAAGCCAAATTGAATTTTATACTTTGGTTTGCTAAATCTTTTGCTTGTTTCTACAAAATGAATTTGAAAAGGTTGTAGTACTGTAGGAGGTCTATGAAATTCAAAGGTTGCAACTTATCTAATGTAATATATTTCACTTTGATCAGTTGATGTACAAGGAAGAAAGTAGAGGAAGCTTTACATTGATTGTAGTAGCTTGTAGAAGTTTGAGTAGCAACCTCACTCAAACAGCAAGTTCATCCTATTAGGGACAAAATCTTTGGCAATGTAAGTTGTTTGTTTCTCATGGGACATTCCAAATTTGATGAATTGAATAGACAACAACTTTCAACCTCCTTATCTAATATTCTATATCTCTAATGCATCAATTTATAAAATCTTCAATCCATGGGAATACAATTGAGGATTCCATCAAGGTAGAAATAGCTAAAAGCAATAAGGTAGTTTGCTCTAAAAGCGACCATGCTCTAAAAGCAATCATGATATAGAGGCACATTTTGCTTTCTTCAATGTACCATATGTGCACATTTCAGGAGGTGGTCACTTTCAATGACAATTGCATTTCAACTTCTAAAATTTGTAACTAATTCCATAAAGGTCCAAAAAATATGAAACAACTTGGGTTAGATGCCAATTCCATTTTTCTTCCTACTAAAATTGACTGAAAATTATTACAAGGAATTTCGCTTCCCCCATAAGACAATCAGCTCTTAAATGGTCGCCTTCAGAGTAGACTACTTTACATTTTGGGGTCCTACTATCTTTAAGGTCAAATGACCCCCCAATTAAGATGAGATCATTAGCGACCTCAAGAGAAATGTAACCGAAGGTGGATTTGTAATTACCTGACATTTTAGTAATATTTCACAAGGTTTCAAAGTTGAGAACATAGGATAGTATATATATAACACTAAACTCACCTTCAATGAACACCCTTAAAGCACAAAATGTCTCAACTTTTACTAGTTGATTCAAAAAACTCCTCACCTCTCATTGGTTGCTTTTGAAAGATTGCAATGTTTTAGAATCATGGAAGAGTTCATTGAAGGCCATTGTTCGAGTGTTGAAGATTGAACAAAAAATACAACAACTAGGTATTTCTACCTTAGACTAGAATGGTAGGACGGACACCACCAATGCTTTTTTTTTTGGCTTTATGGTGCCAGATTGCACTAGAAAATATAATTTGGCTAAAAAATGGCAAAAATTTGTGAAGTTTTTCGCCAAAAAACTTTGAATTGAAAAAAAATCTTGGATGAAATCACCCAATTGTGGATGAAAATAGAATTATGGACATTTGATATGATATTTTCTATCCAATATGTGGATGAATGTTGAAATTTGGAGCACCATTACAACATTACATATCGCCACTTTGGCACTTCATAAAAAATGAAAAAAAAAAAAAGCCTTGGACACTACTAATTATCCAATCACACTTATTTATAGGAAGCTAAAGTCAAAATACGAATGAGATGACTTTATGCATTCGAGTATGCCCTATGCCATTGCCACAATATAATAAAAGTGAAGTAAAAAGTGAATTTACATAATTTTATAATTCACCCTCCTCATAGAGAGCTTTCCAACAATACCAAGAATGCAACTTGGAGACTTGTGGTTCCAAAGATATTACCAAAACAAACAAAACAAGCAAACAAATAAAACAAAACAAAACTCATTCAAACCCTTTCTAGGTTGTTTCGACTATTTTTGAGCCTATAAATGACAAGAAAATCTTTCTATATAGGACAAAAGTGCAACTATTCGTCCTCAAAATTTTGTGTGAAAAAGGAAAAGTCTTGTACAATAGTTTGACTACCAGTAAATGCTTTGGGATTCTCTGAAGCCAATGTGCCAATGATTCAGACGGTACCAAGAAGGGATGATTTCCATGGCCACTAACCTGTCCTTTAAGAGGCCTATATCTCTCTCTACTATGTACCGTTGTCTGATTTCAATGTCCAATTGCCCACTAGAAAAGGAAAAGTGTGTCAGATGGTCGGCACCCTTTCCATTAATAAGGTACCCATTTCTCCAGTCCTGGCTGCACCATGATCTCTCGTACGTTATATTCCATCTCTATTTCCGTGGTTTGCCAAAGCAAACCGAAATCCTGTCCGCTGCTGTAAGCTTAAATGAGTTGGGTATCCCCTCTAGGTTTACGTTACGACCAGTGATCCCATAACTAGTTTATGGAATTTAGTGCAAAAGCTACTTTCAAGATAGACAGGCATCAACTTTGGCTACCTCGTGAGTGAGTAGTATAAAAAAGAAAAACTAGAAAGGAAAGGATTTCACAAGTTGTGAAGGATTCTTGGGAGTACTATAACACAAATTTGACTAAATAGATGCTAATTCCAATGTGGAGGGATGTTTTTTATTTTGCTAATTGGCTATCAAATTCTAATTTTTATTTTAGTTTTGGCTAAAATGTCTCCATTAAAGGCCCTTTATTACAATGTACTAGTGGCACAAGTATTTTTGCGTAGAAATTCCACTAGTTTTAGCGAGGATTGCTAGTTACGATTGTGGCCATTTCCTTCATGTGAAATCACAACAAGAGAGTCAATATACTAGTTGTTAGGTATATATATAAGTTATACTATCATTACTATAGAACTCTCATTAGAAGGAGGCGCAAACTAAGGAGTATGTTATCCATGTTGTGAAATTGTTTCTTCTAAAATCTACCAAACTTTTTGGTTCAAATGACATTTTCGAAAAATCTACGAGTTTTTTTGGCAAAATTGAAAAAATCTACCAATTTAATCCACCCAATTAGTGGTTGAAACAACATTTACCAAAAATCTACCATTTTCTCGATTGAAACAATATTTTTCAAAAAATGTCATTTCCACATGTTTCAATCAAGGTATTGCACTAGTGTTCGTCTATGGCACATTCCTGCATCAAATTTTTTTTATTTTTGCATAGGTGGGTGTTAGATTGGAGTGCTTCCAATGTTGCATTGGTTGAATAAGGGGTCATTGATGTAGTTACAACAACAAATGCTCTACATCCATTTGAGCTTGGGCCCTATTATTGTATTGTATTTGTTTTTGGATAGGTCTAGTTGGCAATTCATAGAAGATTCCAAACTCTTATCATGTATTTTGGGACTTACTACTATGACTATTCAAAGTGTAAATTTTCACTTGAGGTGCTCAAAATTGACCTTTGGCTTTCTTATTCAATTCGTGTGGATACTAGTCAAGAATCTATTGGGGTTGGTATTGCAACAATGTCGAAATTAGGTGTGGTTACCTTGTAGCAAGTGGGATAGATGAGTCTCCAATCACAATACATTTAGAGGAATTAATAATGTTGAAAATTGTTATCTACTTCCTTGAGATGGGTGACAACTTTACTAATTGGAAGAATCATGAAGAATGCAAGCCCTCTGAAAGGTATGTTCTATTCAATGATGAGAACCTCTAAAGATTAAATTGGCTAGTATGAAATTCTCCTACATCTAAACCATACTCAATCTTGCTAAAGTTTTTGAAACATGTGTTAAAACTTCATCAACACAAAAAGACAAATCATTTGTAAACTTTGTGCACACAATTCACTATCAAACTTCCAAACAATCACAAATCTCCTAGTGTGCAAAACCCTAAACTATTGCCATCATACTAATTGCAGAAGAAAACCCAATTGCTGCTTTGTGCAGATCATTGAGGACTGTCACACCCAAAAGTCATGGAAACTTGGGAGGAAAAGCTGCAAAACTACCTTTCAATCAAAAGCCAGATGCAGCAACAGTCGGCAAGTCCAGTAAACCAGTCGGCAAATGCTGGGTCAAGTTCCTTGCGCAAGTGCGCTACCTAAGCTAAGCCTTTCTTTAGTTTCATTATCTTAAATAATGGCAGTCCAGCCACTCGGGAAGCCCGGATGTCGACACTTCTCTTCCATAGAATCAAGATGGAATGCGCATCAAGCTCCTCCATGCTAATAAATCAGCGTGGCAATAGTGGAGTACTACCCCAAGTAAGCATTGCAAAGAAGTCGAAAATTAAGCAAGATGAGACGCATGAATGCAGGAAAGGAAGTGTTGACGAAGTCATCGTCTTCAGCGAAATATGAACCTGCTGGCTTTCTGGGACATTCACATCTCTGGAACGAACTGTTTCAGCTTTCATCAATTCTCCTGGTGATGGATCCACGTCTTCTGTATATGAGTTACGTATCTTGTTGCTTTCAAGAGAACTTTGGTAGGAGAGCGTACTTCACACAGAGCCTCATCCAGTCCATGCTATGCCATTGCTGGGCTAGATCACGAATTGAATAAGTTTGTCCATTTCTTTCGTTGCTGAATTCAGATTTCATAGATGCAAGAGTGCGAGAGTTCTTTCCTTCTCAGAGATGAAAATTGTCGGGAACAATATCACGGAGAGATCAACGTAGCCATGGAGCTCTGCGCGAAGGTGCAAGTGGGGGAGTATGTTATCCATGTCGTAGAATCCACCAATTTCTACACCCAACTTCAATTCTCCCTTCTGGCCAGCACGTGGTTCCCTCGCCCTCTGGGAGTGGGTCTGTGGAGTGCATTGCATATGCTTCTTGTGCTATACGGGACTCTCATGCTTCTCGTCTTATTCCTGACCGCTTTCGTGCTTGCAGTTCTATGGGACGCCATCATGGTGGGTACTTTTATCTATTTGGTGTTTTTGATCATCCCCGCCACTATCATGGGCGGAATCCTGGTCATGGGCATTGGTGTTGCCCTCACTTGGCTATGGCTGGTGATCACCTGCCAGTGCTGTACCATGCCTGGGCGGGCACCAGGGCAAGGCCTGGGACACTACATCTTCACTGCTGGTGGAACTCTATTTCGAGAAGACCCACAACCAGCGCCTGTAGTGCAGGGAGGAGCAGCTGCTGATGACGGACATTTAACCTTAATTAGAACCTTTCTTAGAGACCGTTGCATCACTGTGAGTTTTGTAAAGCATGTAATCCTGGTGTCGTTTCCCTATCGGAGAGCGCAGTTGGGGGACTTGTGTCGAGAGATTATGCCCTGGTACGACACCATAGTCATTTGAGTAGGCTTGACGGCAAACGGTTTCGTCGTCTTGCAAGATTTATCTCTGGAATTTGTTCAACACACACTTGTTAACCAGTATCTGATGGAAATAGGGTCTAGCTTTGCTTAGGTAGTCCAGCATGCAGGCGTTCTCGAGTGTAAGCGACCACTGACAGAGAGCCCAATTGAAGCCCTGACCCCATAAGTAGTCCTTGGAAGTGGCGTTTAGGAATAAGTACTGCAAGGATTTCTGCCGACTATGGATTCGCCAAGACTGATTAATTAAGCTTAGTTCGAGGAAGTGGAATAGCAGCACAATTGGAAAAAACGAAGCACAAGGCTTCGAGTTGACTTTCATGACTGTATAAGTCCCTGGAGTTTTATTTGATACGCAGTTAATTGCGACCTATCATACGCAGAACTTGTCTTTTTTAGTGAAGTTGAAGAATAATTTCGAGGTTGTTTTGATGTCAAAATATCGGCAGGGCAGGGACCCAAACCAAATTTTGTAGTGCCCTCTGAGCACTTGGCTGGTGCCCAGAGACTACTATTCCACTAGTGTCGTGACAACATGTGGCATGACAATACCAATAACCGTTCGAGCACGGTATTCCTGGAGAAAGCCAGTTGGAGAAAACGTGTTTCAACAAGAATTATTGCCTCGTGCATTTTTTCAAGTTATACCTGTTGCTTTTCAGTCCAAATTATCCCCTAAGCTCTCTGACATCCATCATTTGTTGATGAAGAAAATGCTTCAAGTCAAAGTTTTGTCCACATATCTTCTCATTCATCCTAAGCAATTCTTGAATCTTTAAAAGATGATTTTTCTTTGCCAAGAAATTGATAAAATTGAATGGAAACAATATCTGGGGTACAAAAATATAGGTTGGTAGAAAGGTGCTTGAAAGAATAAGAAACAAGGAGAGAGTCTGAGAAATGAACCCTTTTCTTTTTTACAACTAGCACAAGCCATTGCATTAAAAACACGAAAAAGAACTAGAACAACAACCAAGTCTAAGGACTAGACACCAAGAACTAGGGGAAACCAATCAAACCACAAACCTCTACTGAAACAAATACATAGGAGGCCTACTAGTATTCCAAATGATAGAAGAATTGGTCCTAAACTCGAGGATAGGTGACTTGATCCAAAGCCTATCAAATTTTTCCCAAAGAGAAATGAACCTTTGATGGCTCATTGTATATTATACCAAGAATGTAAAAATCGGTGGTGGCCAACTTTGTGTGATTAGAAAATGGTGATGCTTTTTAGTTGATTGTTAGAGTGACTATGAAATCATCTGAATTGCAAAGTGAAGATTATGAAGAAATTGAAGTAGAGGTCATTAGGAAACTGAAGAAAGTTGCCCAAATTGTATAGTTGTCTCTACTACAACTTAATTGGTAAGAGTAAGGTAGGAGGATCATAAAGCGTACATTTAAGAGCAGAAAATTAATTTGGGAAGGTAAAACTTCTTAAAATATTTTATAGTAACTTTTTCTTAAAAGACAAATGGAATTGGCATCTAACCCAAGTCATTTCATATATTTTGGAGCTTTGTGAATTAGTTTACTTATGAATTTTTGAAGTTGAAACTCAATGGTCACTAAAAGCATTCATCTCTTGAAATGTATATAATTTATACAATGCTAGTGCAATGAGATTCAACTGAAATGTACCTTTGTGTTAGAGGATACTTTTAGAGCCCAAATGCTTTACAAACCTCTACCTTATGTGAATGCATGAGATTTGATTTTGGTATTGCAAAATGTTTTAAAGTTGTAGATTGACCATTGAAGCCTCAATTAACTTTGAAAAGATGCTGCCTTGGTAATAGGCACTTACTCAAATATGATTCAATTTTTGAATTAATAGGTGACTTTTCTATTTCTACCCAATCTACCCAATCATCAGACACTTCATGCGAGACTTCATGTTCTTAGCATCGTTCTAGGGTTATGTCGCGCCCCTTAGTAACACTTACTACCTTAAGTTCCCTTCTAATGCTTCTCAAATACTTGATACTTTAGTGGCACCAAGGGTCATGTTCTTCTAACATTGCACATGCCACGCACATCCAATGTTAGTCCCCAATTCCAACTCTTTGTGCTAAGTCCCAGTCACCGGGATTACTAGCACACATACACCCATCATGACACCGGGGCATGTTACTTGGTAACATGGGGCGGAACTTCCATCTCATTGTGCAAGGACCCATGGTAGCACTACTCACCATGGTCCTAACCGCCCTTGAGTGTAACCCCAACTCCATACTAGGCTCCTTGTATATTTGTTACTTTCCACTTCATTATTAATTGGGACTCACCATTCGGGACACTTCACATAGCCTAGCAAGGAGTGGGACTCCACCCAACCGGTGCCACGGGACACAACCAAGTGTCCCATGGTGCCTTGGAGTGGTGGTGACCCCACACCACCAACCTTGAGTTACCGGGACTCACCAAGGCTTCAAGAGGGAGTGAGGAGGGAGACCAACCCCTCCTATAGTACTTTCTGTGGGATTCGGCAGCCCCCCCCCCCTTGTATATCAAGGGGGACTCCTAAACACCCTTTGTTTTTGGAAGACCACCCCGTTTCTCCCGATTCGTGCTAGTTTGGGACTCCCGAACTTCCACCCGGCATAACTTTGCGGTCCGGGATTCAAATCGCACATGCGACCCCATTTTCGACATCTACGCGACGTGTAGATGCCGATGGACTACTCACTTGCTCTATTCGGACAAGTACTCGCAAAGTTATTGCCCTTCAAAGATTCGGGACACTCCCGATGCAGCCAGGGCACTCCCGGTGCGGCCAGGGCACTCCTAGTGCGACCAGGGCACCCCCAACTTTGAACGCCCATAACTTTTGACTCGCAAGTCCAAATCACGCATTTCTTGGACGGCTAGAAGCGTCTTCTCAAGACCTTTCCAAACATGTATCACACGCCCCCAATTTCGTCCGGATCAGAGCGACGTAGCACTCTGATCGCTCGGGACTCCTAGTCCCCCTCACCTCATCTCTTGCAAGGCTTGGGGAGTCACCCCCAATGTCCCCCTTGCTCACCAAGGTGGCACAGGCACGCCTTGTGATGAGGGTCATGACAAGTTAACCCTAGAAGGATGCCAAGGATGTTTTGTGCCCTTTGGATTGTCAATCAAGCTTTGAGCATATTGAGGAATGGAGGATATTCATATGCTTTTTTGTATGCAACTTCTTTGATGCTATATCCACATAATTTACTTTAGTTCAAGACATTTTATTTTTTATATTAATTTTTTATTGGATAAATTATCAAATAAATAGTGTACTATTTGGTGTATTTCAAAACTTTGATTTTTTTTCCTTAAAATTAGATTTTGATATTCACATTTTTTTTTTCTCTTTGAGCAAAACTAAGAAAATTTTTCTATGCCACTTAGAAAACATGAAAATTCCTAAGAACAAGTATTTCATTGAGGTGTGAAGTTGAAGATCTATACCTGTGTCTTATGGCCCATACCAAATATCCTTCAAAACTTTGCCCACTATACAATTTTCACCAAATTGATATGTGGCTACATATTACTTTGGTATTCTAAACCTTGAAGTTAACCCTTTCACATTTAGTGAAACAACAAAGTAGTATGTGAATTTTGAAAATTATTATTCTTTTATAGGCAAATTCAAGATGCTTCCTCCTCACTAATGTTGGATAGTTACAAAATGGCAATCAACAAGAATAAATGGTACTCCATTGGCTACTCCTATGCACATGATTGCTATTTTGTGAGCATGTAAGCCTATGAGCTTATAATTTTTCAAAGATTCTATCAAAAAAATTTGGCTAAAATTTCTTATTTTTAATAGATTTTCTTAATACCTATTACCATAGTTCTTTGAACAACTTTGATGTGCCATTTAGTGGACTTTGCTAGATTTTCAGAAGAAAAAAATTGGTTATTAATTAGGATTCTTTTAAAATCAAATGAGGTTGTTCCATTGAAATTTAGATTTTAATGATCATTCCCCTTATTGCAGCCCTAGTAATACCTTATAGCTCCAAATAGACTTGAAGAGACCTTCATAGCTTTCAAGGCTCACCATGCTCCAATTCCAGTATCACTTAGGCATGAACTAACTAACATTGCACATACTATGCACTCATAGCATTAGTTTTCATTTCCAACTCCCATTGCTAAGTCCCAGTCTTCAGGATTACTAGTACGCACTCCTTCGTAGCACTTGGCATGTCACTTGGTGACATGAGACGGAACTTCCATCTTACTGTACTAAGACTCATGGTGGCACTACTCACCACGGTTCTAATTCCCTTTGGTTGTCACCCCTTTCCATACTAGCCCCTTTGAGTACTTGCTACTTTCACACCAACACTAATCGGCACTCACAACTTAGGACACATTACGAAGGGCCTAGCAAGGAGCAGGACTCCAACCAACCAGTGCCTCTAAACACACACACAAGTGTCCCAAGGAGCCTTGAAGCTCGTGGTGAAGTTACATCACCATCCATGAGTCACCGGGACTCACCAAGGCTTCAAGAGTGAGTGAGGAAGGAGACCAACCCCTCCTATAGTACTTTATGTGGCATTCGGTAGCCCCCTCCCCTTGTAGGTCAAAGGGGCTTCCCAAACCCCCTTGGGTTTGGAAGACTACCCATTTCCACCTGAATTCCCCAAGTTCCACTTTTATTTGGACTCTCGAATTTCCAAAAGGTGTAACTTTGTTGTTAAGGCTCCAAATCCCACATGTGAGCCCATTTAGGATGTCTATGCAACAATTATATATTGATGGACTACTCACTTGCCCCATTTAGATAAGTTCTCACAAAGTTATGACCCTCTAAAGATTCGGGTTCACGAGAGTGGTGTCATGCCTTCACCACAACCCTTCTCTTGGCCATAACTTTTGGCTCATGTCTTAGAACCTCTTAATGCTTGACATTATAGGTTCTTTACATTTATAAATTTCCAATGATATACTCTATGACATACTTTTTTGAGGGATGCTTTGAGAACCCCTCACATCTAGCCTTTGAGTGTCCCAGCACCATCGAGACACCCCCAACTTTGAACGGCTATAACTTCTAGCCTATTAGTTCAAATCACGCATTCTATGGACGATTAGAAGCGTATTCTCAAGAGCTTTCCAAGAATATATGACACGATACTATGCTCTTCTTAACCAAGGCGCTATTGTGCCCTGTTTGCTCGAGAGTCTCTCATTTCTCCCTTCTTAGCCTATTGCAAGGCTTGGGAAGTCACCCCCAAGGTCCCCATTGCTCACTAAGGCATTTCGGGCACCCCAAGGAGATAGGGGTGTAACACCCCTTTTGCAACTTGGTACCCCTCGACACCAAGGGGTACCAAATTGTAAGAGGGGAGCAATCAATCAAACGACTACCTAATCAAGATGGAAGAATTGGATCTCTAAGAGGTCCCTCAAGACAATAATGATCAACTAATCATCATTTGGGTGTAACTAAGTTCATTCCTTACACAAATAATCTCTATCAACCAAATATTTTCTTAAAATCTTATCAATCTTAATGTTCAATATTTTCTAAAATGTTAATAAGTTTGATTGCCGACACATTAAGACATAAGTGTAGGTACCTCCCCCTTCGACCCTAGAAGATCCATGCTACTACAAGATAGTGATCAACAAAAATGAAATTGAATGTGTCTAAGTTTTTTCCACACATATAATGAAATCTTATCAACATTTTTTTTTTCTAAAATCTAAAGAAATCCAATAACAATACATCAACAAAAAATTATTGGTACCTTCCCATTGACTTTGAGAGGGTCCATGTTGATATAGGACAATGATCAACTAATATTCTAAACAAACTCATTTCCATCTTCATGTATCTTTCACATGAATTGGGTTCTTCATCTTCGTAGTGTATATTTCTAAACAAGATTGAAAATTAGAATTTTCATCTAAATTCTATATATCCACGGTAATAGGTCTATGATAATAGGTCCCAGGTAGTAGGTACTAAAATTTACCAAAAATATATTAAATTTTTATCCAAATTTTAAGTTGAAAACTATTATTAAATTTTCTAATGTTTTTTCAAATTTCTAAGCTCAACACTCATATAATCTCAACTCAACACTCATAGGCTTGTGCTCACACACTCACACACTCACAAAATAGCACTTCTATTGCCATGCACATGTTCAAACACTACCAACTACATATGTACAACAAAATTATGACCAAACATATTTTGTCTACACACTACACTATACCAAAATATACCACATACAACCTTTCAAAAAATAAAAACAATGTAATTTATTGAATTCACATATTAAAATGACCACTTTTCACAAGATCTCTCTCTTACAAAATCAAAAAATATCAACCAAACCATTTTTTTAGGCAAAATTGGATCAAATAGCACCTCAAAAGATAGGATTCAACAAAAAAATAGTATATTTTTTTGACAAAAAAAAAAATGTCAGTAGTTGGTGTCTTCTTCTTGGGCACTTGTTGTTGGATAGTTTGTGGCATTATAGGAAGTAAGGTAGGAGGTGTAGAAATCGCCCATTTAAGAGCATTTTAGCTTAGCATGTTTTCTATGTTGATCAAAGCATTTTCTCACAATTTTCAAAGAAAGAAGAGGGGGAGAGACATCCACTACAATTTGATTTGTAATTTTTAGAGTTAAATTGAATTAGATATGAAAATCTAAAAATCACAATAGTAGGGTGCTATTTGAGTCTATAGGTACAACCATAAAATATTAAACACTTGCCTTTAATGGTGCAAATGGAGTCCAAAAATGAAGGTGTTCTAACCTTCACTACAAGAAAATGGATGTTTTATGATTCAAATAATATGACTAGGGATGACTGGTGACTTATTCGAGTGATATTTTTAGAGGTCAACATGTTGGAAAAAAAATATGACTAAAAATATGACTGGCAGTCATATTTTACATTTATACTTTACAAGCATGTAGTATACGCCCATTGGAAACGCCAAAGTACTTTGTAGGGAACGATTGGGAACATCCTTGGGGAATGTCAAGTCATATTTTGCAGTCATATTTTTGTTTTAGTCATATTTTCATGATTGTTAGATTTTTTTTTCTTTTGGGGCAGATTAAAAAAAATTTGGTTGGGAATATTAAAATACTTCATAGGGCTTTATAGGAAACATATTTGGGGAATATATAGTCATACTTATTAGTAATATTTTTGCTTTAGTCATATTTTGTAGTCATATTTCTACAATAGTCACATTTTTTTTTCTTTTTGAACAATTTGAAGAAAATTTGGGCAAGGAATATTTTGGGAGAGTGCTAAGTCATATTTGCCAATCATATTTTCAGTTTAATCACATTTTGTAGTCTTACTTTGTAGATAGATTTCTTTAGTATTATTTTTTCTTTAGGAGGAGCCTAAGGAAAAGGTAGGCAATTTAAATTGTGTCTTTTAAATTTTGCTTTCTAGAGGCCATTTTTTGGGATTAAAGCATGACTTTGTTTAATACCTATTAAAATAAATTATTTTCTTTTGTATGATGTGTCTATTATAGAATTAATGTCCAAATAATTTGGGGTGGCACATGTTTATATTTTAATTAATATATTTAAAATTTTCATAGAAATTAGAAAGGAATTGAGAGGAATAAAGTAATTAATAATATGAGATAATGAATTTGTTTTTGAGGATTTAAGGAAAAATTAGAGAAGGATAAAAGTCTATAGACAAACCAAAGCACCAAGGTGGGACTAAGCCTAAGAATCCAAGATGAAAACTAGGCCTGCTTTGACCCACTATTGGAACTTGCCGTTGGGTTGACTAATTGTGTGAATTGATTGTGATAGCTCATTCAAAGCAAAATCTAATGCATTTAAACTAGTGATGTAGATTGAAGGTTGTGGATTTTAGAAAAAAAAATTTAAAACTTGGGAAAAATCTAATCCAAGGAGAAGAAAGAAGAGAGTGAGAAAAATTCATACTCGAGTAGCCATAGAGCAAGTACTTTTGTTTCAAAATATTGAATTCATGTTGAGTTACTGCTCAAGTGGATCTTTCCTAGATCGAGTAAATGGTGGCTGTCTCACCAAGCATCCCTTTTGAGATATTAGACCTGATTCTATGTAACCCTAAATTTTTTCACAGAATAGCACTTGCATTACTCCTTGAAATGATTGTGTGGACTAGAAGAATGCGTCCCGATATTTGGACAATGGTAGCCATTAATTTGGAAAATAGGGCTTAAATTGTTGATGAGTACATTGTCGCGTGCAGTGCTTGAGGAGGTATCGAGATGATCGCGACCAGGTTCAGCTTAGGAATGCTGGCAAGTACACCTCAGCATTAGTAGCTATTTTGATCAAAACACGATACTTGCAAAGAGGAACCACAATCTGGCTAATTTTGTTCTTTAGCTTCTCAATTATCGCGATGCTTTATCAGCTCTACTGGGACCTTGTAATTGACTGGGGTCTGCTTCAACGCCATTCACAGAATCCGTGGCTTCGAGACCAGCTAATCTTGAAGAGGAAGTATCTCTACTTTATTTCTATGGTAGAACATCATCACCGATGGATTACATCTTGTTTCTCTTTAAATTATATTTTGAGTTTTCTTCCACTAGGCAAAGACTCTAGATTTCCAGGAGTGGCAACCTTTTTTAAGTCTCAATCTGTCAGAAACTGAAAAGAACGTGAAACATGTGCAGGCTGTGAATATAGTGTTGAGAGTTATATGGCTTTTATCAATACAAGGGTTCAACTTCATCCCTGGACTTAGTCGACCTAGTTGGGAATGTACTTGTGCTGCATTGGAGGTGATTCGGCGTGACCATTGGAACTTTTACAGGTACGCTACACGTTCTAATTTGCCAGTTGCCATTCAGACAAAATAATTTTCAGATACTCTGGTCACTAGGATGTGTACTGAATTCTGTGGAAGTGTGAGAACTGCACTCTGCTAATTTACTGGATAACATGAATGACTTCAATCGGCGTTTTAATTGATAACACCTCTATTTCCTGGTTGGTTGAGCAGATTGGAGAATGAGCACCTGAACAACATTGGCAAATATAGGGCTGTCAAAAGTGTTCCTCTGCCCTTTGATGAATTTGACCATCGTGCATTCCTCTGATCATGGTAATGCTATGTCCAACAATCCAAGCATCCGTTGGCTCTGCTCTAGCAGCAGCACACAAGCATTAATGTTTACTTCAACTGGCGATAATACTTGGCCATGCACGGTGTAGCCCCAAACAATTTGGTAATCTTGCTCTTGATGCGTCGGCTACATCACATACTATTTTTCTGCTAGTGTTCAATGTCTTGCTCGTACAGTTGATCACCACTTCAAATGAATGTTCATTGAGGGTCTGGAACTGGCAGCTCTGGGGTCGAATTTTAAGAATCTGCCATCATCAAAGAATGGTCATGGCACCCGAAATTGCGAAGGCATGAAACCTGGACCATTGATCTGAACAGCAATCTGAAAGCGGATGAACATTGCAAGACGGGAGAATTTAATTTTTCAAGCGTGCTTTATTATGCAGTACGCAATAGACAGTTATCGAATTCTGCAAAGTAAGGTAGAAGACTCCAGTTTCAAATTAGAGCTGTTCATTCATAAAGTCCGAAGTCATAATTGACTGAGGCCTCAAGGCTTCCGCTGGCTAGGTAGACTCATAGTTTTAACAAATCTGCTTGCATTAGTTGAAGGCTTGAATTTTATTGAAGTTGAGGTGGACAATGAGACGTTGTATAGAAGGTGAGATTATCCCTGGAAGGAAGCCGGCCTATGACCAAGGTAGTCACTCAAATAAGATCTGATTTTTGAGCTAATAGGTGCATTCTTCATTTTTATAGTGATCTAGAAAGTTGTCCATCAGATAGTTTTTGGGTGTAGTGTCCTTCTAGGGTTAAGGGTTTGCACCTACAAAATGTATCTTAATGTAAAGGTCCTATGGGGCTACATTTCAATATTCATTGCAAGCCTTTGTCTTTTTTAGTATTCACCACAATATTTTATAACTCACTTTTTCCTTGAAAGAATGGTCCTATGACCACATTTTCAAACTTCAAACTTCAAAGTTATTTATTCTACATGCTCCCTTTTGGGGACTACATAAAAAATAATCTACATTTAGAATTAAAAGGTTCTCCATCTCAAACATGAATATAATCTAAACCCTTTATAGATTGGCTATGGGATCATACAGTCAAAAAACATTTCCAAGCATTTCAAATAGCATGGCTACAGGGCAAAATTTGAAAGTTTCTATTTTGAGGTGTAGCCTTTAAAATTACAATAGGGATATCCATTAAGTATTGTAAATATAAAATAAGGAAGGCATGAGATTTAAAACTTTATACCAAATTATGCAACATAGCATGCAATCAGTAGACACTTCTTCATGGAACTTTGCATGAAATTAAATACTTTACAAACATCTCTAATAACTCATCGAATTTTTTATTTCTTCAATTTTGGGATTATGGTATTTTTCAATTCAAACTTCAAGTTTAGGATTAGAAGATCAATTCCAATAACTCATTGGTTTCAAATCCAATAAATGAACTCAAATTTTGGGTTTAACCCATAAACGTCAACATAGATGCTTAGTGTCCATTGGATGACAAAGAATCTTTCTATATGGGACAAAAGTGCAACTATTCATACTTGGAATTTTGTATGGAAAGGGAAGATCTTCTACAATAGTTCGACTTCCAATGAGTGCTTTTGGATTTTTATACACTGATGATTTCTACGGTATTAAAATGAATAATTTCCAAGGTCACCAATCTATCCTTCAAGGATTAAACCTTGAAGAACACATACAAACCCTATAACCAAGGTAGTCACCTAAATGCTTTGATTGGACTAATAGGTGCATCCTTTATTTCTACGGTGAACAATGAGATTATTTATCAAACATCCAACATCAACACCCTTCAAGAGTTAAATGCAATGACCTTTAGAGGTTAATTAACTAATGGAGTTTAAATGTGGATATCAACATGTTCACATGCTAAACAATTTCCCATCAACTTTGCCAATATTATTTTTATCAACATACAAATCAATACCTTCCCCATCCACAAAATTGTCTAAAAATTTAAGAATAATTGTAATTCAAATACAAATGATTCTGAATTTCCTAAGTACATTGATACACATTTATTTCCCAACACCCATCAATTGGTCACAACACTCACATTCTCATCACCTCCATTGCCATTTGTGGACAATATTCTCACATCAATTCCATATAAACACTTTAGTGAGGTGGCTTAATCCTAAAAGGACAAGATCTATCACCAAGGCACTTTGCCAAAAATGACAAAGTTTTTAGACCACTAAGTGCATTCTTCATTTCTACAGTAATCTTGAAAGTTATCTATCATCACTTTTTGACCTCAGCGTCCTTGCAGGGTTACAAGTGTTCCTCGGCAAAAATGTTTGTAATGCCAATTAATTTCTAGTACAATTTACCATGGCTCTGATACACGAAGAGGTTCTCAAGTAGCTCGTTACCGTAGCCTAGCATTACCTACCGCGATATATCCTAAACTTCCTTGGAGTGGAATGAGGACTTGAGTCTACACTGTTAATGCAAAAGAAAAAAATGTTAAGAAAAACAGGAAAAAATTAATCACATTTTCTTTCTTGTTTGAGCTTCAGCAGGCTTAGAAAATACGCGATAAGTGAAACTTCAAGACGATGATCTTACTTCAAACCCGCCTTTACGGAACTTCATTCTGTAGACATGTTAAAAGAGAATTTTGTTGATTACACACTACTTAATTCAGGGTTTCGGCACAAAGGAGCGACGGCAATAAGTTTACAAGGAGCAAGACTCCCAAAGAGTACATTCTACAAGGGAGTCTGCTCCATCAGAGAGCTGGGACCTCATCCAAGTCCAAGTTCAATTCATCTAAACCCAAAGAGTCACCAGCTGTGGAGACATCATTCCCAACACCAAACCCAACCTGATGCACAGCAGATGTACTTTCGTAAGCATTAATTGTACTCACAAGAACAAAACCTTGGTAAACTCAAATGCCATCTTGATGTAGACTAGAACAAAAGAGTGCAACATCAACAAAATACTTAAGGAAGTGCGAAGCACCAATGTATCAAACGTTCCAGCACATGAGGGCAAGATGAAGGGCATCTACATGAAAGAACCATGCACATGTAATCTCATACCTCTTGCTGCAGCCGCAACTCTTCTGCCCTAGCAGCTGCTTCGGCTTGGGCAACCCTTTGCCTGAATGTCCTGGCCATCTCATCCGCCTGCGAGGCAAAGATTGAGTAGTTCAGAATAAGAGTATCCGAAATAATCAGAAAGCAGCAATATCGAAGCAACTGAAAGTCTTGGCATGAGGCACGTCCCAAGTGGTCAAAAGTTGCAGTGTATAGATCTTTAAGAGTTGAATGAATCGTTTAGGAAGTAGCAAGAAAGGTAACAAAATGTACCAATAAGAAGAAGAAAGCATACCCTAAATTATTGAGTAATAGAGACAAGTTTCGGAGGTTTTTAGATTCCGGTATTAGATTCCAAAGTGACCTTTTCATTTACAGCTAACTTGGGGGTTAAGACCGTGTGTGGGGTGCATAAAGCAATTATACAGAAATCACGGGAGATTGCTGTTGAGGGAAAGTAGCTGACCTTCTCATAAACCAATTGCGGGTTACGCAGCATGTCACCAGGTGTTGGTTCAAGCTTCTTGGTGGACAAACTGATACGTCCTCTGTCCTTATCCTGACTCAAGATCATGACCTGAATATACCCAACCAGAAAAAAATCAGACCATCCCCTTCGTTACATCCTTGCCAATGACATATGCATGCCTTCCAACACATCCCTCCCATGGAAAATGGGGTGGTCTACAATCTCAAAATTTGAAATTGCACGAGAAATAACACACATAGGTACAAAATTGATCTCTAACAGACGTGGCTCTTGTATCAAAAGTGGTCCCTCCACAGACCTAGAGTGATCTCCCAAAAACCATACTCCTACATATGCTAGAATGCTAAAGTGACACAAATAGTAAACTGAAAGGATATCAAGATTACTAGTGTGCCCTGTGCCGTTGCCACAGTCAAAATAAAAGTAAAAGTATTTTTCTAATTTTTTTATTCATAAAAACTTCGAAATTTCAAAACTTTCTCACCGGAAGTCCAAACGTGGTGAAACAAAGCCCGTGCACCCCTCCTCGCCGAGGGCTTTCCAACGGTACCAAGAACTTGACCGGGGGACACACGGTCCGGGAGATCTCAACGTAACAAACAAACAAAACAAAACAAACAGCCTATCTTAAGGTATGGATGGGAAAAAGATAAATACCTTTAATTTATCTCCGGGCGATAGAACAGTCTCCACAGTGGTGAGGCGGTCGTGACTAATTTGGCTGATGTGCAGGAGACCGCTGACTCCTCCAATATCAATGAAAGCACCATATGGCTTCACGGTTTGCACTATTCCCACCACAACCGAGCCAATGCCGAAAAGAGACTGGTTCTCAGCAAGAGCTTTCCTGTTGCTAAGCACAAGACGTGTGCGCTCCTCATCAACCTCTAGAAACTTCAGCGGAATCTCCTTCTTCACAAATTCCTCAGGGGTTTGTCTCTGAACGAAAAGAAAAAACAAGCAGGACAAATGATTCATCAAAAGAAACATAAAGAACTCTGATATTTCTGTTTCTATTCTGCGTAGGCTAACTCACGTGTATCCCACACATTATTATGCAACAGTAGCATGTGCTCGATGAATTGCATCAGATGTAAAATTCCTTTCCTTTCTAAAAATTTCTCAAATTTCTCTACATGGGGTCAGCAGCTAGGGCAAGGTGCATCATGGAATACGGATCCATAACTCGTGCTACCACCCTCATCACATGTGCTTATTCACATGAAGCAACTTACCCTAGTTCCTTGCATTAAACATTATAAAAAAAAAATGAGCAGATGATGGCAGTGGCAATAGCAGGATTCCGAATGCATGTCGGGAAAGACTTACAGCTGTAATCTGAGAGAACGGAACAAACCCGCTTAGACCCTCTACGTGTACCACCAATCCTCCCCTGTTGGCTGATACGACCTGCATTCAAATGAACAGTGATCTAATATCTTGATTAGTAAATCAGCATACTAGACTACACATTAAATTTGAACATACAAATCCGGTGCAGGTGCTGGATCATCCCCATAACATCCTTTAGCCATCCTAAACATGCACCTTTACTTTGAAAATTAGAATCAACATTGCAATCTAACACGACTGGCCCAAGATTACTTAACTTTCTGAACATATATTTTTTAAAGCATTCTTATACAAATTCTATTGGTTCTCAATGGTAAGATAATAAGTTTCCATGTAATAATTATAATATAAACAGAACCAGAATGATGGACTCAAATTGTTGGGTGCAGCAGTAGGCCTCTAAGGATGCAGAAATCTAATTGACCTAACGAGCTCTCACGCTTAATATGTGCCACTGAGAACAACACTAAGGATAACTTTAAAGACAGAACTTAGGCAATGAAGAACTTGAGCTAACTTAGATACATACTCAAAATTCGCAAAGTAGCAAAAGAGAAAGTAAAAAAAAACGTTTCACGACTTCAAATCCGGATGCCCTTGATTAATATTTCTACCGGAGAAAGACAAAGAGGAGACTAGTCGCTACAGGATCCAGGGTTCAGAATCATAAATGACCAATTCAACTGATCATACCGTGAAGAACGTAAATTCAGATGGAGCCATAAGTTATATCACTAAAATCAGTGAAGAACGTTGCATGCGTTGGTCCAAAAAAAAAAAATTGGACAAAAGAAAGTCCTCGTATGACTTACTCAAAAGTGCTTTATAGAAATACACGAGGCTTACCTTTCCCCGGACGACGACATCATCCGCCAGCATTTGCGCACAGCGTTCCCAGCATAGGTCATACTGAATCTTGCGCAAGCTCAAGATCATGCGTCCATTGTCGTCGTCGTCCCGAATGATGGCGAACTCCTCTTCGAAGCCTGGGACCAGACCCACTTCCTCCACGCTCTTGAGCTTGTGGATGCACGCCTCCTGCATGGGAAGGTACGCAGGGGCCTTGGCGCCGATGTCGATGAGCGCTCCGTTGTAGTCCGACTTGAACACCACACCCCGCACCTGCAACACAGAAACATCCATATCAACACATTTGAAGGGGTCTCTTGAACTATCTCCAATTTAATATGCAATACAAGTGCCATCTAAACACGTAACTTGATAAGGATGAATCACTTCTAGATTCTACAGCTTAAATATACTCCCATCATGTGAAGCATTGTAGATGCAATACTTATGCTTCAAGAGTAGTCAAGGCATTCAAAATCTCCAATTTACAATGCAATGCATGTGCCATCCAAACAAGTAATTTGAAAGAGATAAATCACGATTCTATCACAGCTTAAAGATACTCCCATCATATGATGAATTGTAGATGCAATATTCGAGGTTCAAGAGTAGTCAAGGCATTAAAAATGGACCATTGATAAGTGTCTCATCCAAACACGTCATCAGTAAGACATGAAACACTTCTAGGTTTGATCACAGTTGAAAATGATTTCATCAGATACACAAATCATCGTTACAGGACTCATTACTAGAACCCTACTACTTCCAAAATTCAAATTCATCGTCACGGGACTCATCATTGGAACCCTACTTCTTTCAAAATTCAAAATTCATAGCTTATTCGAACGACATCCAAAATATAGTATATCCTAATGCGTTAGAATCCTCTTGAAAATGGAGACAAGATCCAATCTCAAAAGAGCTCGAAATGGAACCGCTCAAAAAAGAGACACAGGAGTGAATTCCCACCTTACTCTTCAAAAGCATGCAATGCTAATGATTCGAGGATGATCTAAGGGTAATCTAGTCCCATCACTGGAACCCTACTTCAACAGCTCATAACTCACTCATACAGTATCCAAAATCACACAAATTCTAGTGTGCTAAAAATCCTCTTGAAAATGGAGACAAGATCCAAAACTCAAAAGACCTCAAAAGAGAGCCACAGGAATGGATTCCCTACCTTACTCTTCAAAATGGTGCAATACTAATGATTCGAGGACAATCTAAGGGTAATCTAGCCTCGTCACTGGAACCCTACTTCAGCAATTCATAACTTACACATGCAGTACCCAAATCACACACATTTTAGTGCGTTAAAATGACCAAGACAAGACCCACAAAATTCAATTCCATTTCAGTAATGGGTGCCCCAATTGCTGAGCCAATTCTTACCAAGTCTCCGACTTCAAAGCTGAAGTCATACTTGGACAGCGCGTCTGCGAATTCGTCGTGCGAGAACGAGACTCCAGCCAAGGGGCTCTCCTGCGCGGCCTCCCATCGCTTCTCCGCCTCCGCCAGCAAGCTCTCACGCCCCTTGGGAATTGTCAATGCCGCCTTGCAAGCCACTCTGGCGCCATTCGAAGCGCCCTTAACCCCTAATTGCTGGCCCAGCACACCAAAACCACCCTGGATCCCAAACAACGCAACATTCTGCGCCGCAGCAAGGGCTGCCATCACCACACTCAATCACTGCGATTGCTGCAATTGGTGTGAGGGTTCCAAACAACCCAAGAAAGAGCCAGCAAGATTCGTTGCTGCGGAGCTCACAGGGAGACTCTGGCAACACACACCAAAGGAAGCTCGGGTTCAAGAACTGAAGGGGATAAGGGACGTCTAGGTGGCGAAGTTGGATTGGTTGGGACCCATACAAGTCGAGTGTGTGTGGATGTTATTGTTTTTCGTTTGACTTTATTCATCCAGTTCATTCATCCGAGTTCAGTGGTTTCGTTTCGTTTTAGGCGTTCCTGGGCCCCTCGTTCCTGTGTGGATGTGTTTATCTGTGCGGCACACAGCGGAAGGAGATGAACAAGATCAAATAATAGTAAATTATTTGAAGTACTTCAATATTTGTTTGGTATATGGTGTTTTTTGATATTTAAAGTGTACATTTCTTCTAAACCGTAACAAAATTGTCCAATGTTGTAGAAGAAAGGAGAAGGGAGCTACATTGCATTCCTCTATAATTCCAATTTGTTACCCTCTAAATATCAATGGGTATGACCACTACATAACTTCCCGTTCCAAGAACATGTTTGAAAGGTAGGATCACAATGGAAACAACAACAATGTGGGGGAACTCAAGTCCCAACATGCACGTGATGTGCACAACCACTAAGGTATAAGAAAGGGAATGGCATAGAACTAAAGGACATGCAACTTCCAAGGACTTAGAACAACTTCAATAAGATGCCACATACCCAATGTGATGAACACGTGCAAAAGTATACACACCTAAACTGCCATAAATTGCAATTAAGTGTAGTCATTACCATTATATGATGAGATTTATTTTATTGGGTCATATAAGCAAGTATAAGGGGATTGCATTGCTATTTACTATGCTGATTATTATTTGGGGCATTGTATGAATGTTCAAAGTGGTAATGATAGGTATATTGTAAATCAACACTAGATTCTACTCTCCACACTTTGGAAATCCTCAAAATTAACATCCTCATGCTAGGCTAGAATCTAGATGTGAAATTTTCTAATCAATGATGATTTTGGGTGCATTTACCTCACAAGTAAAAGTAGAAAATATTTTGTTAGTGTAAAAACACTAAAACTTAGCATTAGGATTGCTCTCAAGATCAATTTTGAACCCTAAGGCAAGTGAGACCTTCCCAAAGGACAAAACCCTATAGATATGTACTTATGTCAAAAGACTAATATGACTACCCATAATTGCACAACATTTTTTAGATTTCAACAAATATTTTGGTCTAGTTACAAGCCTACACATCGATTTTCTTAATAAGCATGTGATCACGGTTCCTATTGTTAAAATATCTTTTTCTTTTATGGATCTTCTTGAAATCAAAAGGAAAATTCTATTTCATTGAGCATGCATTTTTTGGACATTGTATGAATATGAAACTAAAAATTTTCAAAGTGCTGAATATAGACAATGTTTTCAAAATCAACTATAAGCTCTTTTAAATAATGTCTATTCATTTAAGACCTCCAACATTTCGTACCATTTTTATTATATGTGGTTGAAAAGAAAATGATCCTAAATTAACCCTTAAAAGTTTGAAAAGACCAATTTTAGAAGCAAAATTAATAGTTTTAAAAAAAAAATTGGGACAAAAGATATATAAATTAAAACTACACTTATTCTTACATTGCATTGTCACAAGTGAAATTCTAAAAGAAAAGAAAGCTCTTTCGAAAGGCACTACATAAATTTCAAATTCTATTTCAAGTCCATCCTAGAAATATTTTGTTTTTTAGTGAACATTAGGTGGAACCAAATCCAAAGGAGCATGGCACTCTAAATGTAGATCATTATTGCACCTCCTACATGTCTCAAAAACCACAAAATGGTCTTCTACTCTACATGACATATATGATTTTGTATTTGAGCACTAAAAAGTTAAGAGGTTAAAATGACATCCAAATGACTAATGCTCATTGTATAATTATCCATCCATTGATATATGTCTTATCATAGTTATAGTTCATCATTTATATTCTAAGAGTCAAATATGGTACCATATGCACAATTTTGAAATAGACTTTAATTGTTGACTAACTAAACTTCAAGATTGCAAAATAAAATATGAGTGAAAAACTCTCTTATTTGGTGTTCTATTGCAACCAAAAAAAGTGTGAAGAGAGTTGTGAAGCCTAGCAATTTAAATATGGGCAACAAAATGTACCACAATTGGTATACAAACATGATGCGTATCTTTTATTAGCATTGCACTCTATTGGATAGGAATGCCAATACCCAATCATGGAATTGTGGACCTCAGGCATCCATTGGTGTACCGATTGCCCCTACACATTTGTGTCGGGCATGTGATTCAAAGATTTAGGATTTTGCCTAGCTAGCAAGAACATCTGCAAAAGCTGCAACAACTCCATGGTTTGACCTTCTAAGTTACTTGTGTTGTTGTCACACTGTCATTCAGTTGTTTTGTGTGAAACATTTAAGCAAGCAATCTGCACTTCAATAATAGTAGTGAATAGACAACAATGAAACTTCTTTGGAGATGCTTTTTGAAGAAACAATATGTGTATGGATGTTTCCTAACATATCATTCTCCACAATCAAATAAAAAAAACTCGACAGCAATGTCTTTCAATGAATTATCATGTTAACCATGAAAATGAATTGAAACAATTCTGTCACCTCAAATGGAGTTTTGCTTTTTTCAAAGCTGAAATTTGGTATGAAATTTGGTATGCTTGATTGGGATTGCGTAAGAACTGAATGTTAGTTGAGTGACTAGGACAAAGAAGTGTCAATTGTGTTCTATATTATGCTAAGAAAACTGAATGGATCAAATTGCAATCACGAATCTTCTTGTCCCCGCACTACACTACACAGTACTGCAGTTGACTGTCAATCGTTGTTGCGGTAACTCTATATAAGCATACTAGTTGCTGGCGTTGCTGGAGCTGATGCGTTACACCTTAAACTTTCTTTGTAAGAAAACTGTCCTTCACGGGACGAGGTTCCGGGTTCAACTCCTGGCAGCTCCATCAGTCACAACATTCACTTTTGTTTTCCTCAGATTGTTTTCTTCTTCTGTGGACTTTGGCAGAGCTTCAGATTTTCCAAGCGTCGGTCACTTCCTTCTTCAGTCAGTTGCTGCAATCAGTCCTCGAGAACACTGGACTGACTCGCTTTGCGCGGACAAGTCAGGATCAGGAAATGTGCACCTGGCATCTGGATTCTGGTCGGAGAGATCATACGAATGCGGAAGTTCACGGCATTGATCAGCCTGCAACAAACTTCCAAACATTCATGTTGCTCTCACCTGTCTGGTAGCAAGGAAGTTAAGTTACATCACTCACTGGAAATTGGACAATTGGGGAGGCAACTTTTTTTTTGCTTTCCTAGTAATTCACTATTTAACCCCTAAATGTTTTTGGCTATATTTTCATCAAAAATGCTCCAAAACTGTCATTTCTAGTACAAGTATTGAATTTTAGGAAAAAAAACATTTTTGGACACACATAACAATAGGATCTTGTAGTACACCAATTTGAGAAGATGTGGAAAAAATTTCAGAAATTTCCACCTTGTAGATTGCTAGATATTAGCATTTGAATTGGCAAAAATCTTTTTGTTGCCCTTGTGAAAAAAATGGGAAGCTACACTTCACAAGGCCACAATTGTATGAAAAAATTTCCAAAATGATGGTTACTCTTTGGATTCATTCTTCAAGGCAAGTTGGCTACATGCTAGAAAAAATTCAAATCATTTGGAATTGCACAATATATAAGAAAAAAATAGTAAGTAGAAAGAAATAGAGAATGATTCAAAATAGTAGATTGTTAAGAATTTTGTTATGGAATTGAAAAATGCCAATCCCAATGGTTATAATGTAATAACAAACAATTTACATCCTATTCTTTTATTTTTTTTCAAAAATATGGAAAATTGAGTTAAATAAGGTACTTCAAAGTTTATTTTAGAGTAGAGAATCCAAAACTGTCTACAAACTAATACTCCTCATAACTTTCATCTCACTAATCAAAATGGAATGATTTAAAAATTTCTATGTATACATAAATCTAGGAATCCAATTTCAAATTTTTTTTTTTGTAAAAATTTGCTTTTAAAAAAAAGATTGGGGTTGCTCGAAGATCAATGAAAATTACATATCATGCAATAACTTTTTAACCATGTAGTCAAAAATCATGAAAATTATTGGGCCTTAAAGATACTCCTTGGGCACATGTTGTGTAAGAATTTCAAAGAAAAAAAACAAAAAACTCCATTCGTAGTGAGCTACCCAAAATTGCTATGTTGCCAAAAAATGTGAGTTGGTCCTTTAGGGATTAAGGTAAATGTACCCATTGTCAATGTCAACCCACCCCCAACCTATAGGGGTAGGGGGCATTGTTTCCAACCAAGACTGAATTATCATGTTTCCAATCAAAGCTTGGAATGTGGGTTTTTTCTCCTTTTTAAGGTTGGGACTAATAAGGTCATGACACATGATGCATTTAGAATGCATCTTATTCAAATTCTAGCATAAGGTGCTTACACATACCACCTTCTTAGGAATATCATTTTTTCAATTAGGTGCCCAAATCTAAGATTATGTTGTTTGAAGTTTTGGAATCAAGACAGGTGGCTTTAAGCAACATTTGCGAAATTCCTCTCCTAACTCTAAAATTTTGTAGGCATGTAAAAAACATTATATTGGATGCAACCATAAAAAAATCCCATATGAAGTGCAAAAATCTAGTTCTAGAAGGTATTAGTTTGTTTTATAATTTGATCAATGACATTGGTATTAAAAAAACATGAGTTTTCAATTTGTACACTTATTTCAAGACAGAAGGACTAATATTTCTTATGATTGTGTGAAAGATGATGAATTGAAATCTTGTTGTAAATTTCAATATGTGTTTACAAATTATACTTAGTAGATACTCATATGGCATCCAAAAATTACATCAATAAGCTGTGCCAAAATTTCTTTCAATTGTTGATAGGATTCAATAAACTATCAATGTAGTTAAATAGTGAAAGTCATACTTAAATGCCTCTGTTAGTCTATGGGCTCCTCTAGAATAGGATCATGATATATACCATGTCTATGTTTTGTTTCATATTATCAAGCTATTGAACAATTCATATTGTTGGTCCAAAAAATCAAATGTCAAGTTGTGAAGCAACTTGCTACAAAAAGTAGCAACTGGCAATTATAATTATGCATCAAACTTTAGAAAAAAACATTGTGCATGAAAGTTGGGCTTTACAATTACAACTTAATGTTATGTTACCAAGGTACCCATTTGAATTGTATTGTATTGTTTCACTTATTATATCTTTTTTAACCCTACTTGTAGTTATTCAATTGCCAAAATAAACATAATTTGAAAGGACACTTTAGAATAACCATTGCAACTGCGTAGGGAGTCCAAAGAACCCCAATAGAATCCAAAAGGACAAGACTATAGGAAGCTCTATATTTTAGCTTGGACCACCTATAATGGGTTTTATTTTCTACTATAAATGAGTTGACCAAAATACTTGTGAAAAGCTCTCTTATTTTTTGTTCTATTGCAATCAAAAAAGTGTAAAGACAATTAGTTTAAATATGTGCAATGTGTGCAATAACCAAAGGGATTACAACAGGTATATTATACATAATGCACTGCACTCTACTAGAGTGGACAATCAATCATTGTTTTGGTAATTCTATATAAACCTTCTACTTCCAATAACTTATTGGAGCTGATGCACCAACCAATCAGACCCCTTAGGTTGTTTTTTTAATTATTAAATTTTATATCATAAATATTTTCTAAAAATATTCTTTTAATGATGTCAATTATCAAACTTCATTATTGCAATCACCACATTTAACTTTTCATGCCATAGGATTTGTGTATTAGTATTCATGATCTTTTGCCACCTAAGTGACTTAACTACGTTAAGCATTCAATTAATTGGCAATCATTTTGCCTATGTGTTGCAAGAATCAAACTCATTGATTACCCTTACAAAATTAGATAGTAATAGTATCATGGACACAAACACGGGCACAAACATGGACATTGCAAACCTTGATCCCATTGTCATTCTTGCAAAACTTGCTAGGCATCAAAAGTGCATGAACCACTATCATGAAAACTTGAAAAATAGTTGGTAGAATTAGATTTTAATAGAAAAAGGTCTTACTTTCAAAATTTTAATGTTCCTTACATAAGATGAAGTGAAACACGTACCACTAGAACTAGGCTTTCATAGACAAAGTATTGAAATTTATTAGAAATCTCAACCCTAGCTTCTCATTGTAAAAACTTTATTAAAGCTCTTTTCATGTTATAATAAGTTATAAAATTTTAAGTATTCAGCTATTATTGCTCTTCTCAAATCGGTCCCCCCTGCATATTATACAGGGGTTGCCACCCCGGGCCGTATGCACTGCACTGGAGTGGACTGTCAATCGTCGTTCGGGGTAAGGAACTCTATATAAACCTTCTACTTCCAACCCTCAGACGGAGCTGATGCATTTCACTTTCGGAAATGGATTCCGTCTCCTCGGGGACGAGGTTCCGGGTTCAACTCCTGGCAGCTCCACCACTCTCCCCTTTTGGCATTTTGGTTTCAGATTTTTCTTTTCTAATCCTGTGGACTTTGGCAGAGCCTCGGTGAGCATCCCAGATTTCCACATGCCAATTCCTTCTTTGCTGCAAATGAATCAGTCCACGAGAGCACTGGAACCTGATTCGCAAGACCTGATGCTCACCTTTATTAGCACTGCACTGGAGTGGACTGGACTGTCAATCGTCGTTGAGGTTACTAGCTCTAGCTCTACATAATTAAGTTAAGCCTTCGACTTCCAGCCCGCTGCAGTACCGGAGTTGATGCGCTACCAACACAATTCACCTTCGAATTAAGTAAGTTCTTGCGGGGACGATCGAGATTCCGGGTTCAACTGCTGGCAGCTCCTCCACAATCACTCTAGCTTTTTCATTTTGGTTTCAGATTTTACTTTTTCTGATTCTGTGGACTTGGAGCAACAGCAACTTACTGCAGCAGAGCCTTAGTTCGTCTCCCAGATTTCCACATAATTCTGGAGAATGATCGAGATGGGAAATCAATGCAGCGGAAGTTCAGTGATCAGCCTTGAACAAACTTCCTAACAATCAGTTTTGTTTGCTCTCACCGGTTGCAAGTTTCACGCATTCAAATCATCCCTCTCTCTTCCCCAAAGCTCCATTGGACATCACACAGAAAATTGGACAATTTCAGCAGCTTTCACCTTTGCTTTCTTCAAGAATTCATTTAGTTAACGCCATTAGAGGAAGTTTGGACTCTCCAAAGGGCTGCCAGGGTTTGGCAAACTAGTCTATTTCTGGAGCCATTAGAGGAAGTTTGGACTCTCCAAAGGGCTGCCAGGGTTTGGCAAACTAGTCTATTTCTGGAGCCTATTGAAGCTACTCAAGAGAGGGAATTTTTTGACAAAACAAAGATTCACCTTGTGTGAATATTGGGAGTTTCAAAAGTATATTTCAGTTTTCTATTCCACAATTGTCAGAGGGAGGTGCTCCGGGGGTGCTTTCAAATATCAAAACAACACTTGTCACAACCCTAACTAATAGTACTTGACAGTGAATGCTCTGACATTTGGAAGTGACAAAGTGCAGAAATAGGGGAAAAGTTCCTCAAGCAAAATAAATGTAATACAGTGAGGGTCCCTACTGGCACTTCCTGGTAGCCCTCCGGAGAGTCCAAACTTTCTCTAATGCCTAAAGTTCTTTCATGTTTGGAGGCCTATAACTGTTTTCAAATACTAGTCTCCAAAGCAAGGCTAGAATCTTCATCTCTATTTATTCATTAAGAAATCCAACTCTAGGATCCTTTAGTTAACTTGTTATAGTACACCCTCCTAAAATTTCAAAATAAGAAACCTTACCAATTGCAAGATCATGACATTTGGATTTCAAAAAGAAGTATTTTTCAACTCTTCCCAAATGGTTCGATTTCATCTTCCAAACTTTTTACCCAAACTTTTAGTAAATCTTACAACTCTCCATAATATGTTGAAGAAATAAGTTGGGAATACGTATAAAAAACTTCAACAAAAAATATTTCATATCCATGCTTGAGAAAAATAGTAAGTAGAAACTAGAAAGAAGTAGAGAATGATTGAAAATACTAAATTGTTAAGAATTTAGGTATGATTGTACTTGAGAAACACCAATCCCAAATGTTGGTTGTAATAAATAGTCTATATTCTATAATTTCATTCTTTCTCCAATTTAAAAAAAAATTGAGTTAAATAAAGCACTTCAAAATTTTATTTTAGAGTAGAGATTCTAGAACTACCTGCAAACTAAAACTCCTTATAAATTTTATTGCATTCATCAAAATTAAAATATTCAAAGCTTTTCATATATGTTGAAATGTTGAAACCAAGTTCAAGTTTTTCTTTCTCAAAAAAATGATTTTTTTGAGTTGCACGAATTGCCTAGTATGTTCCAAAAGAAACTACTTATCAGACAATAATTTTTAACCATATAGTCAAGATTTATGAAAATTATTATGCCTTAAAGCTACTCCTCGATCACATGTTGAATGTAAATTTCAAAGAAAAAAATTGAAAATTCCATTTGTAAATAGTTAACCAAAAAAATTTTGTTGCTAAAAATGCTACTTGGTCTCTTTACGGATTAATCATCTTCCAAACATTTTGTTGTTTATTTGCTCATAATCCTCACTTTGCATTGATTCAGATGACTTCATAGTCACTATAATAAACAACTAAGGTAACAACACTTGATTGTAACTTGTTTGCAAAAAAGTCCCATCTAGATTCTTGACTAAAATGTACAACTTCCATACATGAGCCCCTATTTTGGGTACACCTATTTTCAACACATTGAAAATTCATAATTTATTCATACAAAGTCCACAAAATGCACTCTAAGAAAATCAACAATCCCCTATTGACAAACAATGAGATCAAACAAAAGCTTTTAGAATCCAATAATATGAACAATGTTTAAACTCTTATTTGGACTACGTAGTGCATTAAGTATTGTTACCTTTAAGCATCACCATTTTCTAATCACACGTAGTTCACAACCACTGATTTTTATGCAAACATTGTAAATACTCCAAATATGTGAGTCAAAGGATCAATTCTCCAATTCTCTCCATGTTTCTTAACCTTTGAAGGACATTGACAAAGGAAAGTTTCCAATGGAAGACTTCATTAATAATTGTAGAAACAAAGAATGCACCTATTGGTCCAATAATGGAAACATTTTGACAATTACTTTGGTCATAGGGGTTGCATCCTTCAAGGATTAACCCCTAAATGCCCAAGGCACCAAAATCTGGTGTTTTCAAAAACTTTAAAGTTAAATAAAATCTAACCAAGTTGCTTTTACTAGAAGTTTGTATTTTTGAAAACTTCTTTTTGAAGTCTAGTTTCAACATCAAAAATACGATCTTGAAAATGATTGATTATGATTTTTCTATTCAAGATTTTGTGCAAGGATGCCCATTGCAATCTTGACTTTCTGTAGTGTTAAGGGCTCTTGGAAATGAGCCTCAAATACTCTAGATCTTAGAGGGAAAACCATATTAGAAATTGATTTAAAAAAATTGTAGAGTAGATTTTAAGAAACCATAAATTGATTGGAGTTATGCATGTTAGGCCCTTTAACTTCATAAATTTTTGGTGACCAACTTTTTAGATTTGGCATGTTAAAAGAGGATTGAAAGACTTTAAGTCACTTTTGCAGTTTTAACACCTTCATGATTAAACATTATTATCTTTTAATCCATATGTAATATTGTTGTGCTATCTTTTCCTAAGTGATCTTTGACATATCTAGTTTGAATTTGTACAATTACATTTCAAAAAATTTGATAAAGGTTATCAAAATGTTGGTTTTTAATTCAATTTAGAGCAAATTCCTAAAAGCTCAAAAAAAAGCCTTGGGCAATTAGGGATTAATCAAGATTCATGGGCAACAAGCTTTGCTCTCAAGATGACAAGTCAACATGAAAAAATACAAGCAACAAGCACTGTCTTTACAAGAGAATGGGGTTCCGATTATGAGTTCTAACTCCTAAGCATTCATTTTCATCTTCAAGGTGGTTACACACATTACAAAATATTTTCTTATAATTTTCCTTAACCTTTAAAGGATATTTCATATTTGTGCTTGGTCAAATTTCATTAGGTTAGTTTTATATATTAACCCCTTAAGTTCCTTGACCATATTTCACCAAAAATATTCCAAAATTGTCATTTCTAATACAAATACCAAATTTTTTCAATTTTTTTGACACATGTAACCATAGGATCTTATAGTATGCTGACTTGAGAACATGTGGTAAAAGTTTCAGAGATTTTCACCATGTGTATTGCAAGATATAAGCATTCAAATTCACTAAAATCATTTTCTCAGCCCTGCGAAAAACCAAGGTAGCTGCACTTTACAAGCTCACTTTTCTAAGAAAAAATATCCAAAATGGTGGTGCTTCTTTGGATTCTTTTTCCTAGACAAGTTATCTAGATGTTTAAAAACTTTCAAGTCATTTGGAATTGTACAACATTTAGGAAAAAAAATAGTAAGTAGAAAGAAGTAGAGAATGATTCAAAATACAAAATTGTTAAGAATTTTGTTATGGAATTGAAAAATGTCAATCCCAATGGTTGAAATGTAATAATAAACAATCTACATCGTATAATTTTATTTTTTTTCAAAAAATATTGAAAATTGAGTAAGATAAAGGACTTCAAAGTTTATTTTAGAGTAGAAAATCCATAACTACCCACAACCTAATACTCCTTGTAACTTTAGACTCATTGATCAAAATGGAATGATTCAAAGAATTCCACATGTATATATAACTCTAGAAAATTAATTTCAAATTCTTATTTCTGAAAAAAGTGATTTTTTTTATCTGACCGGAGTCCCAGATAGCCAGACTGCCCGCCCGGGGAAAAAGTAACATATTAGGCCATAACTTTTGACTCATAATTTCAAATGTCATGAAATTTTGTGCATATGAAAGATATTCCTCATCACCACCTTCTCTTAAAATTTCAGCCTAAATTATGCAAATCTCTAGTCACACATACCTGCCCAAAATTTCTATGTTGCCAAAAAATGCATGTTGATCATTTAGGGGTTAAAATATATCTTTCAAAAATCTGATATTTTTCTCATGCAGTAATATTTGTCCAAAATCTAACTTCATTTTGTCATTATTCAAATATTGAAATGAATATTTTTTATCTTTTAAAATAATTTCTTTGTAAAAATCATAGTAATAACAAAATGCTTTAGAAGGTATGAAAGTTTTTAGGAAAAATGGAGATAATAGTGATAAACATCATTGTGTAATTGGGTTACTCTTGAAGCTTACACTAAGAGAAATTCAATAAGAAAAGTTCAAAAGTGGTGTATTTTTAGCTTTTCAAATCCTACCTTATCATTTTGGCAATTTTGAAAAAAATTAAAATGCAATAGAAAGTAGATCGTGGAAGCTATATTTTCTTGTAAAGCTTAAAGACATTTAAAATGAAGAACTACCGGTATGTGAAATTTGGTTTTGATTTTTCAAAATGCCCCTAAGGTTGGCTTTATCCTTTAACTTTTAAATGATAGGCTAAGTCCCTTAGGCTTGGTTTCTAGTAAATCTTTGACAAAAATTGGCCTCTAGGATTTATTTTTTGAAATGTTTCAACCTACTAGCACCCGATTTAATAGTAGACAACTCTTGCCAAGCACTGCATTTAGGCTATAGAGTCAAAGCATTGTTCATTGATCAATTTTATATGCCTTGACTGCACAAACCTTGGATAACTAAGGGAAAAATCCTTCTTCAAGGAGATTTTTGATTGACTCTTCGGTTGGCTGCCTAGGCCATCAAATATTGCTTGGGATTAAGGGTTAAAAAAAGGTATACAAAATGCATCTAATCTACTTTGCTTCATATTTTTCAAACTCTTATTAAATTAATTATGAATTTTTGAAATTGGAATGGAGGGAGCTCTAAAAATATTACTACCCTATTTTTCAATAAGGTTTAGTTTTGATACATCTAATATATATATATATATATATATATATATACACACACACACTTGTGCTAATGGATGCTTTGAAGGCAATTTTAGGGATCTTCTAGAAGTATTACAAATGTTCCTCAGAGAAGGAAAAGTTTGGAGCTTTCTTCAAAGTTTTTGCTTTAAAAAAACACATGGTGGAGAGGGGGAATTTCCCCCATTGTGGAATGCAAGTAGCACTACCCTAGGTCCAATTTTAGCACACTACATGCACTTGACCACAAATAAATTCATTTTGGTAATCTTTAGAGGATGGAGCTTATGACTATGTAATCAAACTTAAAAAAATCCTCCACTTCATGTTCTCTATTTTACCACTATTTATCAATGAAATCTTTTAGTTTTATTATTCAAAGATTAAATAACAAAAATAATATTAATATGTTATAAAAAATTTAGTTTCTTTTGGGACATTTCATATTACCATGAATATTTGAAGAAAAAAGTGATGAAAATTTATACCCAACACTAAATATGCTTTAAAAGATTGGAAATTTCATAATACAAGTATATTACATTATAAAGAAATTTTTGTCATAGAAATTTGGTTATAGATCCTTGACTTCAAACTTCGATAAAATGATCATTTTGTTGGGGAAAATTTGAGGCCTCTACATGCTTGCAAGGTTCCCAGGTTGTGGAAAATACAGGAATTGCGCCATTGCTGCAGTCTGACGTGGTCAAGACCATGCCATGTCAAAAAATTAAAATTAAAATTAAAAAAACTTCAAATTATTTTTGCATTTCAGAACTAGTGAATTTTTTTAAATTTTTTATTCTATTTTTATTTTACTGACAATAGCCAACCGTTCCCAGACAACATAGGGAACATGTAGGGGAACATCCCTGAAACAGGCATGTATAGGCCTCAAATTTCCCCCAATGTCACAAAATTTTCAAGTAGAGTAGAAATTAGACTTTAGAGACTTCATTTTGTTGCTTTTTCTCAAAAGCAAAAAAATTCAATGTGAATGCTAAAATCAAATTTTAACGAGGAAAAATTAAAGTATTGAAATGCAATGTATGCATATATCTTTTTCTTTATAGACAACCTTGTGTAAAATTAAAATTAAATGTTATGAATTTATGACTTGAACTACACTTGATGATGTCAAGGTAGCAATAATGAAATAATACATATAAAATTGGATGAAAATCATCCATCCTTTAGTATGAGAAAAGACTAGAGACTTTAATTTTTAGGCATTAGGGTACATTTGAGGGCATAGAAAGACTATTTCAGGCCCATTCCCCATGCTGGAAACCAACTACTATAGTCCAAAATTTAAAATTATTAAAAAATTAAAATGTTTAATTAAAACATTATATAAACATTATAAACTTAAAAAATAAGCATTTATGAATTAAATATTATTATCTAACATGGAAGTGTCAATGCTACTTCAGATTGTTGTTGTGGCGACGTTTTCCAGAGTTCTCTACTATTTGGAAACTCTAGGAACTCACAATCTTCTAGAGGGCTGAAATTCCATCTAATGTATCCTTCCAAGGTTAATGCTTAGGATTGTAAGGAGTGAGACTCTTTCTTCATCTATTTTGCAGAGACCAATGTAAATTTTTTGGAATTTTCCATATTGATGATGTAGCAATCACCTCATGATTCCTATTGATCCATTTGAGTTACATCATTTACTATAATGGGAAAGATTTGGCAAATTTTGGGTCCAAGCTTAGATGGAATTGGTGAATAGTTGCTCTAATAAAACTCAAATTTCCTATAAGTTGTCTTTGCCCCTCAACTAGGTCAATTTTTGGCAATAAATCACCAAAAACATTTATATAAAAATTTCCACTTTTTCAAGATGGCAATGTCCAAATACATCACATTGGACGCTAGAGCATAAGCAATTAATTGAATATTTGAAAACTAGAAGGAAAACACTTGGTAAATTTTTTTGTTTTTTTGGTGGGAACATGACATGCACCATAGAATCCAAGTAGATCAGAAAAATCATCCAATTTTGATCATCCATCCATCATTCATCTAAAATCTTACCTAACCATAGTAAACTTCGTCCAAATATTGGCAATATTGGCAACTAGTGATCACAATCATCACTCACTCATCAAGAAAGTACCCCCCTAATGCATCAATATTGTTACAATATTGTTGCAATATTGTTGCAATGGGGGGTAATATTCCAATATTGGTATTGCAAATGGTATTGCAATTGTACATTTTCAGTATACCTACATTGTTATACTGAAAATGTACTGTTGCAATACTATTTGCAGTATTGCGACATTATAATTTCAATATTGGACTATTACCCCATTGCAACAGCACTGTTGCAATGGTGTTTTTTTCCTGGGCATATTCCTTAGACATGATTTTGACGAGTTCATCCCCTTTTTTCTCTTTTTTTTCTCGGTTTTCTAGTTTGGGCCACAATTTCGCCAAGAAAATTTCACTGGAAACAACCCTGCTTCGTTCCAGATGAGAATAATTTGGGAACCGGACTATGTCGGAAAGAGTGCCGCCCAATTAAGCAGGGCCATCGTGACGACAGCGTTCTCCCAATTCAGATTTACCTGGTCAGCGTTCGCTCAGCCGAAACCTCTCCTCTCCATTTGTTGCAGCCCATTTGTTCCAACCATACCAGGTCGTGCAGAAAAACAATCATTTTCTTTCAATTCGGTTAATTTATACAATTGAAAGTGAAACAAAAAAAACACTTTTCCTTGTCTGGTTCGGAATTGTAAAGACCCTATATTTTTTTCTGTCCAAGACGATCACTTGCATGAAATGGGTTCATCGATTCCCGAGATGCGAAGAATCGTCCTGCAAGAAATTATTACTGATATGGGGAATAGTCCACACCCTACTTAGCGAGACGACGACTGCGATGGATGAAAATTCCAAGCTGAGGAAACTGATGAGGAAACTCTGGAGTACTACTCCCGGGAGCTTCGTCTGTGCCAGTCGCTCCAGATAAATAAAGCTGCTCGATGGATTGCTGCAACACACACGCCCAGTGAAGAAGCGATTTGAAGTAGTCAGATAGCAGTATCATCGATCAGACCTTTGTTGTTCTAGTCTTGTGAACTACCTGCTCAGTGAGTTTCGATCGTGAGTGAATTATCTAATTATGTTGTTCTGCTCTTGTTGATTGTCTTTCAAAATACGTCCGGAGCCCATTAGAATTGTTGTCGTTGGTTCGGTATCGTCAGAGTTGAATTCGCTGCAAGTTTAGGGTAATTTCAATCCAGCTTATGCATACAAAGGAGTTGTGAGGATCATGCCTGTCAGTGGCGCTATTGGTGTTCCACTCTGCTCAGCAACGTTCACCTAAAGTGGCTAAATTTAGCTACAAGATGTGAATTCCACATGGTTATATTTGAATTGTTTGCACGTTTGATGGTCGTTGAGCTACTTCTGAAATTCACATTTGGGACCACTGCTCTATCTTTAGGCTTGGTCCCGGCTTTAGATGAGCTTCGTCGAATTGGAATTGGCCATGGCTCATGAAATAGGCTCATGGCCCTGCTTCTAGTTGCTATATGGTTGCAGAGTTCTGACGTCGGATATGAGATGATTAGAGATTACTTCGTCATTCTCTAGATTTCCGTTACCAAGCATGGCCATTCTTCCATTCGAATGTTCCTCCTGACCCTTGACCGTGTTGTGAGCTTTGTTCAGTCAGGTGAGGAAATGGCCATGAAGATTTACGGGACGTACTACTCGCCAGCGACGAACAGGTCCCTCGTTGTGCTGCACGAAAAGGACGTGGAGTTTGAGCTCGTCCCGGTCAGCGTCTTGACCGGAGATCAACAGAAACCGGAGTACCTAGCTTTACAGGTGAGAGCGAGCGAATGCTGGCAATTATCAGTGACGTTTTTAGTTTTACAGCTGGGTAACCTCTCTTTCCAATTTTTGAGGATGTCTAATCCGATTTCATTCATACTAAACGGAAACTGCTGACCCTGGATCAATGCAGCCATTCGGATTGGTTCCCCTTCTGCAAGATGGCGACGTTCAAATATACGGTCAGTAGCTCATGCACACTGTCTGTTGCTTGGAATTTGGTTTTGAGTTTTGCCTTGAGCACCAACCAAGTAGAGCCTTCAGCTGACTGGAATTAGGGACAGGGTGCTCCTACCGCCCATGTAGTATCAGTAGGTAAATTGGTGCTAACTAATATTGGTGCTACCTAATAAGCGTTGAATTGACTTTCAAATACATTAATATCCATTGGTGAACTGTACTCCCTGCTTTTGGACAAGTACACTAATTGTGCTCATACCATTGATTGAAATAGCTCAGCCTGCCTTCATTCACCAACCGAGTAGCGGTAGTAAGCTAACTGAAAACTCTAGTTCTCCATTACCGTCGCTACCCAACAAGTGCACATATGAGGGTACTTAAGTTCCAGCTAACTTAAGGCACCAAGAACTGAAGACTCTAAATGGCGCTGTGTGATTGGTGAGGGCAGAGTCTAAGTTTGCATTAGTGAGCTTCTCTTATCGTAGCCCAAATTCGTGTACTGTTTGCGCCAAAGATGCTGGCCATGACTTGCTGATGTTCAGGGTCATATTCAGGATTACTAGACGGTGTTCCAGTTCACGGTTTTAGCCTCACAACTATTTTATTTGTTTCCAAGTTTGACCCCTGAGCACACAATTCGAAGTACCAGAATCTCCCCATCTGAATGTCCTACTTTTATGCTCTTCGTCGATACTAAGGTATCCTCACCCTTATGCAACACCAACCTTTTACCACTAGCTAGAATAGAATTCTTCTTAGCCTCTCATTGATCCAAACATGCTGCTCATTGACCCAAAGATGACAAAGCATTTGCTCAAAATTCAAAATTCAAGACTAATTTTCAAAAGGAACCAATGAAAGTTGACGAGTTATTTGAAGCAACTCATAGAGTTGAAGCATTTAGTACTTCAAGGATGTCCAATTTCATGGCAGCCTAGTATCACTAGTAGGTGTTCCTATGACCTCAACGTTGAAAATTTGTAGTATATTCACACAAACTCTAGATATCTGATAACATTGTGATATGATATTTTTCCTGAATTGTGTTCAGAATTGCTCGTTTGAAAAAAAGTATATAGATTAGGTACCATGTGCGGATACCTTAGAATTAGCATTGCTCAAATCCCCTAAACCTAAATCCTAAAACTCTGACGAGGACGTGGCCGTGAACACATACAGAGTCCCGGGCCATCACGCGCTACATTGCGGACAAGTACGAGTTCCAAGGCACCCCAAACCTCCACGGCTCCACTTTGGCGGAGCGTGCGCTGGTGGAGCAATGGCTGGACGTGGAAAACGGCACCTTCTCCGTGATCGCGCTGAACCTCATCCGCGAGACTTTGTACAAGCCCGCGTTCTTCAAAGCGCCCACGGACCCCAAAACCATCGCAGAGTTCTCCCCGAAGCTGGCGAAGGTGCTGGACATCTACGACGCGCACCTCGCGACCCACAAGTACCTGGCGGGCGAGTTCGTCAGCATTGCGGATCTGGCGCACTTGCCCTTCGGATGGCTCTACTTCGAAATCTGTGGCAAGAAAGAAGAGCTGCTGGGAAGCAGGAAACATGTGGCCAAGTGGTGGGAAGAGATCTCCTCGAGACCGGCGTGGAAGAAGGTGATCGACATCGCTGGGACGGATTATGAGAAGTGGAGCAAAGCGGCTAAAGATTTCAAATCCAGCTAAGTTAGCTAGCGACAGCAAACTACCATCACGTACTCAGTCTGACGACGCTGGTCAATTCTTAAGAATGATGTGTATCGATCTCATTATCTAAAGTAAATATTCTTTAGATTGGCACAAAGAGAGAGCTCCGGTCGACTGTGTATGTACACATGCTTGCTGAAAACGGAATTGGGAATCACGAGATTCTGTAAAACAAATTTTGTCAAGTTTTCATAATTATTCTACATGGCCTCGGCAAAGAAACTCCAATGAACATCAATTTCTTTGAATTGGAATAGGGAACCTGGAAATGCAATGAGTTAAAGAACCTAAAGGGGGATAGAGGTGGAAGTCTTAGCTGAGCAGACCATACTACTGTGGATGAAAAACAATGTGCGTACTAATTTGCATATTTTTTGGGCTATGTATATTTTGTATTTCTTCACCTCCCATAGCTAATTTGGGGCCTCTCAATGCAAGTATCCATACCTTAAGTTAGATTGTTTGTTTTGTTTTGTTTGTTACATTGAGATCTCCCAGACTGTGCATCCTGCAGTTGCATTCTTGGTACCATCGGAAGGCCCTCAGCGAGGAGGGGTGTATGGGCTTTGTTTCATGGCTTTCTGACCTACAATGTGAAAGTTATTGAATTTCAAAGTTTTTATGAACAAAAAAATTAGAAAAATACTTTTACTTTGATTTTGAGTGTGGCAATGGCAGAGGGCACACTACACTAACAATGATATTTAGTGTTAAGTTACTAATAGTGTTACCTAAGCTTTTACTAAACCTACTCTAAATTTCAACTAGTTTGCATTTAATTAGTGTTGTGTTCACAACCCTTCAATTCATATATTTATATTTATATTTTTTTCATGACAATTTGATGAAATAATAAGTAACACTAAATGTAATTTTGTAAAAAATTTATATCCAATAGTTGACAAATAGTGTTTATGTTGACATTTAGTGTTGGTAACATTAACAAGATTGTTGACATTTAGTGTCGTGCTTCGTAATTAGAGTTGCCAACACTAAATACCATCATTAGTGTAGTGAACTTGGAATTTGCAAATTTTATCATGGGTGGCAAATAAAAAATTTCAGTGTTTTCTGCATGTGTAAAATAGGGGGCAATAAGAGGGTCAATCCTCCCTAGCAGGCGGGCAGTATCATATTTGGTATATTTAGATCATTCGCCATACACATGTAGCCGAGTCAAGGTAACGCCTTTCTGTCCAGCCAAGTGTACGAATACGTTAGTAGTAGTTGCCAACGGGATCATATCCTTGAAGTTTTTAGAAGATCCACTGACTTATTCCACCTGTCAGACTGTTTGACTCCAAGTGCGTGGAGCTTTGAGTGGCACACAATTCGAACCTTTCAATGAAAATCACAGAATTCCAATGCTCTAACTTAGAGAGTTAGAGCGAAAATGAAAATATAAATAGCGAGTTTAATCTCAGTCAAGAATGAAAATCCACGACACCAAAGTAGCAGGTTCAGACTCTTCACTGAAGCCCTGTCTGAGCATCAAATGTTAACAACTTATTTGTACTTGCAGCCCAGTACCTCTTGCTCGTTTTTACACTCGGCAAGCCCAACCCACTAGTCTAAGCACGTTGGAATGTCAATGCAAAGAATTATTACTGTACAAGATTGTTGCAGGAAACACCGAAGATCATCACTCTCCAGGTGTCAAAAAACCCAGAATTAGGGCCATCCCTGACAGTTTACGATTCTACCCACGAGACTGCCATTCTTTCCGAATTGGACATCTCGTAAACCTGAGATCCATATTCCTTACTTGAACACGCCTTTCAAATTGCCTTGCCCGGATAGGCTCCATTCTCGAATCTCAAAATTCCGGGCTTGCATTCTGGCACCCTTGCTAGGGAATGCCGAAACTGGCGGTCGCGAGCTCCAGCAGCGACTCGATCGTCCCCGGACTAAACTTTCTCGCGAACAGATGGCAAATCTCCGTCAAATTCCCATTATACGTGCAATTCTGCCCAGTCGTGACATTCTGCAGATTAACCTCCGTGACATCCGAGGCCTCCCACTCGTAAGGATGCGCGTCCGTCTCGTCTCGGAAGTCGACGAAGGTCGTGGTCCGATTCGCAAGCTTCGAGGGAGCGAGTATGGTGAGCACCGTCGGAAGGTAATGCTCGTCCGCGTAACAATTGCAATCGCCCAAACACAAAACAGTTTCGAACTTCGTGTAGTACTTCCTGTCCGCCACCACCATGAGCGCCAACTCACGTGACATCTCGAACCACTGGCTCCCCTTCCGCCATTCCCCGGAGCTGATCTCCGGGTACAGTTTCTGCGGGTCCCTGATGCGGTAATAGCGACCGATGCCAGTGGGGCCGAGGTCAATGAGAGAGTCCACGAAGCTGTGCTCGGACTCTAAGAAGTATTGGTAAGCGACTGGGAAGGGCGTAACGGGGATGCACGACTCCGAGACCAGTACAAAGCGCTCGTTGGCGGCGTCCAGGAGAGCGTTCGCTAGCAGACGTCGCTCCGCCGCTAGAACCGATAGCTTCGCCCAAACCACCGCCTGTGTAACGCCATTCCGTCACGACCACAGTCAGCACACGACCACAGTCGCCATATACCGTCCAGCACCAGAAAAATCTGGAACATAATTCAACTAGGGAAATGAACAAGCGAGCATGGCATTTCGGCTCAAGCTGTGAAATGACGTGCTAGCACTGTAAAATTGGATCCATGGACTTCATGGATTTCTCTGGTGAAACTTAGAAAATAGATAGGTCATTCCGTCACGACCACACTCAGCACAGTCGACATATATCGTCAAGCACAAGAGAAATATCAAACATCCATAAACCCAAATCCATAGTTCAACCATGGGGAATTTCGTTAAAAAGGCGATATTCCATATGACATTGTTAGACCGCATGGTCTGAACCGCAAAAGTTCGATCTAGGACTTGGGATGTTCGGATGTCAAACCACTGAAATTAACATCTCGAGCATGGAATTTCGGCTCAAGCTGTGAGCCGAAATTCCGTGGTTGCACTATGAAATTGGGGCAATGGACTCTTTTATGGATTTCTTTGCTGACACTTTAGGAACTAGATAATCCTCTAGAGTCAGCAGAAATATCAGGGTTAATTTGTGAAGTCGTTCTATGCAAGCAGATTTCTACTGAGTAGTTGATCAAAGTCAAAACGTCTAAAATTAAGATCAACTTCTAAAACATGACATCCAAACACATGACCAAAAAATAAAATGAGATCAACTTCTAAGTTCTAAAAGAGTCAAAGATGATTTAGATATTCAAGTAGTCTAATCTTGTGATTGGAGCCCTACTACAAATACAAATACTTCAAACTTCATGACTTATCAATACGGTATCAATAAGACACCATTTTCTAAGTGTAGTTCATTGAAATAGAGACAATAAAAGTCACATTCTAGCAATGGAATCGAATAAAAGTAGCTGAATGCCACAGGAATCGTTTCCCAACCTTAACCCCTCAAACCCTAACCCCTAAGACATCGACCTCACAAACCTTTTGTAAGCAATTCGCAGCCACGAGACAGAATCGTGATCACACTCGAGGCGAGAATCTTGAAGAGCACATACCTTGCTAGGAACGTTGCGCCGGTAAAACACAGAGTCGGGTCGAAAGTAGGGCAAAAAGTTGGGGTGTGCGTGGATGTAGACCGAGTACAAATCCTCGTGCCCTTCAAAGTAGCGTTCCCACAACTGCGCCATCGGCAACGGCCCTCGCGTAAGAAACAAGTAGGCCACTTTGGGCACCACTCCCTCCCCGCGTGCATTGCGCCTTCCATCCACTGAAGCTCGCCACAGAAGCTCCGCGTCGCTCATGTCGTGGTACACGTCCGACAGACCAGACAGTTCCACGGGGTAAGGCATCAGCGAGAAGCTGTCTTCGGGTAACTCAGGCCTGTCTGTGGAGTTTCTTTCCACTGATCTCAACCAAAACACTTCGGGACTTACCATGTATCGCACAGTGGTGATGACGCCCAGAATGGCGCCGATGCCGAGGACAATGCTGAAGAAAATGAGGTTACTGATCCGAGAGTGCCACGGTGGGTACTCTTTTACTGGTAAACGAATCGAAAGAGATCTAGAGGAAAGGGATTTGCTTCGAGTCATGGCAAGTCCATCGGGTGACGACCATTCGGGGAGCAACTCGGCTTCAGACATGACGGAAGGTGTGAATCTCCAGTTCTTTTACGAGCGATTGTGCCACTCCATAGGAGCCAGAACAAGTTGTTGAAAAAACTTGGACAACCACGACATCAGTGCTTCAAAATTTCACCAGCCCGTCCGGCATTCCACGTACCTGGTCATCCTAATAGTACATAATTAGTCACTGAAAATTTCGCAAATCTACTCGAATCTACTCGAATATGTACACCACCTGCTACAGCCTCAAAAATTGAAGAATCCGGAATAATCCTTTCTCGTAAGAAAATTCTACTCAACTCGCTTTCACTGAGAAATCCAAGCATTCGAGTCGGCTCATCATGACACAAAAAGCGCAAACCCGTAGACAAGAAACTTAGGTACCTCGCGCTCTACCTTACGAGCGATTCTGTGACTTCCGCACGACCTTTCGAACAATTCTTCAGTGAAGTCGAAGTGACGGAAACCCTTGGTCGATCTCTCTGAATCTCCGCCCACTGCGAGAGTTCCCGGACATAACGAAGCTTAGTCTAGAACAGTCATGAACGAGTCCCCAAGAACGAGATAGCGACGACAGAAATCTTTCGAAGATTGTTAAGAAAGATGACTGAACGCAAGCTTCGCGCAATGTGGGATGTCTGAAAGCTCCCACACACCGGATTCAACGTCACGATTCTTGCGGCGAGGTGGGGTGGGGAGCAGCATTCCGTTTCAAAGTTTCAGGGAAAGTGTTTTCCGCGGTAGCTCGGGGGAACTTGCTTCGGGGAACGGGGAGCAGCCATTTTGAATCTGGTTTACGAAGGTCAATTTCGACGCGTAGAAATAATGAGTCATTATTTTGTAGAACTGTAAAGAAGTTGATCCATTTATTTTTGGGAATGACATTCTGTTCAGCTTGCGCTTATAGTTGTATGACGAGCCTCTTGCGGGGGTCCAGCTAAGGGTAAGGGTGAATGTAGGAATTCAATACAAAACTATTTTGTGCCATAATAATTTTAACCCCTAAATACCCAAGGCCTGTTTGGAGCTTCTTGAAATTTGCTCTAAATTGAACGAAAAGTCAACATTTTCATAAGTTGTACCAATTTCTTTTGAATTGTAACCGTACAAATTCAAACTAGACATGTTAGAGATCATATAGGAAAAGAAAACATAACAATATTACTTACCGATTGAAAGATTATAATGTTTGATCATGAAGGTGTTAAAACTATGAAAAGTTTTCAATTCTCTTTTTGCATGTCGAGTCTAAAAAGTTGGTCACTAACAAAATTTGAGGTTATAGGGCCTAGTATGCACAACCTCAATCAATTTACTGTTTTTCAAAATCTATTCTACATTTTTTTAAATGAATTTCTTAAGTGATTTTTCCTCCAAGATCTAGTGTATTTGAGGCTCATTTCCAAGAGCCCTCAACACTATGGGAGGTCAAGATTGCAATGGGCATCCTTGTGCAAAATCTTCAATAGAAAAATCATAATCCTTTATTTTTAAGATCGACTTTTTGATCCTAAAACTAGACTTCAAAAATAGTTCTTTTAAAATATAAACTAATAATAATAGCAATTTGGTTGGGTTTTACTTAGCTACAAAGTTTTAGAAACACTAGAATTTAGTGCCTCGGGCATTTTAGAAGTTAATTGTTGACACCTCCCTCACAGAATTTTGGACCTTGGATTGCAAATCTGAACTCAAAATTTGCAAAAAAAATTACGCAACAAATAAAAGATTTCTACATTTTCGCCAAGGGAAAAACACGAGGGGTAAAACCACCTCCGCAAGAGACTTGTCGTACAACTATAAGCGTGACCTTTGCCAACTTGGTGTTGGAATCATTTGCATAAATAAGCTAAATTGAAATTTGAGGTAGATCACTCATTTCTGACCATTGAAGCAATTGATCATATCTGGAGCACAGGTTTGTTGAGTGGAAGTATTTTTCTATAGATAGAAATAGATTTCAAAAGGATTCTATAATTTTTCACAATTTTATTTCCCACAAAAAAATTACCATGAATTTTTTAGGTGAAGATTTTAGCTTTGCTTCAGGGATGAGTATTTTGAAGTAGTTTTGGTATTGCACCTTATAATGATACTTACCTCTTCAAGCTCCCCCAAGTGCCCTTTTAGTACTTTACTTCTATTGACATCAAGTGTCATGATTTCCTAACATTGTATACACCATGCACCCAAAGCATTAGGTTCCAACACTAGTTACGGGCCAGGTTTTCCATTATGCATGATTCCTATCACTTTTGTGGAAAAAAACCACAAATTTTTTTGGACCACTTTTGAGCATTCCACAATTTCAACATTCCAATTTCATTGTATGTACAAAGTTCCGCCTAACCGAATATATTTCATCAATCTTGTCAACAATGGCATTTTCTCAAAAATAGTTCAATTTTTTCGATCATCTTATCCTAGAAAAGCTACATAAGGGCCGCATTACACTTAGAGGCTGGGCCAATTCTCCTTGAGGCCAATTGCACAAAATTTCAGCCCCTTTTGGGCTAAAGGCCGACCTCAACTAGCTACTTAATAGAATAAGATTATAACAAGGGTCAATTCTTCTATATGTAAAGGCCTTAAGGCCAAGAAGCTAGGCTGATTTAGTAAAATCTAGAAATGAGAGAGAGAAGAGTTGAAAATTTCAGGGTTGCCTTACACTTAGAGGCTAGGCCAATTTTCCTTGAGGCAAATTGTACAAAATCCAATGGATCAAGTTTGTTGAAAAAAATAATATTTTGTAAGAAAAGTTTTAAAAATGAAATCTGACATTGGCCCCTAGGCCAAGAATTGGCCTCCCATTTTTGGTGCACCCAATTCATTGAGCTAGGGCCATGTTAAATCATGTCTTTTTTGAATTAACCCCTAAACGCCTAAATTGAATTTTTTGGCAACATGGTGATTTGGGATAGTTCACTACGAAAGAAGTTTTCCATTATTATAGATGAGATTTGGGGAAGAAAGGGGGACATTTTGGGCCTATTCCTACAATAGTGAGGGCATAGCTGACTACTATCAGCCGTCATAAATTCTTTCTTTTATTTTTTATTTTTTGCCCTAAAATTGAAAAAAAAATCTAGCATGGTCGCCTCTTGACCACATCAGCACGATGAAGTGACACAATTCAACGAATTCACCATTGCCAGGAACTTGCACACTTCTAATGGAATTAGATCTCTTCTAATGTTGTTTTTCTTTGAAATTTTCACACAACATGTGCTCGAAGAGTATCTTTAAGGCCCAACAATTTTCATAACTTTTGATTTCATGGTGAAAAAGTTATTGCATGATATGTAATTTTCATTGATCTTCAAGCAACCCAAAAATTTCTTAAAAAAACACTTTTTAAAGAAATAAAAATTTGAAATTGATTTTCTAGATTTATATGTACATGGAAAGCCTTGAATCATTCCATTTTGATTTATGAGAGGAAAGTTATGAGGAGTTTTATTTTGCAAACAATTTCAATTTTTCTACTCTAAAATAAACTTTGAAGTCCTTTATTTAACTCAACTTTCAATAGTTTTTGAAAAAAATAAAATCATAGGGTATAGATTATTTTTTTAAAACATTACAACCATTGGGATTGGAATTTTTCAATTCCATTACAAAATTCTTCACAATTTAGTATTTTGAATCATTCTCTACTTCTTTGTACTTACTTTTTTTCCTTTATGTTATACAATTTCAAATGATTTGAAGTTTTTCAAGCATGTAGCCAACTTGCCTTGAAGAATGAATTCAAAGAGTAACCACCATTTTGGAATTTTGTTCATACAAACATGGCCTTGTGAAGTGCAACTTCCCATTTTTTTACAAGATTTTTGCTAATTCAAACGCTAATATCTTACAGTCTACATGGTGGAAATTTTTGAAATTTTTTCCACATCTTCTCAAATAAGTTTAGTACAAGATCTTACAGTTATATGTGTCCAAAAATGTTTTTTTCCTAAAAGTTAGTACTTGTTCTAGAAATGAAAGTTTTGGAGCATTTTTGGTGAAAACATAGTCGAAAACATTTAGGGGTTAATTATTCATTGATTTCCACCAAATTGGCCCGGCCTGTAAGTGTAAAGGGTTTGGGACCAATTTCAGCATTTGGTTCAATCACAAGTGAGGATTCTTGGCCTCTGACACAACAAATTATCTTGGCCTCCAGATATAAAGCGGCCCTAAGTCTTCTTTCATTGTAATCCCTAAAGGACCGAGTGACCATTGAACGTACGCAACTAATCTCGGGTAGGTGTGTATGAAGTTGTTTTGTAATGGATGTTCTTCAAATTTTGATACATGGTGTGAAAATGTACCCCAAAGTGGGAATGTAATTTTTTTCCAATCGGGTGCCTGGATCAAAAGTTACGCTGTCCTAAACTTTTCAGGGAGCTCGGGTATCATGTACAAAACACCTCCTCTATTACTCTCGAGCTGCAAGTTGAACAGTGACTTACACTTTGAATCAAAAGTCGACATTCTCACTCTTGGTCATTCAACTGCACAGAATTTTCACATGCTCTAGACTGAAGAAAATTTTGATGTCAAATTTCAGTAACGTGCACAATGCGGCTACAGACAGACATCAAAATCTAGAAGCATAATTAAATTTTATACGCATCAATGAGCTGCACTGCTAGACCTGTATCCTGGCTAATGTACTGTACATGCCCATGCGAGTTTCCTTGTTCCATTTCTCAACAAAGGAGGACCTCGCACTAAACTTGTTAAGCTTACTGGTGGCGTTGAAGCAAGGATCTGGTAGATCTGACTGCTGGTGTAGTAGCAGTTGGATGAAATGTTCAAATTTTCAATTCACATTTGAAACTGAAGGAACCAAATCAATCAAATTTGATCATTTTTCTAGTTGAAGTTAGATTTAAATGGGAAAATCCAGAAGAATCCTTGGATGACTAGTTGGATATGCATAACATATGTAAACTGGAAAAGTTGCAGACGTACGTTTCTCAAACATTTACTGGATACGTCCTGTCCTCAAGATCGAATATGTTGATGAAGAGTTGTACAATCATGCAGCTTGCACTGGCGCTGATTGGGCACGCAACACGTTCGATTGTCTCGTTCTCAAAGACCTGGCAGCTTCACTGTTTTCAGCATCCAACTTATTCGCTCCGTCTTCGAGAAACTTGAGATTGTCTGAGTAGAATTTAATCATAAACTGGGTCAGATATTCCCGAGTTACTGAGATTACGGGATCCACTTCGTAGGTCCAGTTCACCCACGTCTGGCCTTCTCCTGCTTCTCCTAACTGCACACACACCCAAAGCATGTCGCAAACGCAGATAATTAGTTCACATTGCGCCCGGGAGTAGCATTTACACTAATCAGTGACGAATTGGTGCGATCTATAAATAATCGCAATATTGGGTAAAATGACAAGATTCAACCTCGTATCTACTCTATTCGTAGTTGGTAGAACTCTGCGAATATCACAATTTTGGCAATTTGAAACACGCCATTTTCACGAATATAACCGTGCTACCAGAGAGTGACATAATGATCGTACATATGTCTACACGAAGCTCCTAAAATGAGCATAACTTAACTGTAGATTTCTGTTTCCGCCTGTAATTGTCAAAGTAGTGGAATACATCAAATTGACGCATTTATTAATTCATTCTACATAATTCACTGAAAGGTTCCTGGGCTCACGTACTTGTACTTTGGCGACATAGCCTTGGAAGCCTCGAGGAAACACGAAGTGATTTTCTTCCATTCTGTACGACATGTAGTGCTTGGCCTCGTCCATTTCCAGCAGACGCTCGTGCACCCACGTGGTGCTGCTGCCTTTGCAGTAGCGCAGACAGCCCACAGCATTCGCTTCCCCTTCCACAAGGCGGCTGACGCTGATGGTGGGCACCCATTTGGGCAGACCCATGAAGTCCGATTGCAGGGTCCAGGCGGCGTCAAGGTTGCAGTTGAGGATCTGGTGCACTCCGCCGGTCCACTTCTCCGCGCACTGCTTGTTCCAGGCCGTGGAAGGATTCGTACTGACCGATTCTGGGACACTCATCTCGGTTGCTGTAACGCCTGCCATTCTTGTAAGCTTGGCTGAAACGGGTTAACTTGTACCCACACTCACTCGCTGTGAGGTCGAAGCTCAACGAAGAATGAGTCCCGTCACAAGCAGTGTACGTTTCAGTTGGTGGTCTCGTCAACCGAGTGACCATTAATCTGTGCATCACGGAAAACAAGATGTGAGGTCAGAAATGAGGCGATGAATTGGACATTGCAGATTTCAAATGATCTCGGGCTATCGACCTATCTGCAACAGGACATACACATTAGTCCCTTGCAGCTCGGTCATAAGAAATTAGTCCATTTGAGTACGGCTTTGAACTCGCGCTCGCAAGTCGACCCATTCTTAACCTCTACTGAATGCACAAATGATTTGTATCTCACTCTCTCCCATGCCCGATCCACTCTCACGACACAACTATCTGGGATATTGTTCATTGGCCTCTAGCTAACATGAACTTACCACAGGCAGACACAGGGGCTAGAAATTCAAATAGGAAATTGGACAAATGTCCGATAATTGTGTCCAAATTCCATTCCTACTGTATCCTATTCTATCATCACTGGACATCGACTACGAACTTCCTCAAAAAATCTATCGATGGATGTATTGGATTTCTCCTGAGATGGAGTACATGTTACTTACAATCAAGCTAGGGTGCTGGAATACGCACAGCTAGCACTTGCACGACAGCCAGGGGTCGAATATCGGAACTAGCTGTGAAGGCCGGATCGAGATCGATCAAAGGAATGTCTAGCCTGAAACAAATGGGGTACGTCTGAGTGAACGCTTGAGTACCCTTGTGTCTATTGTGATGAACTGTGGGAGCTCAAGAGAATTTGCCAGCTCTTTATAGCAAGCGTATCACATGCCTGCTTTCAGCCAGTCCGAGTGAATTGAATCATAATTACTTCAATGCGTGATTGATTGTTTTTCACGGTCCATACAGGGATGGCGGAACTTACTGCGCAGAATGTACGGTAATACATTCGATTCCAAATCTACCTCTCTTTACAAGGCGTGCTGATGATTCGATTCATCCCAAAAGCTTACCCGGCCTGTTGTTGTGGTCGATCAGTCACACTAATTCAAGCGAGACGGACCCCTGTTTACGCTGTTACCCGCGGTGAGGTTGGGCACAAGTAAGTGGTTCCCTTGTTGCTTTGCGTCCGGACGTTACCGGGCGGTCCACGCTGTTGGGACCTTAAAGTGTTGGACCTGGGAGGGGTTCGGTGGCCCTATGCACGTGGTCATTTGGTGGTTTTAATGTACATGACCGTGTGCGGTATGACCGTGTCTACAGTGGGGCGAATTCGGCGGCCCGGTCTCCGCTTGGCAGCGTATGAGGCATACAGTGGCCCATGGTGTACTTCCACAGAGGCGCCCGGCATAGCTAACTTAGAGTGAGGGCAATGCAACAGTTCCACAGGTAGTGGAGGGTCGTAAGCGAGTGGACACCGGCCCCAGTCGAGGCGCCGAGCGTAGAATCTTCGCCGTGCACTCAATCACTCACGTTTTCGCAAGGCATGCCGTAATGCACAGATAGCCTGACGGTTCCCTGACGATGCACTAACTGGCCAGCAATTGACCGTGCATTGACAGTAACTGATTAGGTAGCCGGACGAAGAGAGAGAGAATGAACCCCAACCTACTTTTGTCTCTTGATGCAACTCACCTTAGCTCTTAAGGAGATCACCCATTTCCAACCAGCCTTCTATTCTTGCAGTTTAGACTGTTGAATTTCCGATCAGTTGTGGTATTATAGTATTATAGGTGACAACTCATTCAGAGTAAGACCAACAAAGGCAACAAAAATGTCGGGGAGATGTACATTGAAAACCACTACAATCACTTACCTCAGTTTTCTAACCAGTCTATGGTTGGAAATAGGTTTGTTTACATATCAAGAATGGGACAAAAAAAAAATTCACAAAAAAATTCATGGTAATTTTGTTTTTGAAGAAAAACATATAAAAAAATTGTGAAATCCTTCTTCAATTTATCAACCTTCCCCATGTCGAAGATAGGCTAAATTGCTTAAGTGATTGGAAATAGTTTATCATCTAGATATAAGGATGGTGAAGGCCTAACAAGTTTGATGGATGACTTCATTCTTAGGTATAGAAACAAAGAATGCACCTATTGGTCTAATAATCACAATTTTTTTATGACTACCTTGGTCATGAGGGGGTGTATCCTTATATGGTTAACCCTTGAACAACATGGAGACGTTTTTCATCCAATGGATGACAAAAAATCTTTGTATGTAGGACTAAAGTGCAATTGTTCATCCTTGAAATTTTGTGCAAAATGGAGAGATCTTGTACAATAGTTTGACCACCAATGAGTATTTTTAATTCTTTTAAAGTAGATGACGTCTCATAGTACCAAAAGGTATCATTTCTGTGGTCACTAGCCCAACGTTGAAGGGCTAATTTTGGACAAAAAATGAGACCAAAAATTGGTGGATACATGACTTTCTAGAGTACTATACACATGTATGAAGCATACACCTATGAATCCTTTTGACAAAGTACCTTTGTAATAGGTCTCACCCTTTCTAAGTTAGTAATTTATACATCTTTGGCCCCATAAAATGTTTGAATGCTGCCAGATGAATTATATTGAATCTATATACCTCTATTAGAAGGGAGACTCTATGGAGTTTGTTAATTTTGTGATTTGAAGTTATGCTTAATAACTTACATTTAAAATAAGAACTTTAATTTAGAATGTTAGAAGGTGTTATATATGAAAGATTGATGTTAGGCAATAGTAGTTGATTGTTCTAATTTGCCTTTATGTAGGAGTATGTATGTGGAATATTTAATTATTATGCTATTAATGTTATATAGTTTCAGTGGGTGATTGCAAGAAACACTTCATTTTTTTTATCACAATCGTAGTTTCTACTACAGGACTAGCAGTACTACGAAGACCTGTTAAATTCACACATCAACACTATGCTTGTGAATCTAAACTGTCGATTTCGACACTGATGAATCTAAATCGTTGATTTAGTACTATAGAGTACTACAAAGTACTGTAGATTACTACCTAAGCCACTAGTAATAGAAAATAGGAAAAACAGGGTCTATTGACTTTTTCATTTTTAGTAATTCAAAAAAAATTTAAAAAAATTTAAAAAAAAAGACATTTTGCTAGAAAAGATTGTACTCCCATTGTACCAAAAAATTCATATAGGAAAATTTTTCCCTCTTTGTAGCCTTTGTACAAAGGAAGGTCACTTTGACCCCATGTGCGCAATTGACATGTTGTTATTTTCACAAAATCTCTTTTTCAATCTTTGAAAAGGTAGTACACCTCCGAATTATCCAATTTGTGGCTTCCAATTTGCTTTTGGGGGTCTTCCGTAGTACTAAAAAACCCCAAAATGGCCAAAATAGACATCCAATTGGAGACAAGTTAAAAATAGTAAATTTTTTTTTTAATTTGAAAAACTTAGAGAATGTCTAAAACTTCCGCATCTACCTTCTTTCCAAATTTCAGGCCAAACGGACTAAGGATGCCGAAGTTATGAGCATAAAACCACTTGTCCAAGAGCAAGAAGACAAGAATTAGGACAAGTGTTTCTTGCAATCACTCCAGTACGGTTTATGGCACTTTGAGGGTAGGGAAAGAATATTTTTTAAATAGCTTGAGGAACATTGTGTAGTTTCAATGACAAAGGCTTCAAATAAATTTTTAGAACGGCTATGTTCCCTCCCTCAGTAAGACTTGGAATGGTAGAAATTTTAGTTATAAAATTTCATAGTTGTCAAAATATCAATGAGGTCACTCACTTGATCTTTCCATTTGTGGGGAAAAAAAAACTAAATTATCATAAAAAATTGATGACAATATAATATTAGAATGAAATGTACTAGGTCATTGGCATCTTTCCTATATCTACTTCTCATATTTGAGTATGTTCATAGCATAAATTTGCCACCTATTTTGAGCATGTGTATATAGGTTGGTAAAGTCACATATACCTAGCACATGGTCTCATATAGAAAATACACATACTTAGGAGAATTCATCATCCAACCAATTGGAAATTAGGTACAAGCACACATTCCCTATTTTGCACCCTAAACTAATCTTGGAGTTATGTAGATTCAAATAGTCCAAGGTATACAACTTGCGTATATGAATGCAAAATACATTTTTGAATACATCATGAGTTGCATTTCAAAATTCGTAGTATATTGAATTGTTTTGATAGTTTTATCTTTTTTTTCCTCCAATCCATAAATTCTATTACAAAAAGATACCAATACTCCATAACTCGCATTTATCCTAATACTAAGGGCTAAATACAAGAGTCATTAGCACAATTAGTGGTATCACATAGAAGTTTTACTAAGGTTTCCCGTTCATGAGCACAACCATTGATGATTGTATTGCAAGGGGAAAACATCAATTCTTATTTTTATTTTTGTTCTCCAATGCTAACTTCAACAAAAAGAAAAACATTGAAGGGGGGTAGGATGGATGAATCAAATTCTCCAACAACTTTTATGGAAATCTCACAATCCAATTTTGGTAAACTCTCTTTGGTATAAATATCATTGATGGAATTATATACTTTTTCCATAAAATATGTAGGACTTAATGTAAAAACCTATCCACTAATTGCTTAGATTTCTACTTCAAGATCTTTCAAGACTCTTTAGGGATCATGAATTCCAAATGTGAATTGAATAATTCCAAATTTGACTATTTATGGTTGATATTTTTGCTCTCATTAAATTTTAATCCATGAGAGGATCTCTAATAGGACCAATAAAAAACATTTTGTATACAACATTTAGGATAATGTATTGTAGTGTACAAATCATATGCAATTCAACTACAAAAAATATACCTTCTTTTTTTAATTAGATGAAGTGTGCCAATTTTGTATTGAAAGCAATTCAAATAAATGTATGGCAACAAATTTACCTTACTATTTTATTTTAGTGAGGATTGGTGAGTTTATTGAGTTTATCAACAAAATAAATTGGAGAAGAACTATTGAGAAAATGACAAGCAATGGCCACCTCAAATACTATTTTTGAATCTTTAATTAAAGACTTTCAATTTGTAGTCTAACACATTTGGCATGCATGGAAAAGAATGAGCGCCCCCCCCCCCCCACACACACACACACACAAAAAGTAGAGATAAGGTGAATGTCCCTATCATCATCTAAATTAGAATTTCACTTTCATCTACTTGTGGTGAACATTTTTGCTTGGAAATATACTTTTTTCAAGGTTAAAAAAGGATGGAATGAAATGAGAGGAGGTAATAGTTTGGTTCACCTTAAGTCCATATATTGTTTCCAAACTAATGGCCAACTTCTTCTTATTTGGTGTTTGAATATTAATATTTTGGATTTGATTAATTAATTAATTTTTTAAACATTTTAGAAAGCATGGGTGTGTGATTCCAAAAAGAAACATCCAAGGATAGATTTTCCAATCCACCCAAGCATGCTCCTTTGACATGTAATCTCTTGGAGATTGAAGTCTCCAAAGCTAATGAAAAAAGATAATTTTCTTTAGTAAATAGAAGAGATATATGTCTTCAAGAAACATTTACATCAGAGCATCTTCAATGTTGCGACTTATAAAATAGAAAGAATGATAATATTTACATAACATACAAACTTGTCAATGTTGTCATTCAAATTACATTTCAAAAAATCTCTTGAAACAGAGTCAAGTAAAATTAGGTTTGAATATCATAAAACAAAAAACTTCTCAAAACATCTTTATTCCAAGGCACAAAACAAAATACCAAAATTGATTGAAGTGTGATTTTTGTCTCAACAAATCACACAATTGGTTTGCAACAAATTTTGGAAGTATCTAATAAGCTCCATGTTTTGCAAATGCAATGTTCTTGAAGGGTCTTGAATGCAATGTTTGAATTGGAAAAAATTTGAGGAATATTCAAAGAATGACCATTCTAAAGTTGAACTTCAAAGTACCTTACATTTTTCAAATCGCATATAAGAAACTTTTGCAAAAAGATTAAAAAATGATAGGAGTGAATATTACATTTGGAAAAAGTTTTCTTGAATTGGCTCTAGAAAGTACAATGAGTGAGCTGTAAACCAATCCTATCTTTGCAAATTATTTGAGCGATGCTATGAAGTTACTGGATTTTCAACCTTCTACAAATCTAAAGATTCTAGAATTGGTATCTATGGCCATCATCTAATCTATTCTAGTTTTGTACAATATAATATTCTAGTCATGTCAATACGATGATAAATTTGGCATGGGCTAGAACTCCACACACCTACTATACTATTGTTATTGAGAACCCAAACTTCGAATGTAAGCAATTCATAGCTATGATGGCCCAGGTAGTCCCTTCACACAATGATGTTTGCATGGTGTATGTGAATGCGTCCCAGTTTTGGGATTCCTAGTACTTTTTGGTTGAGGTCCTGAGGGTCCTCCACCATGAGGATCAAAAGGGCCATGAGGGCCGTGAGGGTCAAATGGACCTTGAAGGCTTCTTCCTCTTACTTCAAATGGAAGAAGCTTTCTAGATAAAATAAATTCCTTTTTAGTTGCCACACCATGGAAACTTGTAAGGACCGATGTAGCTAGTAGTATGACAAAGGCCAAAGCCAAGATAATTTTCTTTACCCTCATCCAACCAAATAACGCCATTTGATATCTAAGAAGAAGTTGCAGTAATTGACTATTGAACTTGTAAACAAGAGAATGATGATCCAATGACTTGAAGTCGATATCTTTGAAATATATTGAAGAAATATCAAATGTGTGTTCCAAGATACAAGAAAGTTGTACAAGTGCCTTATTTATATTGGAAATATGATCAAAGTAAAAGATTTTAGGAAAAAGTAAAAGGAGATTAAAGCTCAAAGGAAAAGTACTATAAAGTAAAAGAAAAGAATGATTCTTTTTTTATTGAAGTAAAGTAATGAATCCATTAATGGGATAAAAATCAAGAATAGAAAATTAATACATTAGATATTTGAGTCCACTAGGATATTATGTAGATATATTTTTTTTCATTCTATGTGCAAAAGAATATGTGTGCATGCAATCATATTTTACAAACCAAATTGCTCCAATTCACTTTCTATGAAATGAATTTGTGACCTCCATTTCTTAATCCACTTCTGATTCTTCTCAAATAATGAGTTATTTTCTGTTTTCTCACTCCAAATTCTTTCCACATATTTGCATGTAGTGTACAGAGAATTGTAGACCTACCCATGTAAAAATGCCTATAACTATTGCATGCAATTGTAATTTTCAAAACGAATTGCTCCAATTGCTCCTCTATCAAATAAATTCGTGACCTCCATTCCTTAACTCAGGTCCAATTTCTCTCACTGATTGCAAGTTATTTCTGTTTTTCTCACTCCAGAAACCAGTCTCACTTTTTGTGGTCTAGTACTCTGAGAGAAAAGTTGATCACTGGCCACATGACAGTGCTGTCCTGTCCTGTAAGTTAGATGACCCCCAAAGTATTCAAAATCTCAAAACCATTAAAACGTGGTATGGGGTCGTTCCTTTCCTTGGGCCTCTTGTGGCTGGTGGTCTTGTACTTTGCCTTTGCAATGAAATTCCACTTCATTTGTTTCAAAAACAAAACAAAACGTGGTATGATTAGGCACTTTTCCTTTTTATCTGTAACTTACCCAAAGAGAAATATACATGTGCACAAATATCCTACACATAATTGGTGGTGGAGTGCTGTGAGATATAAATTATAGTAGTGTGCCCTGTACTGTTGCCATAGTATAATGAAATAGAAGTAAAAATAATTTTATAATTTTGCATGTTGTGAGTCGGAATGCCATGAAACAAAGCCCGTGCATCCCTCCTCCGAAAGAACTTTCCAAAGGTATCCAAGAAAGGACCAGGGAATGCAGTGATCCGAAGATCTCACAAGCCCTTTTTTATAACTTTTTGAGACAGTGCTAGGATGGCGATCACTTAACCCCTAAATGTATTGGGAGTGATTTAGAAGAAAGTAGTCAAAAAGGTGTGTTTGTCTATTCTGAAGAGTGGACAATAAATGACAATATTTTTTTAGTTTCCAACCGTAAGATCTTGAACTTGCCTTCACTATTAACCTACCTACCAATTTTCACTAGTAAATTTCTTTAATTGAGTGAGATCTAAAGGTTAAAAGTTGGAATTTCTTTTTTTTTTCACTGTAAAAATTCCGGGCAGCTGCAATTAGACTGCTGAATTTTCCATGTATACAATTTGATTTTGATGGTTATCCTTTAGAAAGGGTGCTCATATGAGTTAGGAACATTCCCAGAAAATTTCAATGTCATCACCCTCATGGAACATACACAAAATCGCATGATTGTAGGCATAGGTTTGGCAAAAACTGCATACACTAGCATTTTTTCCATCAAGAAATTTTCCATTTAAATGACCTCTGGTCAAAAATCCGAATGGTGGATACATAGATGTGCACCTACTTGACTACAAGGAATGATCCTTGAAAGAAAAAAACAAAATCTCACAAAGTAGTGCCAAAAATTCAGCCACAGTATTTTGAGCATGGTTCACTATTTGAGGCAGCCCTCACATTCTGGGTTCTGGAACTCACTCCTCTCATTTTGGCTCTGACCAATTTTTTGAGATTCCAACCACCCCAAAACTCTAACATGGAGAATTCAGAAAGAGGGGAAATGGATAGAGATGGTAGAAATGGCTGGTTAGAAGGCTTTGCTCTTGTGCATGTCCTATGCAGGTGGGCTCAAATTGGGGTCCCTAAGAGAGTGCCATGTGTGGACTCCACCCTTGTTGTCCACTCCACCTTGCCTTCCATCACTTGGACTTGTGCTTCCACAACCCATAGAGGTAAGCCAGGTAAGGAATTAGAAGGTGAGATGGAGCCAGGTTTAGGTAGACGACTGGTGGAAGAAAAACACTGGAATTTGTTATTTTTATCCATAATATATTTAGGAAATTCTGAATTCATATTTGCAATCAAAGGCCCCATATTAGCTGAGGTTAGTGGAGAAGATAAATTCAATTATGACTCTACAGGTGCTTCTAACAATTATGAAGGTAAGCTATGAATGTAGTGAAGTATCCAAGACTGACAATTGAAGAAGGCATATTGGGAACCCATTTTAGAGTGATCATGGATACCTACCCTGAGATCTGCCCCTCATCCTTTGGGCAAGATTAGAAAATTTCATCCCTAGTGTAAATGGTTGTGCCTGTCCTGCCTAGAGATCAGACAAAACCACTTCTCCCCTAATAACTTTTTTTCATGAATCAGACTAATTTGAAATTTTTTGTCCCTTGAAGATACTCCTCGGGCATACATCCTCTGAAATTTTCATGAACAAATATGCATTAGTTTGCAAGTAGTGGTCTAACCAAAATTGCTATGTTGCCAAAAAACATTGTTTTGTCCTTTAGGGGTTAAATGTTGGTGAAGTATTGTATTTCTACATTCATCCATCTTTTGGACCAAAAAATACTTTTCAATCATATTCATGCACTTTTTCATCCAAATTTGGTGAATCCATCTTCATATTAAATAAAAATGGAAAAATTTTGGTTAAAAAATATTACTTTTTTTGGAGAAAAATAGATATTTATTTTGAAATGGTGCAATTTGGCCCCACAATGCTAAAAAAAGGCCGGATCTCACCATATCAAATAGACTAACTTAACCCCTAAATGCCCAAGGCACCAAATTCTGGTGTTTCAAAAACTTTGAAGTTAAGTAGAACCCAACCAAATTGCTATTATTATTAGTTTATATTTTCAGAGAACTCTTTTTGAATTCTAGTTGTAGGATCAAAAAGCTGATCTTAAAAATAAAGGATTATGATTTTTAAATTCAAGATTTTGTGCAAGGATGCCCATTGCAATCTTGGCCTCCCGTAGTGTTGATGGCTCTTGGAAATGAGCTTCAAATACACTAGATCTTGGACAAAAAATCACTTTAGAAATTCATTTAAAAAAAATGTAGAATAGATTTTGAAAAACTGTAAATTGATCAAGTTTGTGCATGCTAAGCCCTATAACCTCATATTTTTTTAGTGACCAACTTTTTAGAGTTGACATGCAAAAAGAGAATTGAAAATTTTTCATACTTTTAACACTCTCATGACCAAACATTATAATCTTTCAATCCATATGTGATATTGTTATGTTTTCTTTTCCTATGTGATCTCTAATATGTCTAGTTTGAATTTGTATGGTTACAATTCAAAAGAAATTGGTATAACTTCTGAAAAAGTTGACTTTTTGTTCAATTTAGAACAAATTTCAAGAAGCTCCAAACAAGCCTTTGGCATTTAGGGATTAAGGTATGGACTGCCAACAACAAAACTCCATCCAATAAGATAGTTTGATTTGGCAATGAAGTATTTTGATTTTGTCAATACCTAGGAGCCAAAATCAAATTGTGCCATGTGTCCTTGTTACAAATACGAGCAAAGTTTTCTAGAAAAAAAGGCACATTTGTATGTGCCATAACTTAGAAAGTGAAAAAAATACAAGGCAAATACACTAAATTGTGACACTACTAAAATCATCGCATTTAAATTTGTGCCTTATATAAAATGGGGGCCTTCCTCTAGAACTTGAGAGTCTAGGGTCAATTTAGGATACACCTATAATCATATAATTAAAAATAAAATTGTAGTTTATTCTTAAGATGAAATTCTTTTTTCATTGCAAATAATATGCAATAAAACTTATATTAATTTATCTCTTATAGAACTAGGGCATACTTTGGCTAGTAATAATTGTCTAAAATTTCTATTTCTTGAAGAATGAAAAATCATTTTTATTTATTTTTGTTGGATTTAGGATTTTAGGGTTAGGGTTCTTTTAGTTTTATTATTTAGTGTTCAATATAACTCTAACCTCATTATTTGAATTGAATTGTTCAAATTTTTTTGAGTATTTATCAATCTATATAATACCCCCAAAATAATAATATTCTTTAGAATAAGTTTTTGTTGCCTGAATTGACATTGAAATATTAAAAAATTCTAACTTTTGTAATATTTATTGGAATGACATGAAACAAAGCTTCCCTTACAGACTATGATGAGTAGCATCCATCCTAAAAATCTCATCAAAAACTTCCAAATTATGAATTCAATAGAGCATACATAAGTCCTCAAAAAGCTCAAAGTGGATTCTTTGATCCTTTTGGGGTTAATGACCCTAAAAATGGACAAAGTTGATCTACACATAGCATTCTCAATTGGGACTAGATGAAAACATGTGTGACATATCAAAAACATTCACCAAATCGATTTGTCCTATTAGTGCACGTGACACTATAATAACCCAAGTGGCTACTTTATACAAAGTCTAATGCTCTTAATAGATACCGATGAAGTAGAAGCAATTATAATAGCCCAAAATTTATGGTGCTAAGGTTCTCTTTAGCAAAGTTGTATCCAAAAGATAATATTTATAGTCGACAATTTTTGGTAAATGCATTTGCAATTGTGCAGTTAATCAAAAGTTTAGGAAAACAATAAATTATGTACAACCTTCTTGTGAGTGTTTTCCAAAGTAAAGACAAATGCATTTTTTGATTTACTTATGAATTTCTAAAGAATTCTACTGTAGGTACCAATTTCTTGATTGTAGGCCTTACAAAACCCACACATGCGTAGTCTGAAAAAGGATATGGCTTCACCAAAAACAAGTACTAAAGCATGTAGAAAGTAATACACAAGGTTCTACAATGCGACCTTCACTAAAATAAACTCCTGAAGGATTGAGGCCTATTTTTTGATAAAAATCACTCAAAATTGTCATTTCTGTTGCGTTCTTTCAAGAAAGAAAAAAAATTAAAAAAAAAATCTAACCATGGGATCTTGTACTATAATTGTATGAGATCATGTGGTAAAAAATTTATCAAGTTTGACCGTATAGATTGAAAATATTAGCATTCAAAGTTGTGGGGGAAAAGTTTTTTGAATACTCGTAAACATTTCAAAAATGGACCAACCTTGGTTCTTATTCCATCTACTAGCAAAGTATAAAGGAACATTTGACAAATCTTAAACCGCTCTGACATCATTGACAAAACATTCAATGCTTTACACATATCCATTTTACAACTTGTTAATGTCAATTTCAAACCCTGGCTAGGGATGGTTTGAAGAAGAGGGGTGGAATTAGAGTAGACTACCATACCTACACTAATTGATTATTAAAAGCTATAAGTTTGTACTCTTGATGAATATGCATACCAAGAGCATAGATATCCCTTTAAAGGACATTGCAAGCTCCATGGGCATTTTGAAAGTCAATAATTGAATTTTCACATAGTTCTTGATTTTAAATGGTTGTAAGCTTTCCCTAAGAAATTGCAATGCTAACAATCTATTTTTTAAACTCCATTTGACTTTTTTCCTAAATTGCAAAAATTATAGTTTTGATGACACTTAGAAGATAGCATCTTGAATGCTCATAGTACACCACTTTGGAACTTTTTCTATTGAATTTCTCTTGGTGTGAGCTCAAAGAGTACACCATAACGTTTGCCACTATTATTTCCACTTTTCTTAAGAAAATCATACAATTTTAAACATTTCTATAGTTACTATGATTTTTACAAAGAAAATTCTTTTTAAAAAATCATATAAAATTCAATTTGATGTTTTTAATCATGAAAAAAGGAAATAAAATTTTAAACATATATTCCTATATGTGAAAAATATCAAAAATTTTAAATGTGAGAAGAAATCTAATGAAATTTTACCAAGTTCAAACATAAAATGTCCTTTAAGGGATATTTGAAATGTATTCAAAGAAAAGAATATTTGTATACATAGTTGGTATGAAGAGCACACATATCAATAGTTTTCAAAGAAGAGAATCTTTATAAATATAGATGGTAAAACATTCATCTAAGAGTAAAAAACATATAGGACTTTTTATTCAATTAGTGTAGCAGACACGAAATATCATCATTAGAATATTGCCTATTGGGTCTAGAATCTCTAAACAAATTCATTGAATATCTATCATTTGTAATAAATGCAAAAGTGTCTCAATTTCATCATTTACACAAAGTGTCATGTTTTTATTTGCATTGTTTTTCATCCATTTGTTCTTTTGGTAATTTTTCTACACTCGGATAATATTTTGTGAATTTTTTAAGTTAAAAGCAAAAGATACCTATACATGCCACTAGACTCTCCTCAAATGATCACCCTTGAAGCACAAAATGCTTCAACTCCCATTAGTTGCCTCAAACAACTCTTTAACTCCCATTGATTGCTCATGGAAATTTTTTGGACGTTTTGGGTTATGGCAAATGACCATTCAATGCCCAAATGTAGATTGGAGATTCAATGTAGTCACTTTAGTGCTACATTCTTGACTATTTGGCTTGATTATATAAATTATTTTAGAACTAATTGGATTGTGATATACATTCTATATAATATAACAAAAAACACTTTACAAAGATAGAAAGGTATAGAAGGGAGTATAATTCTAACAATAATGAAATTGTATGGTTGAGCCTATGTTCAATTCTTATTGGTATCCTAGAATGAGTTTGAATTTCTCTTACATATGACAAGAAGGCATGATCGCATGTAATCTATTCATATTTAGTTGTCTTTTTTCTTTCTAAATTCATATTTTTGTTCCATCCTTGCAACTCCAAGACTCAACAAGAAGATCAAAGTTTGTTTGGCCGACATTTGATGTGCAATTTTTAGTTCCCTCTTTTTAATTCCCTCTTTTCTACTTGGAATTTTTTGAGAATTTAAATTTATTTTCTAAATTCAAACTTGTTCAATCACAAAGATTTTATTCTTAATCTATATTATTCTATTACTTCATGCAAATATCTTCAAATGCAAAACACTACATTTCAAAATAGTGTGCTCTGTTATGACAAACTTAAGAGGTCCAGTTAGTTAAAGAATTTACTCAATGATTACTCTGAATAAAAGAGCTATTTTAAAATATTTATTTTGTACACACCAAGCAATGATATTCTTTGACAATATTCCTCCAATTTCTAAATGTAATAAACATCTATTGTGAAAAATTCAAAGAGCCTTTAATGTTGAGTAATATTTGGTGTTTAATATTACCTAGCTGTCCCAAATAGCTAGTGTTAGACATTTAGCTATGTTGAAAGACTTTGTCTTACAATTTGTACAGCCACCTTCAATATTAGTACTTACTAGCCTAAGTACTGTCCCTTAAAAAATATCTTTATTCCTTTGCAATTTTCAATTTCAATGAAATACAACCACCATTGCATTTTAATTCAATTTCAATTAAACATGTCAAATTTCATTTTTTTTAAACCCGGAGTTTATTCCAAGAAAGAACCAAGAACAAATGGCAGAATGCTAAGGGCAAAGTTGTGGAGATTGAAAACCCAAGACCCACACAACACATTGGGAACCATTGAGAACAATGTTGTATATTTGGTTTTTGGACCAATGGTTATGAGGCCTTTCTTTCAAGAAGGTTCTGAGTTTCCTGGTTCCTTCATTTTGTGGGCTTGCATCAAAGGAGGCCAACTTTGAATATGCAATTTTCAGTATGGAATTTTTGTATCTGTTGGCTTTACACGACATATGAAATGAGGTTTTGGAAACATTATGGCAACGGTGTGTAGGGCAATGATTACAATCTAGCATTTTTTTTATAAATTTATCCTTTTTTTTCCATAGGCTTGAAGTTGCTCATTTTTTTTGAGGCTATTGGGTATTTAAATGCCTAAAGAGAAACATTGACTAAGAACTAACTCTAAATTACAAGAAAATTCCACATGTGGACTTTTTCAAGTTCTATCGGGGTTATTTTTTGGCCATGTGGTAGTTCATTGGTTGTACTGCACTGGTCCAAATTTGGAGGGATGACGACAGAGGGGCCAATTTTTGGTGGGCTGAGCAAATAATCGCTCAAAACAGAAATGTTGAGTTCTACTCAATGCCTTTATCATGAAAGAAGCCACATAATGAGGACCTAAGCCAAGTATTGTCAAACTTCCTAAAGAACCTAGGTGCCTTGCCTAGGTGCCTCAAATTTCACTTTTCAAAAATAAAAGATTACAATGATTTTTTTCCCACTTATCATTTGAATCAAATTGTTTTATTTAGAAATTGATAAAAAAAAAAGAAGATTGATCATGAATTAAATCTTTTTTGATAAACATGTAGGAAATTTCAATTAAAATATTTTTTCTTTTAGAAAGAATATTAAAAAAATTATAGTTTTAAATTTGCATGCAATTATGTATAGGGCAAGGAGGACAAACAAATTCAAACATCTCAGCTATCATACTTGGTGGTGAAGGTCAACGTTCTCTCCTTCCAAATAATTAATTGAAGGTGGAAAATATGATTTTGTATTTGCAAAATAACTTTTGAAAAATTCCAACGAAATATTTTTAGAATTATTTTTGAGGATCCTAATTACTAGATTCAATAATCTATATTATTATTCTAAACAAAGGTGCAATAGGTAATTAAACCATCTCCACACTTATTTTCTACTTGAAACTAGTGAAGTGTTCCTTCCAAGTATCATTAAACCATCTCCACACTTAACTACAATTGGTGGAATGTTGATTTCTCTAGATTCCAATTTTAGATAGTTTTAGTAGCTTAGGGATAGGGAGCTTTTACTTTGAAAAATTATAGAAACTACATTCATGAAAATTCTAATTTCTACTGAACTTGATGATTTTCAATTGCTCGTACTACAAAAATATTTTTTCTTGAAAAAGATACCTCTAATTCTGTTGAATTGCTTATTTTGATGTTTTTCAGTATTTCCACCTTATATCTCTAGGTTAGTTTCAAAATGTGTATATCGAAATTGGAATTGATTCTCTACAGAATCTTATTTCTTCATTCTGGAATTTTTCATAAAATAATTACAATTATAGTGTTTTACATTTCAAATGAACTAAAGAACTTCAAACATGATTCTTTCATTATCGGACATCTGCTGGTTTGCTAATTTATGCTTCAAACTTTCTTTGATGAAACTTGCCCGCATGTAGGAAAAACATATTTCAAAATCAAGCATTGTAATTGGATTTCAAAAGAGTCTGTTTACAAAAATTTACTATCTCCATCTTCTAGTAAAGATTCACGCTATTGATTTGTCAAAGCCGTTCCGCTCTTCCTAAGGCTTAGAGTACTCCCATGTATTGAAGATGTTTACAGAAAGACTACACGAGCTGCCCAACTATTTCCTACATTGCTTTATACCTGACACCTGAACTCCTGCACACAGATCTATACCTCAAACTCTGCCTTGACATAAGCTCTCTTCAGATGCTTAATTCACAACTCCTCATGGGTAGAGCCGGCTGCGTCTCGCACCTTCTCAGCACCATCCGTGGCCACTTCCAAACCAGCCTTGGCAGTAGACTTGGATGCATCAGAAGCAGCGTCATAGCTCTCTCCTAGTTTATCCTTAGAAGTCTCATATGCAGTATGAGATTTGTCAGCAGCAGCGGCAGCTGAGTCCTTGGTCTTCTCAGTTGCAGTCTCCACTGCGGCGTCTTTAACATCTCCAGCCTTGGATGCTGCATCACTGGCTGTCTTCTTGACATAGCCCGCTCCTTCCTTGGTTTTGTCAGAAGTACCTGCTGCTGTATCCTTAGTTGTCTTAGCTGCACTTCCAGCAGATTCGTATGCCGTGTCCTTGGCATTTTGAGCAGTCTCTGAGGCTTTCGAAACTGCATCACTGGTCGTCCTCTTGACGTAGCCCGCTCCTTCCTTGGTTTTGTCGGATGCACCAGCTGCTGTATCCTTAGTTGTCTTAGCTGCACTTCCAGCAGATTCGTATGCCGTGTCTTTAGCATTTTGAGCCGTCTCTGAGGCTTTCGACGCTGCATCACTGGTCGTCTTCTTAGCATAGCCCGCTCCTTCCTTGGTTTTGTCGGATGCCCCAACCAAAGTGTCTTTGGTTGTCTCAGTTGCACTTCCAACAGTTTCGTATGCTGAGTCCTTGGCCTCTTCAGCCGTCTCTGAGGCTTTCGACGCTGCATCGCTTCCAGACGTTTTGATGTAATCCGCTCCTTCCTTCGCCTTTCCAGCTGCATCTGAAGGAGAAGCACCAGAATTAGGGCTCCATCAGCTCAAAAAGATTCACGATCATGTTCTACATAGAATAAATGTGGGATGTTAACAACTTGTGTGCTAAAGATCCTTCGGTCATCGAGTATGCTACGACATTCGATTGTTGTCATGCTCTGATTGAATGAAAATTAGTTATGAGTTTATGAACTAGCTGTCGTATATATTAACAACCTCTATTTCGTTAACCCCTAAAGTTCCTTGACTACCTTATCACCCCAAACCCTCAAAAACTGCCATTTCTAATACAAGTACCAAATTTTTGAAAAATATCATTTTTGGACACATGTAACCGTAGGATCTTGTATTAATCTACATTGAGAAGATGTGGAAAAAATTTCAGAAATTTCCACCATGTAGATTGCAAGATATTAACATTTGAAGTGACAAAAATCCTTTTTTTGGCCCTGCGAAGAACCGGGCAGCTGCACTTGACAAAATCCTATTTGTATGAAAAAATGTCCAAAATGGTGGTGCTTCTTTAGATTCATTCTTGAAGTCAAGTTGTCTATATTCTTGAAAATTTTCAAATCATTTGGAATTGTGCAACATATAGGAAAAAAATAGTAAGTACAAAGATGTAGAGAATGATTCAAAATACTAAATTGTTAATAGTTTATTATTGGAATTGGAAAATGCCAATCCCAATGATGGAAATGTTGTAATAAAAAATCTATACCCTATGATTTTATTTTTTTCCAAAAATATTAAAAATTGAATTAAATAAAAGACTTCAAAGTTTATTTTAGAGTAGAAAATCCATAAGTGCCCATAAACTAAAACATCTCATAACTTTTGACTCATTGATCAAAATGGAATGATTCAAAGCTTTCTATGTACATATCAATCTAAAAAACCAATTTCAAATTTTTATTTTTGAAAAAAGTGATTTTTTCAGATCTGCCCGGACTGCCCGAGTTGAGAAACAAACAACATATTAGGCCATAACTTTTGAATCATATTTCCAAATGTCCTGAAATTTAGTGCATATGAAAGATATTCCTTGTCCACACCTTCTATTAAATTTTGGGCCAAAAACATGGAAATCTGTAGTCACACGTACCTGCCCAAAATTTCTATGTTGCCAAAAAAGGCACCTTGGTCCTTTAGGGGTTAAAGTGACGCGATTCTGGCGCCAGAAATTGTGACATACATATGTACATAAAACCCTATAATCTAGGACATGTATGAATTTATGTCTCAGAATACTTATTCTGAAAAGTGCCAAAGTATTGGAATACCCCAATTTTAACGAAATTGCCGACTCACTTGCAACAAATGATAGAATGTTTCGTGCATTTCAGTATCTAAACATTTGAAAGGAATGTCTAACAGTAACGTCGATCTAACCTGAGGCAGTATCTGCTGCCGCATCCTTTCCAGCCTTTGCCTTGCTTCCTGCAACATCAGCAGCTCCAGAGGCGGTATTCACTGCTGCATCTTTTCCAGCTTTTGCCTTGCTTCCTGCTGATTCCGCAGCATTGGCAGCAGCATCCTTCGTACCTTCTGTTGTCTCTGCAGTTCCCCTGTTTCACATCACAAGAGTAGGCAATGTTATCACTGCACAGACTAAGAACTTACGCACCTGAATATATAATTTCCTTTTTCAGATGTCGTCTTGCTCCAAGTAAATTCATATTTGCGCACCAGCATACTGAAGCACGTCGAATTGCTTTACTCACTGAGTCGCTCACTTAGGAAAAGCAAACATTCCGTAAACTACCATTCAGCTTAAAAATCCATAATTATTCTCATGACAGTAAGTAGGAGGAAAGTTAGGATCAACCCTGATTGCCTCCCTCAAATCTTCGACAAACGATAGACTAAAACGGATCGATATAGACGACTCATCACATCTATATTCAAAATCAATTCCACAACATACACCAAATTTTTTTATGAATGCGTCCATTTAACTCATTTAAGCCTTCTTTCATTTGCTCCTTTGAATATATTGAAGAATACGGATCATCCCCTAGGAACCCTGAAGAAAGAAGACGAAAACGACAGATAAAGGTCAATTTCGTTATATGGGCACGACTCCAGTGCCAAAATTCTGTGACATGTTTGTACATAAAGCTCTAAATTCTCGAATAAGCGTGAATTAGTGTTTCTTATCGCGTGTTCTAAAGGTGCCAAAGTGTTACACAAAACCCGCCAATATAACGAATTGACGTTACGATATTTGGCAAACACATCAATCGCGTTCTTTCAACAGTTACAAAAGAAAGATGAAAAGACTCGAAAGCCTACTTGGTAACTGTAGTGAACTTCTCCTTGGCCATATCAAGATACGACTGCGTGGTATCTTGAACTGCAGCGGCGCCCTCAGAGGTTGTCACTTTCGCCGCCCCTATGGTTTCCTCAACCTTGTGCTTCGCATCCGCCGCGAACGAGGCCAACTTCTCGTTGGCCGCTTCCGTCCACGACTGAGTCTTGGCGTGGTCGGCAGGATCATGAGCGCCCGCAGACACCAGCAAAGTGGCCACCAAAACCGCAACCAACCATTTCGCCATAGCTACAAGACTTGATCACCAGATCGAGAAGGGTTCGCAAGCGATTGGCAATTTGAAAGGCAGAGAGTTGAAACTGATGAGCGGAGAGTTCAATTGATGGAAAACTACAGGATTGGAAGCTGGTGAGTGTGATAAGTTATACGTTACTGGGGGGTGCTGCGGTGGAGGGACAACGCGGATGGGGTCTCCACTTGTCCATCGCCATGTCAGTTGTGCACGTGGCGGTTTTTTAAGAACCCAAGTGTCGCCCCGGCATGACCGTTGAGTATAGTGTTATATGACGGAGGATGGTGACATTTGGTAGCACTAGTGGGAACTGGGGAGCATCTCGTCCCTATAACCTCTAAATGCCCAAGGTCTTTTTTGAGCTTCTTGGAATTTGCTCTAAACTGAACACAAAGATAACATTTTAATAGGTTTTATCAATTCTTTTTGTATAGTGACCATACAAAATTCAAACTAGATTTATGAGGGATCACATGGAAAAAGAAAACACAATAGTATCACTAATGGATTAGAAGATTATAATGTTTAGTCATGAGGGTGTTAAAATTGTGAAAGTGATTTGAATTCTTTCAATCCTCTTTTCACATGTCAAATCTAAGAAATTGGTCATCCAAAAAATAAAAGGTTAAAGGGTATAATAAGCATAACCCCAATCAATTTATGATTTCTCAAAATCTAATCTACAATGTTTTTCAATGAATTTCTGATGTGATTTTTTTCTCCAAGATCTAGTGTATTTGAGGCTCATTTCCAAGAGCATTCAATACTAACAAATCAAGATTTGCAATGGACACCCTGACAAAAAATCTTGAATAGAAAAATCACAATCATTCATTTTTCAAATCAGATTTTTGATGCTAAAACTAGACTTCAAAAATAATTTTTCAAAAATATTAAATATTAAAAATAATCACTTGGTTAGGTTTTATTTAACTTCAAAGTATTTTTGCCACCAAGAATTTGGTACCTTGGGCAATTAGGGATTAACTACTAATGACCCTAGGAGGGCATCTTTTCAAAGTAGGCCCAAACTGTCTAGGATTGGAGCAATTTTTTTGTTGATTTTTTCTTGAGATCAGACAAAATGAAACCTCGGGATCTTGAAGTTCACATTTAGAGTGATCACCTCAAAAATTTCAAATTATTTAATAGTACGATTTAGTTGATATTTAAGTTTGAAGTTTTATTTGAGTCAATGGAAAAACAAGGTCATTGCACTTTGAAGGAGCATATCTTAGTGAGAATACTTTGAAGTAATGAACTTTGTGTGCTTAGTGAAAGGCAAGAGAGTTGAGAATGCTCATCTAAAATTTTACAACATTGCGAGCATTTTTCAATTCATGTGGAGTTTGCAATGCAAGGAGGTCATTGAAAGGAGAATAGTGTTTTTAAGAAATTGACAAGATTGTGCACATTTGTCTTCTCCTTGAACTCTTTGGATTTTCCCTTTTTTGAGGTAGGTGACAATTGCATTGGTTGGCTGACTTTTCAGTCTGTGTCCAAAATGAAACCCTCAAAATGAGTTGTAAGCTATATTAAACCATTCAATTTTTTTAAATTCCTAAATGCAGAATTTAAATCAGGATTTGATGAAATTACCACCATTAAATTCATATCACAATCTAATTTTTAAAAATAATTTTACATTAAAAAAATTCAAAATTTTAAAACAAGCAATTCCAAAAAAAGGGAAAACTACTAGAAAATGGTCACCTGGGTCATTAGGGGATAAAAGATGTTGCAATCTTTTGGATGACCACATTTATGTTTGTAGGATGGAAAAAAATTTCATCTAATTTTCTTTTCAACTAGCTTGAGTACATTTTCAATGAATAGGGGTGCAAATTCCCTCATGATGGTCTCCTTGATTTTCTTAAAGAAGAAGATGCTTAATCTATAGATCACCCTTGTAGTATATTTTTGGTCATTTTCTTGCTATTTACTCTTGATGTGAATTTTAACTATAATTTTTAAATGGTATTTTTGATATAAAATGATATTTTTAGAATTTGAGTCCAATTAATGAAATGAAGCTTATCAAATGTGGTTTCTACTCTAATATGAAGATTTGAAAATATGAAAATTTCAATATTTTATTGCATAACAATATTTGAACTTATAACCATGGTTTGTTGATTTCTAATTTTAGAGTGACATTGTAATTTTGGTTTATATCATGATGTTATACACTATAGTATACATCTATGTCAAAATTTGAAATTCTTTTAAGTATATATTTGTATTTGAAATAATTTTCTCCATTTTTCTCTTAAGAAACTTAGCATAATTTCCAATTTTTTTCAGAACATTTAAAAATTTCATGACTTTTAATAGACATATGACTTCATCTTTGAAAAATAAACCTACAAATTTTCATTGATATCTAGATAGTTGCAAAATGACAACAAATATCTAATGGATAGTGAAGCTTAAAAAGGTTATGGACTTGCCCTTAAAGTGTTAATCCTAACAACATGGGCCTATGGCTACTTTTATCAAACTTCAAATACCATGCTCAAAATATATATCCAAGCACTTTAGCTTCTATACAAAGAATTGTATGAAAAAACTATGTTTTTAAAACTAGTTGGCCTTCATGAAGTCACCCATCAGCTATTAATTAGTTGTTGCAACATTATAGGGTTAAATATGTGGTTTAAGTCCCTAACAATTCTAGATACTTAAGGTTTTAGTCCATAGAATGAAGTCGTCAATCTTCTACAAGTGTATATAGCACATATGCATCTTGATTTGTAGGGTTTTAAAATAATTGGTGATGGAATTTCTTCAACCTATACAACTCTAAAATAGAGACACCTTATCCATGGCACATCCATGTTGTTTGCAATTGTTGTTGCATCCCCTCCATGGTACTAACTAAGACAACTACACCTAAAAGAGTCAAAATAAATGTTGGTGTAAGGTTCCTATCCCAAATTTTGTTGGATCTTAGGTCTTCTTGAAGACTTGAGGCAAGAGATTGTGAAAGAGAATTTTTAGTTAGTGAAAGCTTTGAAATTGATGATACCAAGAAATTTAACTTAACACTCAAAATTTTAAGTTCAATGAAGAGAATGATGTGGACAATACTTTTATCCTCCTTTGCAAAAAAACCCAAACCCAAGATGAGGCTTTCATTTTGTGTAGTGTTTTTTTGCAAAAAGAGGTTTAGTCATATGTCAAATCAAATTATATGAGATCATATACATAGATTATTTGTGGCTAAATATGAATTAGAACAAATGCAATATAAAGCTATTTCTCAACACAAAACCTCCCTAATCAAGTATGTCACATTAGAAGGGATTCACCTACTTTGGAAGACTGCAAGTTCCCACAAGTTCTTAGACTATGGGAACTCCACCATGACAATTAGCAGGTGATGGCTACATTAGATAATAATAAGAATTTTTTTGCATATTTTTATTTAATCTTTCCATCTTTAAAATTTTTTTTTGTAATTTTTCATTTTTTTTCATATTTTAAAATTTTGGCTGGCACTAACAAGTTTTCAACATGGGGAACCAACTTGTTTGAAACTATCTTCCATGGTACTTGAATATCTTCTAATGTATGAATATTTTTTAAAGTCATCTGAGTTGTGCTTATAATGTTCAGTCCCTAAAGTTGTAGTCAAGTCCATCCAAAGAAGTGGACTTTACCACAATTCCTAAAACCATGGAGCCAAAAGTTAATAGCCAATCATTTAAAAAGATCTCACATCATGAGCTCTAATCCTTAGTTTAGAAAATATCCTAGAATTGTATATTGAGTACTCTTGTAGACCCGTCTCACTACCTCTAAAGGCCATGGCCTCTACAAATAGGTCCTTCAAACACACATTATAGAACCCTAAGAAGTTTTCACTACAACTTTTGGCTTCTAGTCCAAAGAAGGCCTTATTGACAATTGAAATTTGTTTAGCAAGTGTTTTTTGGATATCATATTTAGAAAATCTAAGTTTTTGAAGTGCTAATTATAGTATATATCTAAAATCTACAACATCCTATCATATTTGAGTGTGTAATTTTAAACATGAAGTTCAAGTTGATTTCTAACTATAGCATTGCTAACAAAGTATATGGCAACTCAAAACACAATGAAAGACCAAAGATTCAATTGTACCTAGTTGTGTGAATCAGCATTCCCTATTGGATAATCATTTAAAACTTTGTATTGTGATTTGCCAAATGCTTTAAAATGTTTTTTTTCTATTAAAAAAACGAAAAAAACATTTCCAAAAAATTTGGCATTGATTTTTAGAAATATTTTGTGACTATACAATATGTAGGCTCAAAAGAAAGAATCATTCCTTGTGTTAGTCAAGGAGGTTGGGTCACTTTATCCTACTAGTAGAAAACCACCCCTATTAGAATATTTTTGGATATATTATTACAATTTGTTGAAATGTGTAGCATTTGAAAAAATTTAATATGTAAATTGTCAAAAGAACCCTTTTCAATTTCTAATTTTCTTTAATCTCATATTTCTATTGAAATTTATTGAAATTTTTTAAGCAAAATTGGTTTTTAATAAACTATAACAAATTGTAAGAGAAAATATTTTCAAATAAAATAATAAATAAAATAAAATAATAAATATATATATATAACAAATTGTAAACATAGGGGACAATGGTGGTTTTTTATAATTTGCTAATCAATATCATCCATGGAACCATAGCTACAACATGCCACTCTCAACTTGAGTTAAGGTTATTGGGGTTTGACCTAAAAAACTCATACTTAATTTGCTTGGGTTGCTTAAGAATGAGACCTTGAAGTCAATTCTAGTTTGATCCTTTTTAGACATTAATTAGAAATTCAATGTATTATTAATAATAAAAGAATATAGTTATTTATTTTCAAATAAATCATATATAAATATCATTCTTTATCTCTTTTTTAATTCAAGATATACCATTGTACTTTATCAATTTGAATTTTTTTAATTCAATGATAACCTTTAGGTTGGAACTTGTTTAGATGATTTGTCATTCTTTTGTATTGGAAAATATATTAGATTATATAGGTGACTTAAAAATATTTTAAATTTGATATATATATATATATATATATATATATATATATATATATATATTTTAAATTAAAAAGTATATTAAGGTTGATTTGTAGGAAAGACATGACTAAAGTTAAGGAATGGAGGCCATTTGATTAAGACTTTAGAATTTTGAATCCAAATGACTAAGCTTTGGATTTTTGAATCCTTATGACTATAATTCCATTGATGATTTTTAGGTCAAAATTAGTTTATCCAATTATTGGAATGACCTTTGGGATTTCTATATTGACATATACAGGATCCACTTTACAACCAAGTGGTGCCTTTGAAGTCATGGCTAAAATTGAAGCCATGAATGGAATGATGGAAGAAAGCTAGCACAAAATGGTAGAATGAAGCCAAAACAAAATTATGGAATTCAAAGTCACAAGACTAAAATTGAAACCTATAGTATCTTTTCAATTGATGGAGTTCAAAAGATATTGAGGGAAGTAATGAGAACCTTTGGGGTTCAATTAATTTACAAAATAAAAACGAAAAAAATGAGAGTTTAAAAAAAAATGAGAATTGAATTTTTTTGAATTAATCAATAGAATTTGGATCTTTGAGGCTTCTATATTGACAAATGTAGGATCCAACGTTGGCTACAAGTCAACATACTCTCCAAAGTTCACGATAATGAGTTTACAATTGCGAGGACTTCTACAAAACTGAAGTTTGCAAACTTATAATCCATAAAAGGCAAGCCTACTACCACTTTTTCAAACGTCATTTGTAAGTACCTATAAAGGTGTTTTTTGTATTTATTTTTTAGAGAAGAAATTATATATCTTCTATTATTTAGTCATAAAAAATTTGCATTAGTTTTGTGAAAATTTGAATTTTAAAATTGCCTTGAATTTTTGAATATAAAGTGAAATAATTTATATCAAATTCAATTGATGTTCAAAAAGATAAAAGAAATCTTAGTAGGTTTTTGATGTAGTATAAACATCACGGTGCAATTTTTCTTTACCATATCACTCTAAAATTAAAAAAATTGACAATCCATGGTTATAAACCCGAAGATCCAATTGCTATAAAATTTTAGTGACAAACTTTAGGTTGGAATTGGTTAAGTTAATTTTTGAAGTAATCCTTGCAATTTTTATATTGATGAATATTGGATCAACTTTTGTAACCTAGGGATCCATTTGAAGTCACAACTAAAGAATGGGGGAATGAAGCCAAGATGAAAACAATAGAATATTGAAGCCATGACAAAAATAATAGAATTTTGAAGTCATATGACTAAAACTCAAGCCCATAGAGAGTTTAGTGTTTTTTCAATTGATTCAATTAAGGGAATGAAATCTTTTTGAGGTACCCAATAGAAACCTTTGAGGTTCAATTAGTTTCCAAAACCAAGGTTGGAAGAATTTGAAATTAAAAAAAAAATCTATATCTATATCTATATCTATATCTATATCTACATGAGAGTTGAAAGCATCTACTTTGCAACCACAAGATCTAGATCTTTAGAATTTTTGTACTGACAATTATAGAGTTCAATGTTGGCTATTGGTCAACCTACACCTCAAAAGTCCAACATTGTGGATTTATAGAACATGTCTCTAGAAGATCATTTTGGGACAATATATTAACCCCTAAAGGACCAAACGGGTTTTTTTGGCAACATAGCGATTTCGGGCAGTTCACTACGAACGGAATTTTTCTTTTTTTTCTTTGAAATTTTCACACAACATGTGCCCAAGGAGTAGCTTTAAGACCCAACAATTTCCATAACTTTTGAATACATGGTTAAAAAGTTATTGTATGATATGTTGTTTTCATTGCTTGGTGGGCAACCCAGGCAACAACAAAAACTTCTTTAAAAATCTTTTTTTTTAAAATAAAAATTTGAAATTTATTTTCCTGATTTATATATGCATGGAAAGCTTTGAATCATTCCAGTTTGATTTATGAGATGAAAGTTATGAAGAGTTTTAGTTGTGGGTAGTTTGTGGGTAGTAATGGAATCTCTACTCTAAAATAAACTTTGAAGACCTTTATTTAACTCAATTTTTAATATTTTTGGGAAAAAATAAAACCATGAGTTGTAGATTGTTTATTACAAAAATTTCACCATTGGGATTGTCATTTTTCAGTTCCATAAATAAATTATTAACAATTTAGTATTTTGAATCATTCTCTACTTCTTTCAACTTACTATTTTTTTCCTATATATTGTACAATTCCAAATGATCTAAAATTTTTCAAGCATGTAGCCAACATGACTTGAAGAATGAATCCAAAAAGTTACAACCATTTTGGACATTTTTTCATAATGATCTGACCTTGTGAAGTGCATCTGCCCGGATTTTTGTAGGGCCAAAAAATGGCTTTTTGTCACTTCAAATGCCGATATCTTGCAATCCAAACGGTGGAAATTTCTGAAATTTTTTCTGCATCTTCCCAAACCAGAGTACTACAAGATCCTACGGTTAAATTTGTCCAAAAATGTATTTTTTTCTAAAATTTGGTACTTGTACTAGAGATGACAGTTTTGGAGCGTTTTTGGTGAAAACATAGTCAAATACCTTTAAGAGTTAAGGGATACCCGAAGATTGTTTTGGGACAAAGGGAGTATAAATTTTCAAAATTATCTTACTATATTTAGATCACCAATTGAGGGTTATTCCTGAAAGCATGGATTGGTGACCTTGGAAATCCTCCCTTTTGAAACCGTATGACATCATCTACTTTATAAAATCCAAAAATATTCATTAGAAGTCAGAGTACTGTACAAGACCTACCCTTTTTTCACAAAATTCCGAGGATGAATAGTCACTGAACAATTCTGTCCTACATAAAGAGATTCTTTGTCATCCATCGGGCACTATACGTCCGTGTCGACGTTTACTGTATGGGTTAATGAAGATTATCATCCATTCATCACACACAAGTGGACCATGCACAATTGTGTGTCGTTCCATTAGGGTTTAGGGGTTTGTGGTTGCGTCGTCGTGTGGGGTGAAGCTCGCGTGCGACAGGGGCCATGGCGAAGCATCATCCGGATTTGATTATGTGCCGGAAGCAGCCGGGGATTGCCATCGGCCGGTTGTGTGAAAAATGCGACGGGAAATGCGTCATTTGCGATTCGTACGTGCGGCCGTGTACGCTGGTGAGGGTTTGCGACGAGTGTAATTACGGCTCCTATCAAGGCCGCTGCGTCATCTGTGGTGGCCTCGGAATCTCGGACGCGTATTACTGCAAGGAATGCACGCAGCAGGAGAAAGACCGAGATGGTTGTCCGAAGATTGTGAACCTCGGAAGTGCCAAAACGGACTTGTTTTATGAACGGAAGAAATATGGTTTCAAGAAACGATAGTCTTTGCTAGTGCTCTTGGTGCTGGTTTCGTGAATTTTGTGCAAATTCTGTTCGCTTGTGGTAGATGTATCGAATAGGCACCAGCTTCGGCAACTGACTTTTTTGACGAGTGTTGATTTGTTGTATAGTATCGCAGGGAAGGTAAATGACCAGTCGCGAAATTTGGAATTTCTGTAGGATTATAGATTAAGCTCAAGAGATGCCCTTCGAGTGTAGCGGTTAGAGCCTTAGTTTACTGTTTTAAAGATTATTGGGATGTTTACTTTTGGGACCACCAGGTTAGGGTTGATGTATTCTGCAAGGTTTTAGAGCTCACAGTAACTTGAAGAGGTGTCGGTTGATGCGTGATTCAAGAGGATACTGAAGATGAGAGGCGGTCTTGCTGGAGCGTGGAAACCAGGCACTGCGAGGCCTGTTCCACAGGCTGTGGCAATTGAGGATCAGAACGATGATGCGAGTTTTGCGATTCACGCGAGCGTGCAGAAACAGAGGTATCAGTTACCTGTGTACAAGCAGAGGGAGAATCTCCTTTACCTCGTAGAAAATCATGGCACCACAATTGTGGTTGGGGAGACTGGAAGTGGCAAGACGACTCAGATTCCGCAGCTTTTGGTCGAAGCTGGGTGGGCAGAAGGTGGCCGCGCAATTGCTTGCACGCAACCCCGCCAGATTGCAGCGCAGACGATTGCAGCGAGAGCGGCAGAGGAAATGCGGGTGACGCTTGGTACGCAGGTCGGGTATTCCGTTCGATTTGACGAAGTTGCTACGCGGGGCGTGACGAAAATAAAGTACATGACTGATGGTGTGTTGTTGCGAGAAATGATGGCGGATCCACTGCTCTCTTCTTACAGCGTCATTATGGTGGACGAAGCTCATGAAAGAAGTATTGCCACTGACATTCTTCTTGGACTCCTGAAAAAGATCATCAGGCGACGCCCTGAGTTGCGTTTGATTGTTGCTTCGGCCACTATGGACACCCGAGCTTTCCGCGACTTTTTTGATACCAGTGGAGAGAAGTTACAGTCATCAAGAGAATCCTTGCCTAATCGAAAACCAGCTATTCTGTTGGTTGAGGGAAGGACACATTCGGTACTTGTACATTTTAGTGACGAACCCGTCCAAGACTATCTTCAAACTGCAGTTTCAACGACGATAGCTATTCACAAGAATGAAGGGCCAGGTGACATCTTAGTGTTCCTCACTGGCCAAGACGACGTGAATGCGGCTGTGCAAATGATTAGTGAAGAAGCGGAGAAATTACCACGTGCGTTGGTGGCTCTTCCTCTTTATGCAGGGTTGCCTGCTACTGACCAGGAGCTTGTCTTTCGGCCTTCGTTATCTTCACGGCGGAAGGTCATCTTGGCCACGAACATTGCCGAGACCTCAATCACTCTCCCAGGGATTGTGTATGTGATCGACAGTGGCTTTTCAAAGCAGAAATTCTATAACCCCGACACAAATGTTGAAGCATTAGTTGCAGCCCCCGTATCTCAAGCCTCCGCGGAGCAAAGGGCTGGACGAGCAGGTCGTGAACGCCCGGGAAAATGCTTTCGCCTATACACTGAGGAAACTTTTGCGACCATGAAGCCTGAGGGCGTGCCCGAGATTCAGAAAGCAAACCTCCTGTCGACGATTCTTCAACTGAAAGCGTTGGGAATAGACAATGTTATGCAGTTTGATTGGCTAGCCCCTCCGCCTGCAGAGTTCATGGTCCGGGCACTAGAGCTTCTGTATGCCCTTGGTATAATGGATGAATCTGCCAGACTCACCTCGCCTCTAGGTTACCAGGTTTCGGAGCTTCCACTTGACCCGATGTCAGCTAAGATGCTGCTCACTGCTGCGGACATTGGGTGCCAGAAGGAAGGTCTCACAATTGCAGCTGTATTGTCAGTTCAAACGATTTGGGCATCTGGCAGGGAGAGAAAGGAGATGGACGAAGCACGTGCGCAGTTTGGAGTTGCTGAAGGGGACATGGTCTCTTACCTGAATGTTTTGGAAGGTTATTTGCAAGTAAAGAACCGGGGGCAGTGGTGCTACGAGAATTGTGTCAACTATCAAGCCCTGGTGAAGGTTGCGAAAGTGAGGTCCCAGCTTAGCAAGTTGCTGAAGCAACTCGGGGCAAACGGCCAACAGCAACATGATGGAGATGTAAAGCTGGTTACTAAGGCTGTTACAGCAGGTTTTTTCTCCAACGCTGCTCGTCTGGAGACTGAAGGTGGAAACACTTACCGCTCTTTGCGAGGTAATCAAGAACTGTTCATACACCCCTCCTCTGTCTTATTCAGAGCTTCACCGAAGTGGGTGGTGTTCCAGTCGATTATTTTCCTGGAGCGATACTATATGTGGAATGTCACGGCTATTGACCCAGCGTGGCTCTCGGAATTGGCCCCACATTTTTACCAACTGGGTCGGGTCCAAGGTTAAGTTAGAGGAGGTCAGTTATCTGTAAGTGACTGATCCAGTGTTAGACCTAAATTGTGCCGTCATTTATGTCGGCCAATTTGTCCAGCCAGCGCTTAGACACTTCTGTTAAGGGGAACACCGCTGGCATGCCGGGGTCTGACAGATTATCTCAGCTTGACAATGATGGAAGTTTGATTCTGGAATCCATCCATGTCATCTCGACGAGGTCCAAACGTGGTGGGCTTGAAAGCTGGAAGTGTCGTCGTCGCTGTGCTTCATCTTATCAAAAACGTTAACTTCTCCAGTTTTGATACGCTATTTAGGGGATTCCATTAGCGTCCTCTGCTCTTACAATGAACGAAGACGACGTTTGTGTATGGCTGACTTTACCTCTGCTTCATGCACATCGTATCATGGGTGTATTCGATTCCAATTTAAAGTAACAAATTGATGGGTTCAATTTCATTTTTCTGTGCAGTTGATTGGAGTCGTTTGATATTAGTTCTTCAGTAGTTGATTTCTGTGTTGGCATTGTGCTTGCTCATCATGTTCATTGTCCTCTGCCTTGAATTCAAGGTACAGTAGAGGATACTGCTTCTGTCATTTGGCATTCACATATGTAGGAGGTCGCTTTGGGGAGATGTATCGAGCTGTGGAGAGTTCTTTGATTACAAGAGTTAAGAGATCAACTTTTTTTTGGCTGTCAATGTATTTATGAATTTCTTCTGCTACTTCAGAGGTGGAGGTTGAATTCGGCTCCCAGTAGATAATTCCATTTCAATTCCCTAATTAGCGATCGCAGACATTTATTAGGCAAGTAATGTTTACATCGATTGCTAATAAGTGGCCAAACAAGTGCACAAACAGAGGAGGTGCTGTTTGTGACAGGGTCTGTGTGGGAGATTTGTATTGGGTTTCGTGCCGGCACTTGCACATCGGGCATCCAGGACAGTACTTTCAGATGCCTGTAAGGTATATGATATCCTAGCTTATGCTTTTCGCCGTTTCATAACTATTTTATTATTGTTCTGCTGGCCATACAATCACAGAAATGTGGTAAGGTGCGACAGTAGCGGTCACTTACACCGCAACCCTGGGCAGCCAGGTGATATGTGATAAAACCGTACTTTGTCAGCCATATATTCTAGCACTTCATCAGTGTGAGAGAATTGTACAAGTACACGTCAAGGTACATTGGTACCCCGCACAACACATGCCCACCCCTCCGATTCTCTGCAAGAAGAGTCAGTGTCGTAGAGCCTACCATCAGCAAAGCATCAACGGTGGATTCAAAATTACAGAATCCTACAGCTCCACTTCCCGGCCTCAGATTGGAAACTTCCAATCGTCACTCCCTACGAAAACTCCAGCTGCAGAAAACTAGCAGGCAGTGCAACCTGCTGCTCGGAATCCAGGAAGATCTTAACATGTCTATAGGGCGATTCACCGTAGTTCACTGTAGACCACTGTAAACTTTTTGCATTCTATACACCACCTAAATTCTCTTGGAGCCGAAGATCGGAGGGTGAGTTGACAAACTCATTACATTTTTCATACCAATTTCTTCAGTCGTCTCCAATTCTTCATCTCCTGTGCTCAAGAAATTGGGCTTGGATGTCAACTGGGTTGATGAAAGCGCCGACTTGAAGGACGCTTCAGTGCTCCAATGCGCCATTGCGCCAATGCTGAGTGCATTGGATTTCAGTCACTTCGCTGGAAGCGCTAGCGCAACTGTCGAACTCGCCAACTCTCAACGAATTGGTTGGGTTTCAGCCAGACGTTACGTTCATAAAAACGGTCTCTCTCAGTGGAAACCTGACAGACAGGCGTGTGCTTTACATGTTGTAAGGAGCCTTGATGAGCTTCCGTTTAAGCAGCTTGTAAATCTCCGACATGAAGAAGAAGACGGCGACGCTGATCATAACCATGATCCACTCCCATGTCAATCCGCCCTGCTTGAAGATCTTGGTGTTGAGCTTGGGGATGTAGAGCGTGGGAATGGGCATGACGGCGCCCAGGAACACGCTGGCCACCATCACCTTGTTCTCAAAGAAGCGGCCGCGGCCGCCGCCCTCCGTGGTGAAGAGGCTGGCGCGCAGGTGGCGGCAGTTGTAGGCATGGAACAGGATCATCCACGTAAAGGCCATTTGCACGGCGGATCGGGCGCGGAAGACGGTGTCGCATTCGCCCAGGTTGCTGGATGTGTTGCACAGCCGGGCCAGGTCGCCGTTGCCGAAGGCGTAGATAACCAGCACCCAGTTGGTGAGCGCCAGCATGCCGATGAAGGTGCCGTACACCAGGATGTCCATGAGGAGCTCTTTCGTGAAGAGGCCACGTAGGTGCGGCGGGACCTGCATGATGGTGGTCGACGCGCGCTCGATGCCCAACGCCATGGCAGGCGGCGTGCCCGTGACGAGGTTCAGAAACAGGATTTGCACTGGCGAGAGCGGGAACACGGACGTGCCCTCGCCGTCCTTGAACCCCAACCCAATCAGAAGCACGATCACTTGCCCCACGTTCGTACTCAACAAATGCAGCACGAATTTCCGGATGTTGGAGGAGATGCGTCGCCCCTCCCCGATCGCTTGCACGATGGTGGCGAAGTTGTTGTCCGTGAGCACAATGTCGCTCGACGTCTTCGCCACGTCGCTGCCAGCGCCCATGGCGATCCCCACGTCGGCCTTCTTCAAGCTGGGCGCGTCGTTCACGCCATCGCCCGTCATGGCGGCGAACTTGTTGCGCCGATGGAGCGCGTCGATCATGCGCACCTTCGTCGCAGGCGTGCAGCGCGCGATCACCAGCGGAAGCTCTTCGAGCTCGTCCACCTCCTTCTCCGAGAGCGCGTCGAATTCCGTGGCCGTCATCACGGACTGGGAAATGGGCACGACCACACGCGGGTGTGCCGCTCTTCTGGAGCCCGTCACGGGCTCCAGAATGCCCACCTCCCTCGCAATCGACAGTGCCGTCGCTTTGTGGTCGCCCGTCAGCATGTGCACCGAAATCCCCGCGCGATGGCATTGCCGAACCGAAGGCTCAGACTCCGTTCGCGGCGTGTCCCGGATTCCTACCAACCCGAGAAACGTCAAGCGCTGCTCGACCTCCTCGCGCTCCCACTTCGCCACGGGCTTGCCGAACTCCTCCTCGGAGACGCGTCGGTAGGCGATGCTTAAAACGCGAAGCCCCTGCTTCGCCATCGCCTCCTGCTGCTCTGCCACGAGCTCCATGAATTCCTCGTTGATTCCCCGGACATCACCCGTCGGGTCCATCACATTGTCACAGATCTTGAGCACGACCTCCGCGCCCTTGGTGTAAACGTCTTGGATGGCTTTGTCCGCCCCCTGGCACACCATGCTCATGCGCTTAGTGTCGGAGCTGAAAGGAAACTCCTCCACGGGCTCCTTGAGTTTGCGCAGCATGGGTTTCCCCATCTGCATTTTGTAAGCGAACACCTGCAGCGCGATCTCCGTGGGGTCGCCCCACACTTTCCCCTCCGAGGCTTCCACAATGTTCGCCGTGTTGCAGAGCGCACAGCACTCCACCAGCGTTCGAAAATTCACGCCCTGCAAGGCGGCTTCTCGCGCGACATTGCGGTCCTGAGAGGAAAGCTCACCCTCGGTTTCGTACGCCTGCCCGCCCATGGTGTACTCCGTGTCAGGGATCCACACATTCGTGACCACCATCTTGCCCTCCGTCAAGGTGCCCGTCTTGTCCGAGCAGATATTCGTCACCGCTTGCAGCGACTCCAGCGCCACCAGCTTGCGTACCAGCGCATGGTGCTGAGCCATCCGCCGCACGCCCAGCGCCTGAACAATAGTGATCACAGCAATCAGCCCCTCAGGGATGATGGCAATCGCAATTGCGATGGCGTAGATGATGATCTCCGTGTTGAACCGGAACTTGTTCACGGCGAACACGATGAGCGCCAGGATGAGTGCTATGAAGAGCAGCACATACGCCATCATGTTGAGCTTCCGCTGCATGGGAGTCGACTGCGTGGGAGTCTCATTGATCGCATGGGAGATTTTCCCAATCTCCGAGTTCATGCCCGTGGAAACGATGATCCCTTTGCCGCGCCCCTTCACGACGGTCGTACTGGAGTAGCACATGTTGGTTCTGTCGCCAATCGTGACGTCCTTGGAGCCCGCAATGGGCTCGACGGTCTTCAACGACGGCACGGCCTCGCCCGTGAGCAGCGCTTCGTCAACTTCCAAATTCAAAACCTCCACGAGGCGACAATCCGCAGGGATAATGTCTCCCACCTCGAACGTCATCAAATCCCCGGGGACGGCCTCCCCACTGGAGATTCGGTGCTGCACACCCTCGCGAATCACTTTCGCTGACGGCGACGCCATCTTCCGGAGCGCGTCCATCGTCTTCTCCGCACGGTATTCCTGGATGAATCCCACAACCGTGTTGAACCCAATTACGAGCACCAGCACCCCACCCTCGGCGTAATCCGTCACGGCGAACGACACGATCATGGCCAGGATGAGCACGGCCGTCAGGCCGTTCGCCACCTGCCGCAGCAGAATCTTCCATGGATTCACGCCCGTTTGCCCCCGCAGCTCATTGCGACCATGCTGCTTCAGCAATTGCGTCGCTTTGACCTCCGTAATCCCCCGGTCCAAATCACACCCCAGCGCCGCGCATACATCCTCAAAGGATCTGCTATGCGTGTCGCCTGACAGGACCTGCGCCATCAAACGTGAGCCTCTTCAACTTCCCAGTCCGTCGTCACCCCGAATGCCAGCTGTGAAAAACTCGTACCCAGCTCAATCGCCCGAAGCTGCAGCGACAAATTCAGAAAGTGACAATTGTGCACGATGGAAGTAGTCTTATGATCCCTCAGGCATTTCGTGACAGCGGCACATGTGTCAATTGAAGCAAAGCTGGGGACGGTGGTGGATCTTCTTCACTCCAGTCTTGGGGTCAACCACCGCTAATCCCTAGATCTAAACCCACCAACTCCGTTCCTAGCTCGTCTTCACAAGCTTCGATCGACACCAGATTACGAATATTCCGGCGGAAGTTTTTACCTACCGCTGTTGGTTGTGGTTAAGGTATTTGCCTGGCTTGGGATTGCTGCACTTGCACCATGTGTTGCGTTCCCAGCCTCTGGCTATCTGCATATTTAGAATTTATTAGAATGCCGCTACCTCCACGGCGAGCTTTGCATGTGTAGAGTTTCCGTCGCATTTTCTGGCTTGCTGCTATCCGTTTCTACCCTTGCCTACTAATTTACGGCCAGCTGTTAGTTCGAGGAGTTGGGAACCCCTTATATAACTCTGCATTTTGTGCTATGCTTGTGTTCTACTGTACACACTCAGACAACTGTGAGTGAACTCGTGCCATTTTACTATTTGTAGTTCTAAAGTGCTAGACAATCACTCACCGGTGTGAGCGTAAAAGTCACGAGCATCCTGCAGTTGTGGTAAAAGAATTGGCGGCGCTGGAGGCGTGCTGGGGGAAATCGAAGCCAAGACTCCACATTAGTGGTGACGATGCCAATCTTTTGTACGTTGTCTACGAAAGGAATGGAAGTTATCCAACGAGGAATGTGCGACTTCGCTAGTTTTTTGTTTCTCTTCAAAGTCTTTTCGCCCTTTCGTGGGGGTTGATTCCTCTTGTTCATTCTGTTCTGTCAACCATGGACGTAAAATCCAATTCGTTCCGAAAAAGAGAAACCAAACGGTGCACACGGCTGGCTGACATTCCTTGAACGGAGTCTTCTCGATATGGGCACAAGTCCCGGATTTCTCGAATTCGTACAAGGCAAGATTCCAGGGAGTAGGTGACGGAAGCAAAGTGTATAATATAAATAGAAAGGTAGACACGTGCATAAACCCCATTGGCAGAATGGGAAGATGCGGTGGCATCCGGGGAGGTTGCTATCGTGTTGTCTCACCGAATATAGCAGTTGCGTGGACTGCTGCCTCCGTACGCAGTAGGTAGACCGGTAATTCCCTTTCTTGCACGGCAACTGTACTGCCTACAATTAATGTACTTGTCACAGAATAGCATGCTCTGCCTCGACTACAATCTTGACTTTGGCCCTTCACATAAAGTTCCTGCGGTATGGCTGACGAGGCACCACCTGAGCTGAATTCGAATTCCTCTAACGTTAATTACCCATGTGCGGATTGTCTGTTTCGTTCAAGAAACTTTGCAGGCAATTGCTTACATTTCCACGGCGAAGTTAGTTTACTCGAGAGTTTCTATCGTCCAAGGGAATCAACATTGCCGAAGCTGTCATCTGTCGAAATTGTTTCTTCCGGTACTAGCACCAGCTAACTGACTAATAGTAGAAAGACTTGGAGACAGGGAGGGCTTTTCTAGAAAACTTTGCTGGCAATGGGCCAATGGCTTACATATGGCAAAGTTAATCACATGAGAGTTTCGAAGCTTTCATCTGTCAAAATCGTTACTTCCGGTAACACCGGCTAACTATCCAATAGCAGAAAGACTTGGAGTTTTTTGACAGAGACTCTATGGCTGTGATCCTCATTGAATCCAAGGGACGAATCGCCACTGGCGCCGCTTCGCAGGAAGGACGTCTACGGCCAGATGGAAATGTAGGTATATAACAGACTCTTCACGTACTCTTCACGTACACCAACTACGTAGTATTACTTTAATAGTTGGAGTCTAAGCTTATCTAGGTATATGATACTTATAACCGATATTTTGGAATGCTGGCAGCTGTGTAGATTCATCCCGCCTGGTCAACCTTTGCTTCCAAAGTTTGTAGAACCCATGCCAGCCGTTACATTCTTCTCCCGCAAGAGAAGACAAATGCTCACACGTGGGCTGCGACGACCCCCAGCAAGAAATGTGCTGGTGTGCATTTCGCTCGAATTGGTGTGCATTCCTCCAATTGCCTGTGCTTCTCGTGTGCAGCCGGAAGCTGAAATTGGCCAGTGTTCAGCCCTTGGAGGTGAATATCCTAGCTACTTCAAGGATTGCTTGGTTGATACTGAAATTTTAGCACGATGATAATCTGCTGGAGTAGATTGAATTAGCGATAATGGTGATTTGGGGACGATCACCTGCACGAGTGTACATTGTATTAGCAGTTTCTAGTGATTTTGACTAAGTTTCTTGTGATTGTATTGGTTTTCAATCTAGACCCCTAAGTTTTAGTAGTCAATGAAAGAACTGCTTGCGCATCGCAGTGTATTTTGGCAATTTGGAAATTGCACATCATTCGAACTCCATATACGGTCCGTTAGTGGATTCACAAGGAATTTATGGACAATTCCCCTCTTACGGTAAAAACACTTATTGAGAATCTCTTAGGTGGGTTCACATGTGTATAATCTTTTCTGAATCCCCTTAAGTTTGTAGAGGTTCACTTTATTCTCCAGTAGCACTCTATTCATCATTCGGAACATGAACTTTGGGGATCCGGGGATAAGAACTGAATTTGATTCAAAAAAACTTGAAGACTTCTAGAATCTTTGAATTCTTTAAACTCTACAGAAATTCGAATTTTCTGTACTTAATTGAACAGATTTGGAGATTTGAAGTTCGAAAATCTATAAATTACATTGATTGGGCATGTTCACTGAAGTCTACACCAAAGTTGGATTTCAAAGAAAAGAATGTACATTCTAAAAGATCTGAATTTTCAAGCTTTTCATTTGGAGGTGGTTGACTTAGTCATGTAACACCTAAAAAAGGGTACTTAATCCCCCCGTAATATCAACAAAATCCCCAATGAACTCACTTTCCTCTTAACCATAAAATCCCCATTCTAGAAGACAGTGAAAATTTCAAATCCCCTCAGCTTGGTCCGGGGAAATGCTGCATTTCCTAACTTTGTGGGGAACTGAATCTTAACTCAGAGGTAATTCATGGCCTATCTGCTGTTCAAAGCTGTGAACTGGATCAGTTGACGTGGTATGTTGGATGAGTTTTATGCATTTTATGGTGGAGTGAGTGCAAAGTGTTTGAAATTAACATGGCCAAGTTTTCAAGGAATGTTAGTTGTGCACTACCAAATTCCACTAGCAATTCTGAATCCAACAGGTCAGTTTGATCATGAATTAGAATTTTGAGAGAACACGGTACTTGTGGTGCAAGTAAGCATCACCCATTGATGCAGAATGTGATACTAATTGACATCTATGTCAGCAATAATAGTTTCATTCTTTTTTCTTATTAATATTAGTACATCATATTTTTTTCCTGTGCTATTCTGTGTCACAGTAGGTGGGTAATTGAAACTTGCTGATATGAGATCAAAAGCCAATTGAAAGGTCTATAGTTTGAGAAATGGTCAGCCAGAAGAAGTTTTGTGGCATTAAGGAGAAGGCACCCATAACCGATCAAATAAGGAATTCTGGACATGATATGGAGTAGTGCAAGGCAAAGCAAATATTTTCAAAGGGGCAATGATAGAAATGATGGAGATTGCAAAAAAATTGGTAATTTTATCACTTGAAGTGAATTACTATGAATTTTGAAAGCTAAAAGTTGGTTTAGACCCATGTCCAATGTCTAAAGTCTTCCAAAACCACTCAATTGGAGGCACTCAAGATGAGGGACATGTGTCATGGTACCCAGACATGCAAAATGAGAAACATGTGTCATTTTTTGAAAAACAAAAATGAGTCCCAACTTCTCCTGAATTTCAAACATCCTATTGATTGCTGATGGGGTGCTTGTTGGTAATGGGTGCCTTCACCTCATTCCTGCACTGATGTTGATACAATCAGCTGAATTGGCTGCCGCCTTCATTGAGGTGATTGTAGGAAAAATAGTAGTTACATTACCTGTGAGCTTTACAGCAACAAATTGAGTCTGGTACTATTTGTACAGTACAAGTGATCTACAATTTCAAGACACCACAGGTTGGCCATGGCACTGCAATGGTGCATCCTGACACCAAGTTTCAAGTATCACTTGCCTTGGTTGTAAGAAAAGCAACAATTTCTTTTGTTCAAAATCAGAGCATTAATCCCTCAAGGCCCAAGCAGTTTCTGTACTTTTCCACAAGTTTGAACTTTGATTGGCAGTATGCATTGTACATCAAGCTTATTACACGATGTCAATTGTACTTTTGAACTTCCCCATTCAACATGTACATCAGAATATGAAATTCACTTAGATATACTTCTTAGAATTTAGGGAAATGAAGTTCTAACTTTGACTTGTTGAACAGGTCAGAGGCTCAAAACAGGCTCCTTGGGCCTTCAGGGGTTAATCCTTCAAGACCCAAGGAGCGTGTTTTGGACCTCTCACTTGTTCAACAGGTTAAAGTTAGAACTTCATTTCCCTAAATTCTAAGAAGTATATCTAAGTGAATTTCATATTCTGATGTACATGTTGAATGGGGAAGTTCAAAAGTACAATTGACATCGTGTAATAAGCTTGATGTACAATGCATACTGCCAATCAAAGTTCAAACTTGTGGAAAAGTACAGAAACTGCTTGGGCCTTAAGGGGTTAATGTGTGACAATTGATTTTGCAATTGATTTGAATTTTATATGTAAATTATAGCAAATATCGATTCCAATCATGCATGAAGAGCATATCAATCTAGCCATTTGATCTAAGCTTAGTGAGTCACTAGTGCAAACCTACTATTGAAATAACACTAAAAACTTGGTTTTAGAAACAAGTTTACCTTAGGTGCAATTATCTTACAACAACTCCCAAGTAAGCAATCTTGAAGCATGATCATTTTCATTCCCATGTTTTCATTCTAATAAATAGAGATTGTATATGATCTACAAAGGAAATACTTAATGCGCAATAATATTGAGGCTTTCATTCCACAAGCATGTGTTTAATTTAGAACATCATCACTCCAACTTTGAAATGACTCTATAAATATAAATATATATATATATATATATATGGCTACCTTTTGATTGGTGTGAAATTAGAACTTTAGATTACAATTATTGATAGCACTTTAAAAATAACATTTAAATATTTAATCAAGACAAGAAATTTTGGAAGTTAGAGCTTGAACAACTAAAATAGAGCTCATTAGAAGCAAGTTGAAAGATTAAAAAAATATAATTTATATGTGCAACAAATATGCCTAAGAAAGGAAAAACTTGAATTAGCTCAACAAATTTCAAAAATAAAACTATTTGGATGAAGAAAGGATATCTTCTTTGCCCTCGAGTCATTAAATTTTTTTTGGATACAAATTATGTTTTAGTTAAATATTGAAATATTAAACAATTGATATATCTTGCACTAATTGAGTTAACTTAGTTAGTAGTAATCAATTCTAATAAAGACTCTACCAATCTACCTAGGATAATCCTTTACTTTACTTGTTCTATATTCCACCCAAAGGATATGGAGAGCCCAATTGAGAGCATACCAGTTATTGAGTATTATGGGATATAATGCCAAGTCTCATAATTCATTACAAACATTTATGTTTGTATTTTTTGTAAATTTAAGGCTATGAAACTTAGAAAGAAGGCATTATGAATTTTATCGTTTTTCTTATTATCCAATGGAATGGTGACAAATCTACCTCAAAACTTGACTTGACAATAATATGTGTCTCTAATGTCCTTGGGCATGTTGGTCATAGGCTTTGGATGCTTCTAGACACATGATTTGATTTTATACATGATTTATGGCAATGTTTGCAATGCATATTTGAAGGGTTGCACTTCAATGAGTAATTTTGGATGAACATGGATTCCAGTGTAAAATTACTCTCTTTGATGAATACATTTTCACTCAATGTAGTACCATCTTGAATGACACTACATGAGGGAGACATATGATAAGCTTCTAGCCATAGTTGTCACATCATGTAAGGTAAAGCAACCCATTGTAGTCACCTAAAGAATGACCCAATTATGGGTTTTTTCAATATGTGAGATTTTGGCCACAATGCATGTCTTACATGATAGCAATGGAGGGATTAGTGACTCCATTAGGAACCTCCAATTTTTTAGTATGAATTCATTCTAAGAATTGACTTTCTAGGCCTTCCATGTTAGAGAATATTATGACTACTTTAGGTGAATAAGATGAGCATCATGGATTCTAATTTTGTTGGTTCTGGGGTAGTCTACAGACTTTTGTGGGCCATGATCCACTAATCACTTCAAAAATTCATAGCAAATTCATACTTTGTCAAAAAAAATACATTTTCAATTGCTCTCACTATTTATCACACTTGTCTTTCTTTGGGGAAAAAATTGAAAAATTTCAGCAAACATCATGAGGCCAAACTCCTAATTTTGACCACAATGGGTGCTTTACCATAGGTCAAGGTCACCAAATGTGTTCGTTGGGTAGACAAATCAGATGATCCCACCAATGTCGCAACCTTGCTTCTAAGGCATACGACCCATTTGCAACCACTTAAGCAATTACGCATATATGGAGCTTGGGATTCTTGAGTGGGGAAATTTTCTTGTGTAAGGTAAGAGCACCCAAAAGCGTCAAAATCCACATAGCATAATCATTTCAGGTTGTAAATGTAAGTAAACAGTACATGGCTTATTTGTTTTGACCTAAAATGATAAGAGGTGTACTGTCCACCTACATTTATGTTCTAGAATAAAACCTTGACTTAGAATCTCACACTTTTAGGTGCAGGGACACTTTAGGGTGCTCTTACCTTACAAAAATAGAGTTGGGAAGGATTCTATATTTTTTCATAATTTTATTTCTCAAAACGTAATTACTCTGAATTTTTAGCTTAAGATTCTGTTCAACCCATATTGATCATATAGATTTCTGTATTTCCAACCAAGGGCTGGTTGCAAAATCGACCAAGGGTTGGTTGCAATATTGACAGTCCTGGAGCCTATCATAATGTGCCACAACTACATTTGGAACTGTGCCACAATTAATCACTACTCCTGTCTACATGATCAGGAAGAACTGTAGTCTACAGGGCAGAAATGGGGGTGGGGGGGTGGGGGGGTTGATCAGGATGCGGTCGGCTCCCTTAGCTAAATGTGAAATTTGGAAGTTGGATGATCAGATGTGTACACAACAGCACAGACTCAGAGTCCAAAAGGGTACACACTTACACAGGAAAAGAGCAGTTATAGATTGTGACATTACAAGGTAGAGGGTTAAGTACGTGGCCACGAACTAGCTCAAAGAGTACTCACGTACGCAAAGATAACCACCTGCCCCCATTTCGTTGCAATCTAATTATTACAGCTGCCAAGTTTTCAAGTTTTCATGTGGGTGCAACCTATGCCAAGGGACCATGTTGGAAAATGTTGCTCACTCATTACTGTTCACTTACTTGTTCATTCTTAGTACTGTTCTGTTACAGTAGCTCTCAGTTAGTGTGCTTTTCATTCATTCAGCCTTGTTCTTCGGGCCTTCCAATTGTACTTATATCCCCACTCCGGACTTAGGGGAGGCAACCCATTTCTAACCACTTAAGTAAATACATGTATCTGCAAGGGAGTTTTTAATGGTGGAAAATTTTCGTATGTGCAGAAATAGAGTTCATAAGATTTTCATAATTTTCAGATTTTTATTTCTTAAAACATAATTACTATGATTTTTTAGTTGAAGATTCTGTTCCACCCCATATTGGTCATACATACCTTCCTATTTCCAACCAAGGTCTCATTGTAAAATCCAACATGACCAGAGTGGAAGGAATGGAGTCTTCCGCTCAAATATTCTTAGTAATTTTGTTTAGGGAAATAAAATCTGGAAAATTTTGGAAACCTTCTTAACTCTATTTCTGCACACTGGAAAATTTTCCCACCCAAGGAACTCGCCCTCCAGATATGTGTAAGTTAACCACTTAAGTAGTTGGAAATGGGCTGCCTCCCTTAGATTGATGATCGTCCAGTTCTAGTAATCCACGCTGGAGAATAATTTTCTCTTCGAAACTCTATTGATTGAGCCGCCGCTACCCATAATCAGTTAGAGCAGCCCTCGCTTGCTTGCAAGCGTCCTATCCATTCACGTGGTAAATAGAAAATTTCGGACTCAACTCTCAAAATAAATGTATAGTAGTTGTGCGCCGGAATCCATCATTGATAAGAGAAGCGTCATTCCGACGCAAATCGATTTACTTAGATTACTTAAACTTATAGCTCTCAGATCGATAGGTATCATAGCTCTTAAATTACCACAGCCGTATTTCGCGTACCGTGCATGCGCTTGAAGCACATTAAGCGCAATTAAGCGCTATTGCCATAAAAGCCGGTTGCGGGAGCAAGCTGGCCATAGCATGTTTCAGTGCAAGCGGATCTCAGTGTCTCTAATTAAGTTAGCTAGACTGAACTCACTGAAGTTAGCTGCTGCAAACCTGGAGTCCTGATTTTCGTGATAAACTCACGGAGGCAACTGTTGGGGGGAACAATTGCGTAGATGCGAAGGCCAGGGTTGAGGAGTTCAATGGCGCCCAAAAGCACCACCACCCCGGACATGCCCGCCACATTTCAAGTGTCCCTGCTGAGTTGCAGGAAAACGGGTCGCGTGTTGTTTCTGGAGACGGGCAAGGATTTTGTCGACCCGCTTCTCAGCTTCCTGCTCTTGCCAGTCGGCACCATCCTTCACATACTGTCTACAGGTAATCAAGTTCATTCGAGTACATCAAATTGGACATTCAGTTGTACCCAATGATAGTCACAAGTTTGATGCCTTCGCATCCTTGACAAAAACTCTGCTGGTTTGGACTACATAGAATTGCAACTAATTCCAAGTTCAGTACTACTTGGTAAAATGCCAAATTCCTTAAGTGTCCGAGATCCACGATTTTGCGTTTATCATTGCGCAGCCTGAAACGCAAATCTTTATTTGCAAGTCCTAGTTTTTAGAGCTTTGTGAAGATGAGTGTCATGATTTAACGATATCAACGATGACTCGCCAGTCCGGCTTGTCCGTCACTATTCGCGCTTCGGTCCCAATATTGATGTGAGCTCTCACAGGGATTCCGTTGTACATAATTATATAAGTTATGTTTTTTTTAATCTTTTGATTGGCTGCTCGTACTGTAACATTACCTTCCATGTATATTCCATCGATCACCAAGTTACGTTTCTACGATGCAAATTGAAGTAATGATACGGCAATTTCAATGATTGTTCCAATACCATGCATGAATTTACAAGCACGCCTATTTTAATTTGTGGCAGGTCCTGTGAGAGGGAATCATCTGGGGGGTATCTACAGCGTTTTTGAGAGCGTGAAGAGCCTGCAGAGTTCGTTTTTATATGTGGACAAGCAGACCCTGGTGGAACCCAGACCTGCAGCCGTGGGCACTTGCGTGTCGACTGGCCTGCTGCAAAGGGCCAACACACCAAATCCCTCTCCTGAGATTGATTTTCCCAAGGTGTACTACCGGTGCAATAGTAACGCTTGCACCAACCTCTCCTCAAAGTCTGGAAGGCGCTGTGAGAACTGTAGCATTCAATATCGAACTTCTTACACTTACAGTTCGCCATTCACTGTTCTTCCCGAAGATCTTGAACAATTAAAGTCGGCGATTGTGGGCCCAGTCAAAGCTCCAGTGGGGGAGGCCAGTTCTTCCACTGGCCAAGGATTTGTAAAGGAAAGCATGACGTACATGGTCACAGACAGTTTGGAGATCATGCCTTCCACTACGATTCGAAGCATCAAAGTCCTCAACAATTTGAAGGTGACCACTCTTTCTGATCTGGAGAGTAGCGACATTACAATCAGCATAGAACAGGTAAGTTTACACCCATTGCAACCATGGTACGTATTTCTCGTGAGGTTCATGTTTCTGGTCGTAAGTACGTACAAAATTTTGATCAATGTGCATAAGGCTAGCTCACCCTCTGCGACAGAATTCTGTTCGTCTATATCGCAATACCAAAAGAATAGATTGTGACACTGTTCATTACTGACTAACTTCGTCATATTCAACTTAGCTTCTACATACGCTCCAGCTATAGTTAGCGGCGCAAAAGTGCCCGAAAGATCAATACGCTGCTAGGATTATTTAGTACCCATAATTACCTTTCATGATCAAGGTGCACACAAGCAACTGTCTTGCATGGGTACTCTTAATGATCGAAGACTTCAAATAATTCCGCTAAATTGGTTAAGTTTCTTTGATATTTACAATAGCTTCATGTACTCAATTCATAGATATGCCAAGATAGGACTTGGACCCCATCCCCTACAGACTCCCTGATTAATATCACTTATTTCCTAGCTTGACGGTCTACAGCTGCGACATTTTAATGAAATCAATTGCCGTTTTTATGAACCGTTTTTATGAACTGTTGAGACAATCGCGGTGTTAATTACGCAGCTAACTCATCGATTCGATTCACTATTAAGTCATTCTGCATCCTAGACATTTACGAAACTAAATTCCTTGAACTTCGCTAACGTTGGCTGTGTACGTCGATGTTGCACTCAGGTCCTCCAGTTACTTCAATCGGCACTGATGTCCAGCAGTTGTCTCAACGACGTGTTTGGGAAGAAATAGGTTTCAAGCTAGTCCTGCAGCAAACAGATTCCTAGAGAGCGAAAATGCGACATACTTTGTATTGATGTCACTCCAGCTGCTGCGGAAGCAAGATCAATTGTGGAAAGAAAGGATTTAGATCTACTTCATCTAGATCTGTAAATTAAAGATTTTGTGTAGGATTTTTTCGAAGCGTTTAGTGACGTGGTTTCAATATCCAACCGGTTGATTGAACTCAATTAGTGAATGAGTGGACTCAGTTAATTAAGGAACAAATTAAGGTGCCGCATTAGCTAGGCCTTGAACACCTGGGGACGTACGCAGCAATTGTATTTGCTCCAAGCGAGGCATTTTGAGGTGTTTCTTATCACAAAATATTGTAAAACGGATTTAGAGGCTTCAGCCGAAGCTATTTGTGGCTTACTTTAAACGTATGTCGCAACATAACCACGTCGTGCAATGACTCTGACTTCGTAAGGTATGAACAATCTTCTTCTACAATCGTCCTAATTAGCCTACCTCCATCAGCCTTGCTCCTCAGTTCTGCTTCGTTTGCTACCGATACTTTTTCTCACATCTAGGAGTTTCTCGAGCAGCCCATCGCTTCATGATCAGTCAATTGTTCCTCCTGTAATTCGCTGCAGCAATTAAATTATTCTGGCAGTCATGATTCATGTGCTTCGTTCGTACTTTTCAATCCCAGCAGCTAGCAAGTATGCTCAGCCGATCTCCAAACTTCAGTCCACCATCCTATAGCTCGTAGCAATCACGGTAGTAGATCCATGGCCATGAAAATTTCATATAACGGTATGTTTTCGTCAGCGTTTGCAGCTGAAGATCCAACTCCAATTTGTCGTACGCGCATTGCCATCGCCGCTGCTTTTTGCAAAAATTTGCAAAAATTTTACACAATTTTGTGCTCAGTAGTTGATCAGGGAATTGCGCTCTCAAGGTGGAGATCGAATCGAATATCAACGGGCATGTAACCACGAAAACATACCCCAATTCTCGATTACCCTTCCGCCGCATTCTTCATTTCTAGCTGGTATCGAATGCCCAAACCCGGGATTGGAATACTTTATCGAAACTCGTGACTTTTCTGCATTGCGATTACCAATACTGAAGACATATAAATTACCCATGGTAGAAAATTACTCTTGACCGGATGCGACTCACAGAGGCTAGGTGCCCAAATCACCAACCTCAAATAAATCACGAAAACTCATTGGAATTGGTCTCATTTTACTTGGTTTTCGTACATGTAACGTACTGATCGACAAGTGCTCAGTTTCAGTGTCATAAAGATACTGGGTTCAACAACTTTGTCTACAATACTGGAGACACACTAGCCATGGCAGCAAGCTCCTAATTGTACACTTTTCTCTGAGGTCAATGCGTACACTATTAACCAGTCGCAAGCTAGGGTGCCACAAACAGCCACTTAACTCAAATCACAAATGCTCATTGAAATTGGTCTCTTTTTAGGTGGTTTTTGTTTGAACTACTGATAACTGGTGAAATCTTTGTCATCGAGGTACTGTGTCTACCAATTTTGCTTACAACAGAAGGCGTTACTGAGTGGAGACACTACCCATGTTAGCAAGCACGCAAATTGTACGCTTTTCGATCTCTGAGGTCAATGCGTATAATTATGATATTGAAAAGCCCGAAGGCCAGAACAAAGGGGAAAGACTCCAGACAGCCCAATTTGTTCAACCTAGGTGTTTGCTACCATCGGACAGGTACGTGAAGAGAATCACATATATCATACACATATTCTCATTGAAATTCGTCTCTTCTTCGTACTTCTTTCATTTTGTTTACTGATTCCTACCAATCGAGCTTGAGGAAAAAATTCCGTCGAGGACTAAGATCAGTCACGGGAACAATGATATATATCAGACACGTATAGTAAGACAACTGGTCTGCGGCCGGAATCTCAATCTTCATACGACATGATTGGCTCCTAATTGGAAACATTCTCTTTTGTAACTGTGATTGACCTCCTTATTCCTCCTCGCTTAGGTTTGTAGCAGACAAGGATCGGATCACTGTGGATATCTGCACGAAGGTCTACAGTTTATTAGTTTTATTTTTATTTTTTGAACTTAATTAGTTTGTGTGATGAATGTGCAGAGTTGGGATTCTAGTTCCCACCATTGAGATTACGAGAATGTCACGGTCGATGCCAAGTGCTTTGTGGGCAACAGAGCACTGCCCACACTCACCCATGTCACAATCAACTTGCTGACGGTATAAATTTTCAAGCCTTTGATCTCGAATGTAATCAAAATTCCATTTCACGATCTAACTGCTACAGTTTGAAGTTAATGTTTGCAACCTGAGTGTCTAGCTATGGCTTCATAACAAGAGGAATTATCATCTTGCTCCTTGGTATGACTTTTCAAGCCTTAGATCTTGAATGCATTCTCTACTCCTGAGACCTCATGTTCACGATCTTACAGGACTTGGAGTTTCTATATTGTAAATGTGAACTTACAGCTTGTCCAGCTATGCCTTCTTTGAAGAACGAGATGAATGATTCATATTGTTGTGAGTGGGGTGTAGGATGTTTTAAGAAAATTGGGTTTGTCACCCAATACGAAGACGGAATTGAACATTCTTCACAATGTTATATGAATCCTGAAGCCCACAAGGTATGCAAAATAAACTTCCATCCCATCCTGCTGATTATAATAATTTCTGAGCATACTTGATGATTGACCTAATATCAAAGTTATTCCTGAGTTGCTGGATTTACATTTCATTGCTCCCGATTTTTCAGTATGATAAAAAACAGTTAGTTCTGAGCGGGTGTTGTTGCTACTGCACAGGATGACATTGCTGCTGGGCCTCCGGGCTCAGGGAAACAACGTTGCTGCTGGCGCTTGCGGCCAAGCTTGACCCTGAGCTCAAGGTGGAGGGCTGTATGACTTACGCTTATAATGGACACACCTTTATTGAGGATGTGCCACCGCGGACGTGTTCTTACATCAGCCAGCAAGATCTTCATGTGCTTGAATTGACTGTTCGGGAGACGCTTGATTTTTCTGGCAGGTGCCAAAGAGTGGATTCCCGCTATGTATGTCTCAATTAACTACTCTGTCAGTGCTTGACCTAAAAATGAAAGGTTTGATCCGTCCACATATAAAATTTTCAGTATTCATTTCAAAACATTTTGCGCTTATATTGATTAGAAATATAGGTCTTGGTTTCTTCTTTCTATAAGTATATTTTGCTACGTCGTAGATTTTGAAAGCGTTCATTTCAAACTTCAGTAGGTGCGGAAGCAGTCAATTCTGGCCATTTAGGCACTTAAGGATTAAACTCCAGATTGATAGAAACTACATGACTGTTCCTCGGCAACTGCATGACCTATGAACTCTCTCGAGTGGGACGTAACAGAGGTCAAGTGTTGTGCCGTCTTGTCTAATTCTCTTCCTTGTTTAAAAAACAGATGAATGCACTATTTCCACGTTCACTTGTAAGTTTGTGGATATTTTCTTTGGTTCAAGTTGAAATGTGACCAAAATTTCAAAGCTATCTGAATTGAAACCTGTTTTAAGAGAGTTCAATGGATCAATGCATGGATCGGATTGGACGTGTTATGCAGACATGCTTGCTGAGTTTGCAAAATAAGAGAAAGAAGATGAAAATTTTCATGAGAGTGACATGGATGTCTACATGAACAATGGGCCTCCAATCACCCCAATCCACGTGTATGGTCAATTTCATTAAAATGGCAGTATTCCAAGTGCCATTTTTCAGAATACGTAGTCTAAATTGTTAAAAGACGTCTAGGATAGTTGTAGGTATCGGACATCTAGGACACTTCTAGATTTCAAAAAAATTTGGAAGTAATATATATTTCAAACCTCACAGTCTAAACCATCTATGACTTGTCTAGATTCCAAACATCTGGGTTAAATCTAGATTTCTAACATCTAAGACTGGTCTAGATTTCAGACTGCACAGTCTAAACCTTAAAAGTGCTGAAGTTGCAAAATGGCCCGCCATTTTAATGAAATTGACTATGTCTGCTTTATTGGTGTAAAAACTTCCATGATATATCAACGTCTAAACTTGTCTGCGTGTATCTGTGTGTGTAGGCAACAACAGTGAAACTCAAGGAATGAAGAGCAGCATCTCCACAAAAGTACATCCTGAAGGTGAAGGGCTACAGACTTTGAAAATACTCAGTCTTGTAAATTTCGTATATAAAACTATATGAGCTCTTCAAGTAGTTCGAAAGTACTTAGTATTAATCAAAGTTGTGGAATGGATTGTGCTTGCCTTGCAAATTTTGGGGTTGAATGTTTTCTCCAGCAAAAATTGTAGGTGACATCATGCACCCAAGTGTATCTGGATGCCAAAAGAAACATGTCACTACTAGTATGCCAAAACTCTGCAAATCACATTCAACACATTCAACCAACAACAGCTACAATGACAACAAAATCTTGTAATCCGTACCCCCAAAACAACCACTTGCCTAAAATAAACACAATTTAAACATGAGAACCACTGGTCAATTTTGGATGAACATATAATCTGGACACACTTTGAATTCATAGTTTATTCATAGAGCGCCCCAAAATTCGGCACCAAACTGCATTGGAATCCTCTTTAAGTTGAATCCAACAACACAACACACACACACACCAAAAAAGCAGTGTTGTTCACAGTTAACTTTCAAAACATATTTCTATTGTTCAAAATATGTAATGTATGATCTCTTACTTCAACTTCTTTAGACTTGGAATCAGACACTTTGGCCATTTGGGCAGTTACAGGTTAAAGAATGGATGTAAGTCTATTTTACTGCTCATTGGTTGCTTCATGTGCATCTGAAATCTATTGTACCGGTGTTTCTTATGCTCATTTGTACTGAGTTTATCAATTTCTATTTTGGATAAGTTAACAAATGTATGATGGATGCATAATTCTGGAATTTATCTGGCTACAGAAGGGGCACTGTCTGCCACAAGAAGAAGTCCTACAGGTACTCAACTTCATCAGAACAGTGTCTTCTAATGGTGACACATTTCACATTTTTGTCCAACAGATGAGAGCAACACTTCCGTCATTGTGACAATAAATACCTTAAGTCACCAATCTCAGCAAATATGCAAACATATATTGTTTGATTGTACTCCCTGCTGAAACAACCGTACATGTCCCATCATTAAGGTGATCGGACACTTTTCTTTTCTTTTGATCTTTGAGAAAGTGCCAGGATGGTGATCATATCAAATTTGGTGAAGCATTGTATTTCTTCACTTATCCTTCACTTGGACCAAAAAATGCTTTTCAATCATATTCATGAACTTCTTTTTTTCCAAATTTGGCAACTTCATCCACATTTATAATAGAAATGGAAAATTTCCAACAAAAAAATATTACTTTTATCTAGCAAAAAGTAGACTTTATTTTGAAATGGTGTAATTTGACCTCGTGGTGCCAAAAAAAAAAGGATTAAAGGTGACATATCTAGACCAAATTGTCACCCAATTTCAATCTTACTCATATATCCAAGTATTTAGGACTAAAATTTGCCTAGCATTATTCAACTTACAAGGGAGTAGGCATGTCATTTGAGGAGGTAAATCAAGATACAAATTACTCCAAGATTCAAAGTATTGAAAGCAATTGAAAATTTGGCAAGGTCTTTTAAATTTGAGAACTATTGATGTCAACAACTTTCAAGGCTTACAACTAGCTTACTTAGGGGCTTAAGGTAACATTAACTAAAGTTTTAAAATTTTAGTAATTACAATATGGTGTACAACTTTCCAAATTTATTAATTCATTAATTGTAAATACAATTAGTAGTTTAAAAAATTAAAAATTCACAAATTTCAAAAAACTTGTCACTTCTCATGGATTGCTTTTGAAAAGTTGTGACAATATTAAGTCATAGGAATGTTCATTCAAGGCTATTTTTTTAGGTGTCATATAAAGTGCAACGTGTTGCAATTGGTTGTCAATACCTTACTTAGAAGTTCACATTAGTAAAAAGCACATAAATGGAGGTAGTTCTAGTAATTCACATGAATCTAGATGCCACACTTTATTTAGTTTGAAATTTTATTCCTAAGACTATTTCATGTGTATAAGCTCTCATTACCCTCATTTTAAAGCATGCTTGTGCTACCTTGGTGTATAAGAGGGATATAGAGTTGACTTCCCAAACCTTGTAAGAAATTAGATGAGAGAGATTGTGAGACCCAAGTAGACATTTAGCCATAGCACTTTGGTTGGAACAAATTAGATGGCTTGCCTCACATGCTTGGAAAGCTAATGATAACTTTCCTAGAAGGGGATTCTAAAAAAAGAGATTTGCCAAAGTGGAAAAAAATAATTTATTTTCAATTATAACACAAATATCATATAATCCTCATGGTCAAAGTGCATTAGATGAAATCTGGCCATTTAGAAGACTATGAGTTCCCCGCAGTGGGGAACTCAGTGAACTACGCCACTTCAGCACTCTTATGTGGTCAGAACGCGGCCACGTCAAATTTTATTTTTATTTTTTGAAAAAAAAAAAAAATTCTCGACTTCTTTTGCAATTTTAGGGCGCAAACACACACACACACACAAATAGATAGATAGATAGATAGATAGATAGATAGATAGATAGATAGATAGATAGATAGATAGATAGATAGATAGATAGATAGATAGATAGATAGATAGATTTTTTTTTTTAAATTGATCTTTATGATGGTTGACAGCAATCAGCTGTTCCCTCACTACTGCGGGAACAGAGTGGGGGACAGGCCTGAAACGGCCCTCTCAAGCTCCTGAAAAACATCTAATGGTGTTAAATTTTTCTCACATACACTCCCACATGTCTTGTGCAAAATCTTGCAATTGAATATGTGAAAAAAAAGAACTAGCTTTCTTCATAATAGCTCTTTGCATTAGAAATGGCAATTTTGAAGTGTTTTTAGATAAAACATAGTCATGAACCTTTAGTGGTTGTTAACAATACAAAATACAAATACACAATTGAATTCTAATTATTTAGAAGTCTCAAAAATGGAAAATTAAAAGTCTTAAATGGTTGTTGGCATAGAATATGGTCTTCTACACCATCTAGAAATCACATGGCATAAATTGCACATAAATTGAAATACTTGAACAAAAGTCTTAAAAAAAATTCCACTTACAAATGGAATCTGAGTGCACAATCCAAATGTACACACTAAAGGTTCAATCAACCTTGAAACACTAGGCCTCTAACCACATAATTGAACTTCATATTTTCATTGTCATTTTCTATGCTCCCACTTCAAGATTACATATGAATGAAAAAAATGATTTTCATTTTCAAAAGATGAGATCACTTGTCTTCTATAAGTCATAAATTTTTTATACTTTTATTTGAATATTTGAATTTCTTTGAATTTTAAAGGAAAAAAAATTCACATCAAAAATGAAATAAGTTTAAAAAGTTTGAAAACTTCATTTTTGATTTATATTATGGAGTAGAACATTGTGATATGAACCAAATTTTGGTATAATTCTATAATTAAAAATTCCATAGAGCATGGCTTAAGAGCCTATTGTAAATTCAAAAAATGGTGAAATATCCAATCTTGAATTTTCAAATTGGATAGAAACCAGAATTGATTACCTCCATTTCTTTAAATGGTTTAGAATTCAAGAAATATGGTAATTATGGATAAAATTCAGAGAGGAGCAATCCAACCTATAAATTTTCCAAATAGACTAAAAAAGGCAATATGGGGGATCCATTTTTAAAGCATCTTTTCATGTAGTAAAACCATAAATACCAGATTGAAGAAGGAAATCTCCAATACTATCTAATCATCTTCCATTCAAGTAATTCCTAAATAAAAATTAAATAAAAAATGCTATGTCATCATGACAACACTATTTTGAAGTCTTCCAAACACCAAAAAGTGGCTGTAGAAGCATTTGTTAATTTACCCTTTAAGGTTAAAGAAAAAGAATTGATTTCTAGGGTGAGAAAAATATAAATAATTCATGATTTGAAAGGAATTAGAAATAAGTTGGGAAATGGAGGCCCCTAATTTTGTTTAATAGAGAATGAATTGGAGCAATACAATTTGAAAAATATAATTGTATGCAATAGGCATGTGTATTTACATATGATTGTGTTTGTCAATCTCCATTTGATACATGAAAAATAGTACATGGGAAGAATTGTAAAAGATGTGTCCCTTTTGCATCTTAACCCCTAAAGTTTACAATTGACTGTGTTTTCACCAAAAACGCTCCAAAACTCCCATTTCTAGTACAAGTACCAAATTTTAGAAAAAAAATATTTTTGGACACATGTAACCACAAGATCTTGTAGAAAGTTGGTTTGAGAAGATGTGAAAAAAAATTCAGAAATTTCCACCATGTAGTTTGCAAGATATTAGCAATTGAATTGACAAAAATCCATTTTTGAACTTGCGAAGAAGCAAGCAACTACACTTCACAAGCTCACATTTGTATGAAGAAATGTCCATATTGGTGGTTCTACTTTGGATTCATTCTTCAAGGCAAGTTGGCTACATGCTTGAAAAATTTCTCACCATTTGGAATTGTACAATATATAGGAAAAAAATAGTAAGTAGAAAGCAGTAGAGAATGGTTCAAAACACGAAATTGAAAAATGCCAATCCCAATGGCTGTAATGTTGTAAAAATAAAATGATTTTATTTTTTCCAAAAATATTGAAAATTGAGTTAATTAAAGGACTTCAAAGTAGATTTTTAGAGTAGAGAATCCATAACTGCCCCCAAACAAACACTCCTGTCATAACTTTCATCTCATTGATCAAAATGGAATGATTCAAAGCTTTCCACATATATATAAATCTACAAAACCAATTTCAAATTTTGGTTTAGGAAAAAACTGATTTTTTTTAATCTCTCCTGATTGCTTGGCCAAGGAAAAAAACTACACATCATGCAATAACTTTTTAATCATGCAATCAAAAGTTATGAAAATTGTTGGGCCTTAAAGCTATTCTTCGGGCGCATGTTGTGTGAAAATTTCATTCATAGTGAATTGCCCAAAATTGCTATCTTGCCAAATAACACAGCTTAGTCCTTTATATGTTAAACAATAGTGGAAGTGTTTTAAGGGGAAAGCAAACACAAAGATGGCATAAGTGGATAGAGACTTTTTGTAAAGCATGTCGTAGTAAAGAAACATGGCATATAATATTTTGTTTAGCAAATTTTTCAATATGTTCAAGTATAATGGTCAACAATATGCTTTTCAAGTCTTTTTTTCCATCTTTTGTTGTAGACATTGACTTCAACTCCCCCTATGTAAATATTGATTAGTTAGGAAAGAAGTACAACTAAAATTGTGTCAATTTTAATCAAGTAGAAAATTTTATATACTCCTATGTCAAGTGTGTTTCTCATATTAAGCATGTATTGCACACATTGAAGGTGCATTTTCCAATGTTGGTTTCTTTGTATAATTCATGAAAGCAATGTCTACTCAATCCAAAGGCCCTTGAAGTGAATTTTTTTATTGAGTTGCTAGTGCTAAATGCATGTATTTGCGTATTATTCATACATCAATGTCTACAATATTGTGTACATTATCAAGAAACTCTAAATTCTCACAATACCAACATTGGATTGTCCTAATTTTTGGCACATTAACCCATTGTTTATCACTCATTCTCCAATTTGGTATTTTTCTCACTTGGGCTCATCTATCCTCAATAATTTCACATAATTTGCTAAAGATTCTATCTATATTCTTGCTCTCACCAAAACAATCCTAGGTCTTATAGGGTTATTAATAAGGTAAGTGTGCCAATATTGATTATAACAAAATTGATTTTCTCACAAATTATTGTGAAAATTTGAACAAGAGAGTGCACAAAAAATGATGAGAAGTATAATGGTGAGTAGAGGTGGTAGCTTTGTAAACGATTTTGTCTTTTTAGTTCAGTGTTTTTTCAAATTCACCACTTGTTTGGGCCATATTTTAATTTAGTTTGCAAAGCTCTTTACTAAAATCAGTTGTTCATAAAGGACATAATTTCTAACCTTTTAAACCCCCTATGGTAATTGTGTTGGAAAATCATACCTAATTTAGCACACTAGCAAAAATGATGGAAAAATTGCTTCTTAGCTGATTTTCTCTCTTCTTACTGTTTAAAGTTCTTCTAAATTGTTTAGACCACAATGTTGGACTATGAAAGCAAAACTTCTCTTAAATGAGCAATTTTTGCACCTCCTATCTTACATGAGTTCCAAGGACATTGGATGATCCAAGACACAATTAGGCCGGCTTAGATAAGCATCTTGAGGGATGCGTACGGTTGTATGTTGAGTTACACACAAAACAAGAAGATGAGGGTGTACTAAGGTAAGTTACCATTTTAAACGACCATTTAAAGTAACTATTTAAGAGCTAATTGCCTTTCCAGGCAAGCTAAACTCCTTGAAACAATTTTCAGTAAATTTTTATAGGAAGAAGAATAGAATTTGCATTTAACCCAAGTTGTTTCATATTTTGGGGACCTTTGTGGAATTAGTTAAAACAATTGAAGTTGAAACGTAGTGGTCACTAAAAACAATGACCTCTTGAATGTACACTATTGGTACATTGAAAAAAACCAAAATGTACCTTTGTGTCATGTTCATTTTTAGAGCACCATTATTTTTAGAGCAAGCTACCTTTACATTATTTATTAAGCCCTCTCCTCTTGACTGGAGCATAATCTAATATTGGCCACCCTAATGAAGTTCTAAGATTCATATTACCTATTTTTTCATAAACTCAATGCAAGAAAGTTTTGTTGTCGTGGCATATTCCAACTGGTCAAGGAGAGGCAGATTAACCCCTAAAGGACCAAACAACATTTTTTGGCAACATGGCGATTTTAGGCATCTCACTATAAATGGAAAATTTTTTTTCTTTGAAATTTTCACGCAACATGTGCCCAAGGAGTAGCTTTGAGACCCAAAAAATTTCATTACTTTGGATACATGGTTAAAAAGTTATTGTATGATATGTAGTTTTCATTGCTCCACATGCAACTCAAACAACAAAAAATACTTCTTTAAAAATCACTTTTTTTATAATAAAAATTTGAAATTGGTTTTCTAAATTTATATGTAAGTGGAAATCTTTGAACCATTCCATTTTGATTTGTAAGATAAAAGTTATGAAGAGTTTTAGTTGTGGGTAGTTATGGAATCTCCACTATAAAATAATCTTTGAAGACCTTTATTTAACTCAATTTTCAATATTTTTGAAAAAAATAAAAATCTTAGGTTTACATTTTTTATTAAAACATTACCACCTTTGGGATTGACATTTTTCAGTTCCATAAATAAATTGTTAGCAATTTAGTATTTTGAATCATTCTCTACTTCTTTCTACTTATTAATTTTTTCCTATGTGATGTACAATTCCAAATGATCTAAAATTTTGCAAGCATGTGGTCAACTTGCCTTGGAGAATGAATCCAAAGAGTTACAACCATTTTCAACATTTTTTCATACAAATGTGACCTTGTGAAGTGCAGCTGCCCGGGTTTTTGCAGGGCCCAAAAAAGGCTTTTTGTCAATTTAAATGCTAATATCTTGCAATCTACACGGTGGAAATTTCTGAAATTTTTTCTACATCTTTTCAACCCAGGGTACTATAAGATCCTATGATTGCATGTGTCCCAAAATGTATTTTTTTCTAAAATTTGGTACTTGTACTAGAAATGGCAATTTTTGGGTGTTTTGGTGAAAACATAGTCAAATACATTTAGGGGTTAAATGCAAATTGTGTCACAAGTTCATCCATCACGTTTTCAATGGCACACTTTTTCATTAATTTGTTCATGCTAAATCCTAATGACATCCAAACATCTTCTCATTTTCTCAATGAAACCTTGCAATTTGATAAAACCTTTTTGGTGTTGTTGCCTCAAAAAACTATTTCAAAATAATTAATACCATACTTGAATAGCAAATTTGGCACTTTTAAATTATAATTTTCAAAAATTCAGCATTTATTTCAAAATAATCAATTATATTTGGTAGATCCTTCTAATTAAGCCTCTCATTGTTCATGTAACTATGAGAAGAAGAATGATGCCTAAGGACAGACTCGAGTTCCCGGAGAATGGGAAACATTGGTCGACCCTCCCCCCTAAGAAAAAATTAGCTTTTCTAATACATCCCAAGCATTTGGGCTCTTATTAGATCCTTTTGAAGCTTAAAAATACTAGACAAGAACTAAATTAGTATCGTGTATAGTTATTAGTTAGAACTGTACAAAACTTGTCTTATTGTCCCTATTGACACAATATATTTCAAGTTTATCCTATGCACTTGTCTATTTTGTGAAGACAACTATAGACAACATTCACCACACTTGTCACATTTCACAAGAATATGCCATGTTAAGTCTATGATTTGTCCGTGTACAATTTTATCATGATCTAAAAATAGAATTCCATCAACAATGTAGGATACGATCATAAAATAGAATTTCTTACAACCATAGTACATTGTAAAATTTCTATAACACATAGACAAAAATACACATATTTGAGGATGATAGTACGTGCATCTTGTGATGAATCTTTCTCCAAGAGGTTTGTGGCCTCACCTATGCTCATCCCAAAAACAAGACAACAAATTGTGATGTTACTAGTTGTGGATACATCAAGTGTCATGTCATAGCCTTCACGTGGAGAAAAGTAGACAATAAACTTTTGTAAACTATAGCTTCAATCAATCAAGAACTTTAGTAGTGTTTTGGGGAAGATGCCATAAAACTAGCTCAGCAACACCCAAAAACTTCACTATGAGTTTTTGATAGAACTTTGAAAGCTTAACTTTGATAGTTCAAAGTTCTAAACTAGCAACACTTAACAATGGCTTAAACTATAGTAAGGTAAACTAGCCCATGACAAGCAAATTGCCCAATGCAGACACGTAGAAAACCACCCATTTTAGTCTTACATCAATCCATGGTAGATTTTTGCCAATAAATGGGATTAAAACTTCATTAGGTTTGTTAGTGGTTGAAATCAATGCCTTGGGTGATTTCAATGGAGTTATTAGTGATTGTTTTAGGACCTTTTACCTTTCTAGTGTAAATTCATTTCAAAAGCTAACTTTTTTATTCCTTTATGTCATGGCCATGTTTAAAAAATAGTGTGACTATGTTAAGAAATGTCGAGACTACTTTAGGTGATCAAATGACCATTATGGGTATACTATGTGGTGATTTTGGGGTAGTCTACATACTGTTTTGGGCTAATTGGGCAGCACACTTCAAACAATCATAACAAATTGATAATTTTTCCAAAAAAATAAATTATAATTGCTCTCAGCATTTCTCATGTTCATCTTAATCATATATAGAATTTTTTTTCAAAAATGTGAACATGGTAAACCAGCCATTCTGCCTGTCATAGTCTGGTTTACCTTATCTCAAAGAAGCTCAGGCCCAGTCTGCTTCAAAATTCCAAAACACAGACTCCAATCACAATTACTCACAATTTCGTTCACTAGTTGGGGGCATAACAGAAAGAGCAACACATAACCTAAACTTTGGCTCAGCAATCATATTGATTTCCTAACCAGAGTTTTCTTCAGGGATCAGTTCAACTAATATCAGTTAAGCTTAACATCAGTTTAATGAGAAACCCATTAACTTAGTTCATGTTAAGCAGATCTGCAGATGGGTGTGGCAAATCAAGGCAGCCCCCGGATGCATTAACCACATGGTTCCAATTATTATCAGTTAGCCTATTTCAACTAAGCTCGTGTAAGCTTAATTAAATTACTTGAAGCCATTCAACAGCCCATCAGCCGAATGGTTTTAAAACCCAATTAGTGATTAGCTGTATGGAAGTTAAGCTTGGTACAAGTGATTTAAATCACATCCAATGCTTTACTAACTATATTCCCCTTCTAAGTTATGATAGTTGTAACAGAGACAGGTGAACAGTCCAACATGCCATCCAGCCATATATGATAGTCTGCTCTAAATCCGCTCGTCTTCTAAAGACTGTCCCTAGACAGGTTCTAAAATGGACATTAACAAGTTGTAAAATGCATATGTGTAAAGCATTGAATGTTTTGTCAATATGTCAGAGCGGTTTAAAATTTGTCAAACGTTCCTTTATACTTTGCTAGTGGATGGAATAAGAATAAAGGTGGGTCAATTTCTGAAATGTTTATTTGTGTTAAAAAAAAAATTCTCCCCTAACTTTGAATGCTAATATTTTTCAATCCGTACAGTCAAACTTGATAAAATTTTTACCACATGATCTCATACAAGTGTAGTACAAGATCCTATGGTTGGATTTTTGAATTTTTGAATTTTTTCTTTCTTAAAAAAACACAGCAAAAATAGCAATTTTGAGTGATTTTTGTCAAAAAATAGGCCTTGGTCCTTAAGGAGTTTAGTTTAGTAAAGGTCACATTTTGGAACCCTTTCTATTACTTTCTACATGCTGCAGTGCTTGTTTATGGTGAAGCCATATCTTTTTTCAGACTACACATGTGTGGGTTTTGGAAGGCCTACGATCCAGAAATAGATACCTATGGCAGAATTCTTTAAAAATTCATAAGTAATTAAAAAATGCTCCGAAAAATATGAAACCACTTGGGTTAGATTCCACATCAATTTTTTTTCGAGTGAAAAATAAGGAAAAATATTTTCGTGCATCGAAGAACCATCGAAAAGGCCGACCAGCCCTTAAACGCACGGTTTATGAGCAGACTACCTTGGCCTTTTTCATATTTGCTCCTCATTAGTGAACTGCAGGAGCTAATAATTGAAGACATTTCCACATTTAAGGTTAGGGGATTACTAATTTCATCAAGGCAAATATATCTCAAGTGAGCATATGAAGCACTAATTGGGAAGAACCAGCGGCTAGTTCAAAGTTAACAAGTGGAATTGGTAAAATAATCGTTTGAGATTTGAAAACATCAGAAAAAAACGGTGAAAAAATATATAACTTTTAAAATTTTGAATAAAAAATAGAGAAAATAACTCTATTCTGTACTTGAAAAATCAATTCTGTTTGAAAATTGAAGGAAATGCAGTAGGTACTCCCCAAACCGGCATGTGTCTAAAAGCGCCATCTACAGCAAGTGAACATTCCTAAATTCAGTTATGTACCTATTTGCATAGAGCACTTTTAGAAACAAACTTTGACCATGAATAACTTTTGCATATAATATCCAAATGAGGTGTTCTTTGGTGCATTGGAACCGCCTTTCTCTTGCCAACAAGGAAATATAAATATCTGATCAACCCAATAATAGTAACAATGCACAATGAGAAGAAGAGCCCCCCCGTCAAAACACCCATCAACTTAAATAGTTAAATTGGGTTATTTCACAACTACCTAGTACTAGGAGACTCAAAAACCTTTCATTGAAGGTCTGGTTTGCCTTTTTTATGTATTTCCTTTTCTAGAAATATTTTTAGCTCATTTTTCAACCAAAGAGAAATAGATGCAAACTATAACCTGAGCGGTTTCATATTCTTTGAAGCATTATTGAATTAGTTATGAATTTTCAAAGGAGTTGTGTCATAGGCCCCTATTTATGATCCTAGGTCCTCTAGAAATTGTTCACTTGCAACTTGTAAAGGTATATATTTTTTTTCAATCTATTCAATGATTATAGATCTCAATTTGAGGACCCCTTCATGTCCATTTCAAAGCTATTTATAGGGGGGCTATTCTAAATGCTCAAGTGGATTTCAAGCCTTCTACCTTATAGAGTTTGAAGGAATCATTTAGAATATTTTTTGAGTAGAGAATTCAAACTATATCATGTAATCCATCTATTTGTCTTTCTAAGAGTCAACACTTGTGATATTAGAACCAAGAAAAGAGCCATACCAATAATAAATATATACATCGGTGTAGGTCTTAATCTCTTTCTATATATTTATAAATGAGGGATAGTGTAAAATTCAATCCATTGCCAAGACATATCTACCCTTCATATAATACTGGGATATTAGAATCCACCAACTAACTTTAACTACTTTGCTAATTGGTGAATTAGCTCTTCAAAGTAGAACCCCCCTTACATGTCAAGTAATTAGAACTTGGCATGGAGTGGTAGGAGGTAAAAGAACCCATGTTGGATATATAAATTTGTAAAATCTCAACCATTCCTAGTCAAGTAAAAAACATAAATTATGTTCAAGTAAAATTTCAAACTTCATCTAGGCAATGTAGATTAATTCTTTTTCAAAAAATTTAGAGCTAATATAATATGGAAAATCTAACCAAATTTCATCTCCTAAAATCCATTTGAAATTTCAAGTCTTTAATCAATAGTTATAGACAAAGTTCAAGATCATGGGCTTTCTTTGACATTTTCAAATATCTTCTTTGAATTTTATCCATAAATTTTTTTGGAGGCTTAAAATCATATACGGAGTAGAGAAGATTAAAGTTAGGTTGATTTCCCAACTTCTCTCATTTCACTTTTTTTGGGAAAAAATTATTCTACTATGCCAAAATGATGTCTGAAATTATACTTTGATCACAATTTCACCGTTTTGACAATGAGTGGTTAAGCTCACATCTTCAAATTTTCCAATACCCTTTGTGGATTCATTATGAATAATGAATTTCATTACAAACCTCTCCACCCTTCATTCTAATAAAATGAAGAAATTCCTTCATTTTGTCATCAAACACATTCAGGATGGTACTAGATGGTTAAATGAAGTATTGATATTTGACTCAATGGATTTTTAATCGATTTTGTGGATTTTCGGCAAACCTTTTATACATTTGTTTATTTATTCGGTTGTCTGGTCCTAGAATTAGCAAAAAAAATCCACATTTTTGTTTAATAATTAATTTAGGTTGAGCCTTCTATCGGAGTACGGTACTCTTGATCGATCGATGTATAGCCTGTATAAACTGAACTGAAGCGCCAGAGGCCGCTGATAAGCTGAAAGTCGTGATCGCTTCTAAACCCTAAACCCTACAATTAACATAAATAAGGTAGCTGCGGCGTCACAGCTTGAACTTGACTGAGTACTGCGTGAGGAGAGCAGTTCTCGTCAGTGAAGAGAACGTAGGAAGTTAGTAGTTGTGATTGTGAGACTCTTTCGTACTTTTGCAGCTATTCTTGAATTCCGACATATGGAGATACCGAAGGCTAGCGAAAGCTCTGCAATGGAGTCTAAGTCTGATGGGGGCACCACATTTCATGTGTCAGTGCTCCGTAGTAAGCATACAGGTCAAGTTTTGTTTCTGGAAGCGGGGAAGGACTTTGTCGACCTGCTTCTCAGCTTCCTGCTCTTGCCAGTCGGCACCATACTTCATATACTGTCCGAAGGTACGTAACCAAGTTCAATCGATTGCATCAAATTGGGCATTAAGCTGAAACCATGCCAATGATAGTCACAAGTTTGATGAACTCGCATCCTTGACAAAAATTCTGCTGGTTTTGACTACGTCGAATTTCGACTTAATTGTAAGTTTTATAAGTTCTGTCTGGTAAAGTGCCAATTTCCCGGAGTGGCCGAGTTCCGCGATTTTGCACTTTCAGGGCGCATGCAGCCTGAAACGCAAATCTTTATTTGCAAGTCCTAGCTTGTAGAGCTTTGTGAGGATGAGTGACATGATTTCTGCAGCCCAGACAACTTAACGATATCAACGATGATTCGCCAGTTCGGCTTGTGCGTCACCATTAGCACTTCGGCTCCAATATTGATGTGAGCTCTCACAGGGATTCCGTTACGTTATACTTAATTATAAGTGATGTTTGTTTAGAATCTTTTGATTGGATTCTCGTACTGTAACATTACCTTTCATGTACTTCCCGTCGATTTCATAGGTGCGTTGCTAGCATGCAAATTGAAGTAATGATACGGCAATTTCAGTGTTTGTTCCAACAGCATGCATGAATTTTCTAGCACGCCTATTTTAATTTGTGGCAGGACCTGTGAGAGGGAAGAATCTGGGGGGTATCTCCAGCGTTTTTGAGAGCGTGAAGAGCCTGCAGAGTTCGTTTTTATATGTGGACAAGCAGACCCTGGTGGAACCCAGACCTGCAGCCGTGGGCAGTTGCGTGTCGACTGGCCTGCTGCGAAGGGCCAGCACACCAAATCCCTCTTATGAGATTGATTTGCCCAAGGTGTACTACCGGTGCAGTAGTAACTCTTGCACCTACCTCTCCTCAAAGTCTGGAAGGCGCTGTGAGAGCTGTTTCAGTAACTTTACAAATACTCACACTTTCAAAACGCCACTGACTGTTCTTCCTGAAGATCTTCAACAACTGAAGTCGGCGATTGTGGGCCGATTCAAAGCTCCAGTGGAGGAGGCCAGTTCTTCCACTGGCCAAGGATTTGTAAAGGAAAACATGACGTACATGGTTACCGACAGTTTGGAGATCATGCCTTCCACTACGATTCGAAGCATTAAAGTCCTCAACAATTTGAAGGTGACCACTCTTTCTGATCTGGAGAGTAGCGACATCACAATCAGCATCGCACAGGTAAATTTACACCCATTGCAACCATAGTATTTCTTGATGGGTTCATGTTTCTGGTCGTAATTACGTACAAAGTTCTGGTCAATGTGCATAAGGCCAGGTCGCCCTCTATCACAGTTCTGTTCGTCTTCATTGTAATACCAGAAGAAAAGATTATGATCATTACTGACTCGGTCCATCATATTGAAATTAGCTTCCACATATATACCCTCTAGGTTCAGTTTGCAGCTGAAAAATGCGCTAAAGATCAATTCGCTCCTAGAATTATTAGTGTACCCGTAACTACCTTTCATGATCAGTGTTTGCACACACGCACCTCTGCATTGGTACACTCAATGAAAACGGCAAATAATTCCGCTTAATTGATCGTAGTTCTTTGATATTTACATTAGTTTCATGTATCTAATTTATGGATATGTCAAGATAGGATTTGGACCCTATCTCCTACGGACTCCCTGAGTTATGTTGCTTCTGACTTTGCTTGACGGTCTTCTGCGCCATTTTAATGAAAATTTTAGTTTTTATGAAGTGTTCAATAGAGACAATCACGGCATTACGCGGCTGACTGATCGATTCGAAGTCACCAGCTCACTTTGCATCCCAGATATTTACGTAACATAATTCCTTGAACTCCGCTAATGTTGGCTGTGTACGTCGATGCTGCACTCAGGTCCTCCAGTTACTTCAATCGGCACTGACGTCCAGCAGTTGTCTCAACGACGTGTTCGGGAAGACATAGGTTTCAAGCTAGTCCTGCTGCAAAAAGATTCTTAGAAAGCGAAAATGTAACGTGCTCTGTGCTGATGTCACTCTATCTGCTGCTGCTGAAGTGAGATTAATTGCGGAAAGAATGGATTTTCAAAGAGTTTCAAAGAAAAGGATTGCTCGTAGCATCTAGTGACGTAGTTTCAATATCCAGCCGCTTGATTGTACGCAATTAGTGAATTGAATAGACTCAGTTAATTAAGGACCAAGTTAGGATGCCGCGGCAACAATTGTATTTGCTCCAAGCTTGGCATTTTGATGTGTTCGTATCACATAATATTGTTAAACGGATTTAAAGGTTTCAGTTATAGCTATTTCTGACTTACTTTCAACGTATGTCGCGACATAACCACTTCGTGCAACAACTCTGAATTTGTACGCCGGTATGTACAATCATCATCTAAAATCGTTCTATTGAGCAATCCTCTGTTTTCCTCCTACTCAGTTCTGCCCACTCAGTTTGCTACCCTTTTCTTCTATCACATCCAGAAACTTCTCGAGCAGTCCATCGCTTCTAATCTCGGTTCTAATTCCATTGCCATGACACTTTCAAAAGTCGATATGCAGTTGCTGCTGAAGATGGCTTTCGAATCCTTCGTACGCCCATTGCCATCGCCGCTGCTTTGTGCAAATCCGGGTAACTGGAATTCTGCTGTAGACTCAGGCGATTTTTTACCCACTTGATCAAGCCATTTCGCTGACAAGGTTGCGATCCAATCCAATAGCAGAAAACATGTAACAACGAAATATTACCCCAATACGCGATTCCCCTTCCGCGGGATGTTTTATTTCAAGTTCAAATTCAATTCCCAAGCGACCCGGGATCGGAGTAACTTTTCGCCAATCTCGTTACGTTCCTGCAATGCCATAGACGAAGGTACGAAACATAGACTAAACCATCGGTGAAACCCATTATATGGAAGGTAGTCTGCTTTTAAAGCGACCATTTAAGGGCTTTTCACTTTTGACATGAGCTCCTGTGGACGAAAATATTTTTGGTTTATTTTTCAGAGAAAGAAAAAGACATGCGGTTAAGAGCACAAGTGGTTCTGTATTTTTCCAAGTCTTTTTGAATTACTTAAAAATTTTCATAAATTTCTGTCCTAAGCACCTATTTATGATAGTAGATTTGGCAAAAAGCATACACACATAGTTTATAATGAGAGATGGGTAAACCAAGAACAAACATGCAGATTTACAATAAATAACAAACCATGCTCCTAAATGTGACCATGCTTGTGTCAAATTCAATTCAGAAATTTTTCATTCATGAAAAAGTAGTTGGCTCACTAAAGTGGGCTTTAAATCAATATAATTCTAAGAATATCCACTTATGAGTGCATTTAAAATTGGAGTGAATGACATGCATGAATCTTCTATAATCAAACCTTGAAGTGATCTCTTACAAATTTTAATGTGCACCCTTTTATCCTTAATTCATTCATTAAATATAAACTAACAGTTTAAGGACGAGTAAATGTTTAATTTGGGCTGAAATCTAGGGTGGATTTGAAGAAGGCGGTCAGTTTAAGAACAGACTATTATAGTGAGGGATAAGTAGTTGAGAAGCTCATTCACAAGTAATTTAGAATTACACATTTAACCTTGTATACATGGCAGCCACTAAGTGGATAGTGACCAAGTGTGCATTGTAGGTGAATATGAGCACCTCCAATTTAAATATTTAAAAAAAAATCCCCAACATACACTCCCTCAAGCTGAATGCCAATCCTAATCCCAAACACGCCCACTAACTAACCCCATATTTATAATTTCCAAATGTTTTGTCTACATCAAAAGATATGGGTTAACTTTTGTATTTTCATATCCACAGCATTTTCAATATCCATATTGTATTGCAGCGTCAATTCCATATTATATTTTTGATATGCATATCCATATTGTATTTCTAAAATTGGTTGAAATCCAGATGTATGGCTGGATTTAAAATCTGAAAAATGATTCTAAAATTCAGATCTACAACATGGGGTGGGGTAGGATTTTTTTTAACACAATTGACCACTCTTGTTGTGTCGTGGAGGCAGAAGGAGGCCAAACCACATGTGCTTGTAATCATAGTAGATAGTTGAGTATATTAACGAGGAAAGAATGATGGATGCACCATGAGTCCAAGAGAAACGGACAAAATGTGAATGATTTAGGGTTTAGGATTCCATGATTGTCCTTTATCCCTCAAGGCCTAACAACTTCTTGACAATAGAGGTTGTTGACAAGTCGTCCTACTTTCATATTTTTTTGCACATAAATGTGCTTGAAATTTTTAATGATGTACAAAAATAAAGACTATTTTGTCTAGTATGCATTTTGTCTATTTTGTCAAATTAATTGTATAGAATATAGACCATTGGATTCTTAGATGATAACAAATTTGGATGATCAACTTGTAGGCAAAAAATACAATTTTTACAAAAAAATAATTATAAGAAGAGGAATAATGCTTTTAAAACCTCCAAATAAGTTGAATTGGAATCTTAGGCAAATGTAGTATTTTTTGAATTTAAAAAATAAATAAATAACTCTCAAATTTTTACACATCATTTTCAAAGAAAAGTGAATTAAAGAGCCAATATTGATTATATATATATATATATAAATGCATTAATTTTCGAAATTCAATGGTTGACATTATCAACATGTATTTTTTGAATATCTTAATAACAATTTCTACCATTCCTTTCACTTGACCTTGTCCAAAATTTATGCCCATGACTACATTTCCTAAATAAAATTTAAAATACTTCTTACATTGAAATTTTGAAAATTCAAAAATACAACAAGTATGTCAACTTCCTACTCTACAAGACCCTAATTTACAAAATATTGAGATTTGTTTCACCCTATCAAGAATTTGCCATTGAAAATTTGAAGAGGACAAATTCTATCCTCTTAGGCCTTGAGGGGTTAAGCAATTTGATTTTGAATTTTGAATTTTGATTGGACTTACTTCCCATTAGGGGAATCTAGGAATCCCATGAATTAGGGCATATGGTATAGGTTTCCATAGGTGTCCTTGGTCATTTTGAATTTTTATTGAACTTACCCTCCATATTTGAAATCTAGAAATCTAACGGTTTAGAGTTTGAGGTGCCTCCAACTTGCCTTAACCCTGGAGCGCCCTAGTACCTCAAATCTAGTCTCCCAAAAATGAAAGGTTGTCATGTTTGACTATTATAATCTTTTCAACGATAGGGTGAACTCAATTGTCCTTTCCTCTACAGTTCCGGGCCTGTCTCCACTATTGATTAGTATGCTCAATTTTTGTGGATCTCGTTTTGAGTGATAATTTGATTAGAATGAGTTTAGAAGGGTCTGAATTTTCGTAAACATACTCTAGGCACTCAGGGGTTAACTTATTTTTTGTACTTAATTATATTATAAGTTCTAAAAACAATATAATCTTCTTCAAAAGGTTGTTGATGAATATAGAAGGTTTTAGAGGTTTATGGAACCTTCACAAGAAGATTATAGAAGTCAATGGAAGGTTTTAGAAATCTTTAGAAGTTTTTGAAAGCCTACATGCTATAGAAACAAGAGTATCTTGCATTGTGGATACACTGTTACATCTTTTGTAAAGGGGGGTACATTGATATATGTTTTTCTTTGAGAGCGCAAGTTAAGTTATACTAAGTCCTAAGGAATGCACATATGGTTCCCACTGCACATGACATTAACACACCAAATCTTAGTGAAATTCGGTAAATCTCTTATCATGCAATCAATAATGGAGCTAAATAATTTGAAATACAATATTTTAGTCATTTGGTATTTGGGTGACTCTGGACTAGTGGGTGGGACTTTTCTAGATATAACAAAGCACCATTCAACAATACTTAATTGCAATATTTAATTGTAGATTAAATTCTATTAATATTTGAAAAGCTTTTCTTTAATATTGAATGCTCAAATTTTAAAATATATTAAATTAATTAAATAAAAAGATGTGAAATAAAGAAAGTTGTGTAATCAAAATGACTTCCAATCTTAGAATACATTGCACTTATGTGTTTTGTTCTGTTTTATAAATGTAAGCTTCTAATTTTACAACGTTTTATAGTTTGTACAACGTTTTATTTTTGTTTACTATTTAGTTAATATTATCATTTGTGTTTTTAAATATACATCAATTGTAATGTAAAATCTTTTGCATTTATTTCATTATAAGATGTAAAGTGTGTTTTATTTTCATTCAATGTTCTAGTTCTATATATTCTAGATCTATTCTAATATTCCAACTAATGTATACATCATTATAAATAGAATAATTTTGTTGATAATTAGACTATTAATTAATTTTTTTTAGTTACAAATCGCAGTCCACTTATAAAATCCATTTTTTATAATGAAAACCATCATAAATGTCCATGAATTTTATTTATTAACCCCCAAATGTCCAGATTCATCTCTAGAATTGAGGATTTGAGAGAAATCATTATGAAGTGCTATTTGGAAGCATATTTTGGAATTGAAATGCAAATAAAAGTTGTAGATTTTGATTTGTAAATTCCATCAGTACGGTTAGATTTACCAATGCTATCACCAATATTTTTTTTATAAATTGTGAAAGAGAAATTCCAAAATTCCTTCAAAATTTGATTGCAAGTAAAACATTATCATTTTTTCAGTAAAATTTGTTGGAATGGATTTGAAATGAGGCTCTCTCCACATGGTGATTTTTTGAAATTTTTGTGTTCTTCCTATCTATGACCTCGTTTTGGCTAATCTAGTTTTGAACTAAAGTGAATGCAATTTGACCACTTGACATACTTGCACATTGGTAATTTTAGAAAAATATGAACTCTAGTAACACCAAATCCAACCCTAAGATAGGACAACAACTAGGTAATGCATCTTCACAAATTAAAATAACTTTCATCCAAGTAGTTAGGAGGATGAAATTGAAGTTTCAATTTATTCATTGTCTAGAAAATGGACGTCGATGCGATTAGGAGTTAACTTCCAAAGGATAGAAGAATCCAAAATAAATTTCAAAATTGTTTGGGATGACCTCTATATGTTAAATTAAGACTTTTTTTAATTAAATTTTTTTTAAACTGCAAGTTCAGTTATCTTTGAATTGAACAATTGTACAATATAATCAGTAAGGTCAATCTATTATCAATTACTCCATATTGAAACATTGTTGTAATATTGAAGTTATGTAGGATTTTCTTTGATGATATGAATATGTATGATTTCAAAAACATTATATCAAAGAAAATTACAAAAAATCCTTCCTTAATTTGTAGAATTTAATATCCTGCAATATAATAAAAGATTATTTCATTTAGTCTCAATAACATCATTGTAAGTGATAAACAATGAAATTTTGTTTTCAAAACTATTTGGACTTTTGGAGTGCACAATCTAGAGTGGAGTCCAATAAACTTACAAATTTTTCAATTAGTTTTTACTAGAAAGCTTAGCAACTTCAAGAAGCCTCTAGCATGCTCAAAAATGAATCCATTTTGAAACTGTAAATTGTGTTGGAATTAAATGAATTGAACTTCATAACAAGGGGAAAATCAATACTTTAAAATGATACAACAATCTGGATTTCTTTTATACACTATCTATCATTTCATACAAAATCTTTGGAAGATAGTCAAAGGTTTTTTGCAATGGGGTGAAGAAAAAGCAAGAAATAACACAAACAATTCAAGTGGTACGGAATCAAGTATCTCTAAAGCAATTGTGAATGCTCATATCTAATTTGTACCATTAAATATAAGTTGTAATTTTCACAAATGGTGGCAATACTACATGATAGATAGTTTATACAAAACATCAAATTCTTTGTATGATTCTCAATTACTTATGCATATATTTTATGATGATGAAGTAGACTTTCATGTGATTCCAACACAATTTACAATTCAAAATTTTATTCATTATTTAGCGTACATGAGCCTCCCAATGTTCTTCTAATCTCAATGGGATCCAAAAATTTGTAAGTTTTTTGTACCCCACTATATATGTTTTATAAGGTGGAGGGGAGGGGGAGGGGATGGCCAATATTTAAATGTTTTAATTTTGTGATGTTGGCATAGAATGTTATTCGTGACTTTGCTACAATTGAAATGTTGAATTTTGCATTTCTAAAGTCCTCTTTGAGACAATCTTTATGGCCAATTAGAAACTATAACTATAATAAAGAATGCAATTAGATTTGATTACTATGACTTTGAAGAATTTCCAGTCATGTTGTCACAAACTAAATTAGTTCTTATGTAGATGTATTTTTTTTATTGATTTGATTATGAATAGCACAATCAAAGAAAATGAATAGGAAAAATGGGGAGGGATCAAGACTGGTGAGAACTACAATTTTGAAGGGCTTGTTATCCTATTTGAAGCGTCCTACACCTTGTTACAATTTAAGGGGGATAGATAGTAGGTTGGTTGTAGAGCTTTCTTGCATACTCTTGTTAGCAAAACAAGTTGCAAGCTACCCATGTTGCTCAAAAAGTCTAGCGGAATTCAAAATTGGACCAACCACTAATGGCAACAAGGACTTATCTAGCCAACCAAATTCACAACTTGGCAACTATTTCTACTTTGAAGTAGGACTTATAGCCTTAATTTAATGAATGTTGGGTCCTATTTTCTTGAAACTTCTTTTTATTAATAGTTTTCATATTTACTAGAGTTTGATTGAGTTGTCCAAAAGAAAGGTGAGTTTGTTTTACCTTGTTTTTTGAGGTTTTGTAGTCAAAAGAATGATATGGTTCGGTTATGGGGAGGGCCAAAAAGGTATTCTATAAGTTTCGAGGTGCCTGTATGAACAAGGTGTGGTCTAATTTTTCCCCCTCAAGGTTGGATAAGGGAAGGCTCTTCTTCTTGCTTCCCTTGTAGTGTTTTTGAAAGCTATGTGTTCAAGAGAAGAGAGTTAATTGTGTATGTTTCAAAATTAAATTAAATTTTGTCAGCATATTTTCCTATCTAGTTTTTTTTTCAAAAATGTATGGCTCGTCTCATTTCGAGTTGTGGTGTGAAAGTTATACTTGATGGAGTGATGAAGGTTTAGTTGTTAATTGAATTTGAGGGCAATAACTTTGAGGGTTTGTAAAAGTTTGGTTATAATAATTTTGGTTTTAAGATATCGAAGAGTTGTGGAGGAAGTTATTAGTTGTTTATGAAGTTTTAGAATTCTTAATTTAGAGATGAGACAAGGAAGTTATTCTTTTGAAAATAGGATGGTATAGAGTTGTTGCCAAATCTAGCACCTTAGAAAAGTTGAAATTTTGATGTAGCTTAGAGAATGTTTTTTCTTAGATATAAATTTAAGATTTTAAGAGGATGTAAATGATGAAATTAAATTTCTAAAGATATATGACACAATGTATTTGGAGTTTTTAAAACGTTGAAATGTACTATGAAATGGAAGAATCAATTGCTACTATTGAAATTAGGAGTGTTAACTTCATTAAGCAATAAAATAAGATTTTTTTGAAATTTGAATTTTTGAAATCTTGGACAACAGTTTTTTAGCTTTCTAAAAATCTAAGACATGCTTGATTTGGAGTTTTTATGCAACTTTGGCACTCATTTGAAGGTTGACTTTATTTCCAAAAGTTTTGTAAGGTTTTATGATTTTGCACACGACTAATGTAGTATTTATATGGTATATATATCTATATATATATATCTCTCTCTCTCTCTCTATATATATATGGGTTTATTTGGCTCATGCATGTTATATACACAATCATATTCATTTATGTATGAAATTCTATATACTTTGTATTTCATGACATTTTATACTACAAATGACACATTTATTATATTTTAATGGAATTTATCCTACCACTTATACTATTGCATCTCCTCATATCCTTAACTAAATGTATTTGTAGTTGGAAATCCAAAGATTTTCCAAAGCAAAGCTCTCTCTACCCAAAATGCTATTTATGAAAAATACTAATTGATAATGATTATTGTAAATACCATAGCTTATAGCATATGGTGACTTTAAAATAGAAAAATATTTATAATTTTATATTTCTTCATGTAGAAAAAAGTTTTAAATATAACTCATCAGATGTGGTTATTTGTTGAAATGTCTACATTCCTTAATCTTGCAAGGTAATTTTTAATGGTTCAATTTTAACTAATACTTTTGTAATTTTTTTGAATTGGATAGTTTTGAATTTCAATTTTAGGGTTTAAACTTCAAGATTTGGAGTTAGGGTTTAGGATTGTATAATGTCTTTTAGCATTTTGACATTTAATAATTTACTTTTGATTGAATCTACCTTCTATTGGAGGGGGCTAGGAAGTCAATAAATATTCTTAGAATGCTCTATAGGTTTTTGGATTTGGAGAATTAGAAGTTTTTCTTTTACCTTTTGGATTCAATCTTTGCTATATAAACTCAGTTTTGGATTTTGAAGAGATGAGCTCCTCCATTTGAAGGCTCTATGATTCCAACAATTTATTTGATTTGGTCAATAAGTTTTTAGATTTTTCAATTCAAAGCTTTTGAGTTAGAAATTAGGTATAATTGATTGCTAGCAATTTGACTTTTTAGTACAAGAAATATGTTTTTTCCACATATGCAAAGTTTAGCATTGTAGTGATGTTTTTGGTATTTGCAAAAAGTGTATAGATTTTATTTTATCCATGTTGTAATATATTTCAAATCCTTGGCAAGAAAGTCATGCCCTAATCCAACCCAAAACTTCCATATTTCAAAATCTAAAAATATATAGACCAAAGCAAATACACTATTGGAATTGAAGAATCTTCAAATGAGGTTAGGTTGCCTCAAAATATAAAAAATAGGTTTATATAGCAAAAGTCAAATCCAAAATCTAAAAGTCAAACTTCTTATATTTGCAAATCTAAAAATTTATAGGGCATTTCAACAAAATGGGATTCCTAGATCTCAAAAATGGATATTAGGTCCACTCAAAACTTAAAAATAAAAGTCAAAATGATCAAAGACATCCATGTAATTCTAAATCCTAAATCCTAAACTATAAATTCTAATATAGTAAATTGTAATCTATAACTCTAAGTCATAAATTGTACATATTCTTTATAATATAGTTACATCAATGTTACTTTCTTTATAAATGGTGTAGTTTGTGTATCGACAAGTACACTAAAGTTTTTGGTCTTGTATTTAAAGTGCATTTTTAACCACATCACTAGATTCACAATCATCAAAATCAAAGTATTCGTTTGCATTAAAATCCAAAAATATATAATCCAAAAGCTCTAACACACTTTTGTAAATTCTTAACCCTAAACCATTAATCCCTAATTCATAAAATTTGTATTATAAACTCTGAACCCTAAAAATAAAAAATACATTTAAAAAAACAAAAAAAACCCTCTAGGATGTTCTTATAAACCCTTCATCATAAACCCTAGTTGAAATCCTAAATCTTCAACCTTAAATACTAAACCCTAAATCCAAGACTATACTAACAAGAGCGCTAGGATCTTTTGAATGGAGAATTATCCAATATTTGGAAACAAATGGACAATATAATGTAACACTCACAATCTTTGGGTATTGGAGTTGAGATCATTATTATTGACGAAAACATAGATATCATGGTTCATGTATTATATAATGCTTTCAATCTTCTATGTGTGGAAAGTATTGAATGAATTTTAGGAATTGACTTTGATGTTCAAAGCATTCCTATTAGTAACATCTTGGTAGACTTCCAAATCAAGCTTCAAGAGTTTTAAGGAGTACTTCAAGTAGCAAATCAAGTTATGCCTACCATTCAAGTTTGTAGAGTTCTTATTTGATCTCATCAAGTAATTGGATGGTGTAGCAAGAACCTGTTGTGTCCACTTTAATAAAAAGTGATCAATTCCAATAATACCTTATTTACAAAATCTCTACAAACATGCAAATATTATATGCTATTATACTCCCTGCTCGACTATTATGTACCATCCTCAAAGTGACGTATCTAAATCAGGGATGTCTTGTCAAACATATTTTGGTCCATGTATGTCTTGTAGGACATCTATAGAATGGTGTCATGTTGAACATATATCTAGTACGTTAGATGTACTTATAGAATATTCTCAAATATTTTTGATATATTCTTGGTGTATATTAAGAATCTACCTCTTAGATGGATGTGGGCTCATGTCTCTTTAATATACTACAAGGACTAACAAACATGCTTTGAATGATACTAGTGATAGTATAATAAGAATAATAATAAGTATGGATTCCCCCAAAACAATGCCTTTTCTACAATAATCCCAATGACAAGCTTCTATTTCCTTAACACATACCAATGTTGTTTTCCCTAAAGTCCCTTTATTCCTTTGGAGAACAAAATGGATTTTGGGCAAGCTCCTACAATTCAAATCTCAGTACTCATCATGGTTTTTTGAAACTTTTTGAAATATAGAAAAATACATTAGCTTTTGGAAATATAATTTTTATTTCAATTGGTGCCAGTAGCAAAAATTATGGCACCATAAACCCAAATTTTAGTTTGGTGGGTAGCAAGAAAAAAACAAACCCAAAACTTAAAAATAAAACGTTTAAAATTTTTCTTTCTCATAAATTGTATTTTTATCTATATTTGAAGCTTTGATTCATTCTATTTGAATTAATAATCTGAAATTTATGGACAATCTTGTTTTGGGCAATCACAACATCTTCTTGAAAAAAGTTTTGGTAGGATTCATTTGTGAATTCAATTTTCACAATTTTTCCAAATTCTTTTTCACAAGTTTAAGATATCTTTCTAGAACAATCTCACTGTTGAAATTAGTATGTTTCAATTCCATCTTAGAGCTATTATTGATTTACTTTTATCTTCAATCTTGAGCCTAGTTCTCTTTTAAAAAATTTTAATGAGTGAAAAAATTAAGGTTGTTTTAAAAAAAAAAATCAAGACTCTGAACTCATTTCTTCAACAAAAAAAATTAGAAATTCAAAATTAGTAGTACAAAAATTTTAAGCTATGAAGATTCAAAGTCCAAAAATCTAGTGGAGCAAGGTGCAAAAAACCTTGTATTTTTCACTTGAAATACAAATACCTTGCAATTAAAGTTTCTGAAATTTCTTCCATGCATTTATACACTAGTTTAGTGTAAGATCCTATGCTTAAATATGCCCCACAAAACCAATTTGAAATATTTTTTCTCTTTGCAATAGAAATGACAATTTTGAGTATTTATTGATAAAGGCTTGAAGACTTTTGGGGTTAATCAAAAACACTTGCAATACACCGACCAATGTACTATCCACTCTTTATCAAATCTAACATTATAAAGAGCTACAAATCAATAATGTAATATGTACAAACTTATATCCTTGTTTTCCATTCTAAGAAAAAATTTCTATTATAAATGCTCTTATTTACATAAATTTTATGTTGAAATAAAGATTGTTTCAATATAGCATTCAAGAAAAAAATTCAAATTTTTATGATATTTTTTTCTTATTTACCCATATTTAGGACTATAGATGTTGTAAAAAGTACAAAGATAGAATTTTATTTCAAAAAGCAAATGTATAAAAATAGTTATCACTTCAAATGTATACAAACAAAATCTAAACATTTTCAAAGAAGAATTCTATAGCAAAAAATAACAAAAATATGATAAAACAATAGTAGTTGAAACCACCTTTCTATATTCATATAGAAATGATTTATTATACATATAACATTCACAAAGTTTACATAAAACAAACTTTAGAGTCTAGAAAATAAAAGCCCTAATGTTTAAAACCATCCTCTTTCATTGTGATACAATAGGATTGACCATTTTTTCTATCAAAAATAGACTATACTCCTTAGTAATTCTACCATCAAATCACTCAAAATTGACTGTCGCGCCCCCTGGTGATACTTACCACTTTAAGTTCACTTTCCAAGCACTTAATACTTTAGTGCCATCAAAGTTCACGCTCTCCTAACACTGCACATGCCACGCACCCACAATGTTACGTTCCAACTCAAGTCACGGGGTTCCCCATTCCTCCGTGACTCCCAATCCTTTCCTTCCAACACTTAACTCCCACAAGACACCGGGCATGTCATTTAATGACATGGGCGTGGAACTTTCATTGATGTCCAAGTACTCGGTGAAGCACTACTCCCATCAGTGCTAACTGCCCTTGAATGGGACCCAACTCTCCACTAGGTCCAACCCAACTCACTTCGGGACTCACTAATCGGGACTCACCAAACGGGACTCACACCATGGCCTAGTGTGGAGTGGGACACCACCCAACCGATATCAAGGAGTGCACAAGCACTCCACGGTAACACACAAGTGGAGGTGAGGCTTCAACACTAACCTCACCACCCGGGGTCACTTAGGCTCACCATGGCACCATCCGGGAGTGAGGAGGGAGACCACCCCTCCTCATAGTACTCTTTGCGGGATTCGGCAGCCCTCCCATACTAGAGGTCACCGGGACCCCCCAAAGATGTACCCCATCTTGGAAGACCACCCATTTCCAAGTGGTATTCCCAAACCGGACCCCCAAAAGACTCCCGATCTTTCCATCGGGATAACTTTTAGTTCCGAGCTCCAAATCCCAAGTGCGAGCCCATTTTCGTGATCTGAATTTTCTGTAGATCACCGTGCACTATTCACTTTCCCCAATACGACAAGTATTGAAGAAGTTATGGCCCTCCAAAGGTACGAATCCCTCGGGAGGTGTAGTTCTCCGGGACTCCACCCTCTTTGGATGCCCATAACTTTTATCTCACAGCTCATCTCTTCATGAACCTTATCATTCTAGAAAGCTTGTCTCCTTAGCTTTCCAATGATATGCGACATGCCCTATTTGGCTCAAAGGAACCCTCCCAAACCTTGTTTCCCACGTCCCTATGCCTTGGGACGCGGTCGGGATGCTGCCAACTTTGAGGAGCCATATCTTTTGACTCCCAACTCGGATTCTTGCGTTCTTTGGACCCATGAACGCATCTTCTCACAAGCTTTTTAAGCATGTACGACACGCCCCCAAATTCGTCCGGATCAGAGCGCTACATCGCTTTGATCGCTCGGGACCCCTAGTCCCCTCACCTCATCTCTTGCAAGGCTTGGGGAGTCACCCCCAACGTCCCCCTTGCTCACCAAGGTGGCCGGGCACGCCTCTTGATGAGGGTTGTGACATTGACTCTTCTATGGATTTGAATAGAGTCTCTATTTGCCAAAGAAACATCAAGGCCAAGTGTACCTTTATCTTTTTTTCATTTGAAAACTAATTTTATACAATTTTTGTACATAATTATTGTCTTTCCTTTATTGAAATTGTTGTTAGTCTCTCAGACACTCAAAAGACTTGTGAATGATACTTGGATCACAATAGAAGTTGAATTAGTCCATGTTTTGACTTCAATGCTTGCTAGTAATGTGGTTTACCATTTGTTCTTGGTAAATTTTCTAGTGCCTTGTACATCGCAATTCCAATATTTTTTTGCTTATTTTCTTCACTTGGCCTTTAGTATAAAATGTCCCTCAATTGTTTAATTTTCATTTTTTCCCCTTCAAATTAACTTATTAATGTTGGATTTGATCTATAGAAAAAATTCAATAAATTTTAGAATATTATGTATGTTAAAAGAGAAAGAGCCATGCTACAAATGAAACTTGCAATTATATTTCCATAAAAATAAACTTAAGCTCCCAGTGCACTGGTTCCCATCCATGCGAACGTTCCCAACAGCTCTTCTAAACTTTCCGGATCGTAGCATCCGTCAGATCTCAGCAGCTTTTGACGGAGCAGCGGAGCCCTCAGAAGATCTTTGAAAGTGTTGAGTTCCACACACAGTTGAAGCGATCGTCGGAGACACCGCATCGTCCCCGCCAATTCTCCTCCTGCGCTCCTGCTGCTGCTGCTCCTCTTTTGCAATTTATAAGTGCCGTACATTGATGACGATCTGCTTGAATTTAGAAGAAGATTCTGAACCTTCCTGAGAGTCTTCTGGTTGGGGTGGATTTTGAGCTTGCATATCCGCAATTCTTGTCGATATTGATTTTATTTCGAAAGGCTGTCACTGGATATCCAACTTTCCACCCATAGTACAACACAATTTGAAGGATTGTAGTCTGTGTGAAGAGATTCAATGTTGACAATCAAGGCATGGCCATGGATCCTGTTGGGGCTGGTGACTTTGGTGTGGAGTGTGGAAGGAGCAACAGGGCGATTGCTCCAGAGTCTCAAGTTCCGATCCCCGAATCTTTTCCCTGAGAGTTTCGATTGGGACTCCGCGCACGACCGATTTCTTTTGGGATCGGCTTCCAAAGGCACCATTTCCGAGCTGGGGAGCGATGGCACCGTCAATGAGTTTGTACATGACGAGGACTATGCCGGTAAGGTGTCCGTGAACGGAGTGAAAGTGGATCGCAAGCGCAATCGTGTCATTGCAGCCGTGACTGATATCGGTGCGTGGAACTACAGCGGAGTTGCCGCATACGATTTGGACACCAAAAAGAGACTGTTCTTCGCACGCTTGGACAGCCTTGGTGTTGCCGAAGGTGCCTATCTTCAACCTCCTCTCCATTCTCCTTGGATTATCAGCTTCTACATAAACCCTAATTCTTTCTAGCACTCCATTTTCGAGATTTGACAGACAGGATTCGGATGTCTTCAAGTTTGAGATAGATATGTTTCTGTTCTAAAGAGGAGGCTAGCTCAACTTTGCACGCTTGGACAACCTTGGTGACCAAAGTGCTTATCTTTCCCCCACCATTCCTTTCTCCTTGGATTCTCAGCTTCCACAGAAACCCTTATTCTTTTTAGTACCCGGTTTTCGAGAATTGAGAGGACAGGAATAGGTTGTTCTCGAATTTGCGCTATTTCTTAATCTGTCCTTGAAGCCACTGATTTATGGGATATGACACCATCGATCGTCTCGTCTGTTGAGGAGTTCTTTCAGAGATGGTGAACCTAATTGAGGTCACGGGCGTGAATTGCAGGGGAGAAGTCCTGTGCCAACGACGTGGCTGTGGACTCGACGTCGGGGGATGTGTACGTGACGAACTGTGTCGGCAATTTCCTCTGGAAGGTGACGACAGACGGTTCCCCTTCCGTGTTCGTGAAGCACGAGAATTTCACCTCGCAGCCAATTTTGCCTCTCTTAGCGGATTCCACGTGGTCGTGGGTTGGATTCAATGGTATCGTCTATTTGCCACAGAAGTACCTCCTGGTGGTGCAAACGAACACCGGGGCGCTGTTCCGAGTGGGAGTGCAAGATCGGAGCGTTCACGTGGTGCTCATGAAGGAGAAGCTGCCGTGGGCGGATGGCCTGGCGCTTCGGGAGGACGGCACCCTCGTCGTCGTTTCCAAGGAGAAGGTGTGGCTGGTAGGCAGCGCCAGCGACTGGATGGCCGCCAATGTGGTAGACGTGGTACCATTGAATGCCGCGGATTACACCACCGCGGCGGCCATGAAGAAACGCGCGACCTTCGTAGTGCACACACATCTCCAGGAGATTTATGATAATCAAACCAGAGACGAATTTGAAGTGCGGGAGATCGAGTTTCCTGCGGAGTTTGTCGAGAACGATCCTTGGTGGCTGATCGTTCTCATTGTGGTGATCGTGGTGGGGGTATCCTTGTGGAGATTCCAAGTGGCCTACCTCTATCAGCAGTACCGGCGCAAGAATGCTTGAATTCTATTCTCTGATTCATCTCGAAAGTGCGTCAAGTTCGGAGAGTGAGGTTGATGTTTTCTCCACTTGCACAACATTTCAGTTCGTCCAACCGTTGTGCCTTAGTACTCGAAAGAGTTTTGCTGAGAAGTTAATTTTCTGATGTGTACATATGGAAACTTTCATGTGAATTCCATTCCTGGGTGAATCCATGCTATTTATCGATACGTAGATGATACTTGATAATCCAGTTCAAGTGGAAGTTGTAAGATTTGGCAGTCTCAGAGGTATATCTTTAACGGTTTCTTCAATGGCCGATTATCTCATATACATGTTTCAATTTAGCCGTCTATGTTTCACAGCAGTACAGATGTGTGTTGGGGAGATTAGTGACCGATTCATGGAAACTTTGCAGAACTCCCCAATGTCACTCAATCTGCAGAACTCCATGTACTTAACCCTCTCCAATGACACTCTGGAATTGCACATTCCCTGTAAATCCTGAGAATCTGCCATGCTTTGAACACATCTGATTGGACAACTGCCACATGTCAAATTGGGAACGCAGGTGAGTGTATTTAGAAACCCGTAAGTCCCCCTAGGCAGTGTCATTTGAGAGAATTGATTGTAGCTTATCGACCACCGACTGAACGTTTCTACAGACCAATAATTGGTCTTATGTTCTGCTCTCTTGTAGCAGAAGGAAATCGCTGTTTACTATTAGACTTTAGAGTGCTTGGAACCGATTTCCTGGTATACATGAAACCCGCTTGTCATCTGGATTCGTACCAATGTTGCGAGAGTGGATAAAATGAGAGAGTGCAACCCTGAATCATTCTCTCCAATTAAGTGAAAATTCATTCTTTAAGGCACTGACGCATGATTTGCAAAAAATATGCAAAGAAATGCAAAAATGTAAAAAAAAGGTTTAGAGCGTTAAATTGTTAAAAGTACGATCGAAATTGACCAAAAGGGCACTAATCCATACACCAAATCCATAGTCGAGATACATCACCTCCAACTATTGCAATGAACAGGAACTTCATGACTGACTTTGACCATGACTCACCCTACACTTGCATGAAGACCATCGATTGCGCAAATCAGAGCAAGCAGACGAATTATTCACATTACCACAAGTGTCAATCAGCGAATTGAAGTAGACAATGGCGGAATTCCAGAATGTCAAAAGAGTCCACAGATTTGCTCGGGACAATCAATCATGCTTTTGATAGGACCACGAGCCAACTACAAGGCAACAAGGAAGAGACTCAACCAATGTGTCGTTGAAAGTGAGACAGTGGATGAGCCTGTCTCTGCGCTTACCACAAACAAGACAGACCTAGCACAACCTCGGAAATGATCAGAGATATCCGAATCTATTTGCTAACAAAATTGAATAAAATTCCCTCCGCCCAAGGGGTAACAGAGACCCATCCAATCTAGTGACTCGGTGCCAAGGTCATGACTAGAGACGAAGTTTGACGAGCTACTTCTTGAAACAGGAAAATTCTCATGTACAAAATCCAGTAAATATGGTAAAACTAGCTCTACAAATTACAGTCTCAGTAACGATCTCGGTAACAGTAGATTTACAACGCTCAGCGGCATTTTCAGCAACTTCAAGTTCAAGCACATTATGCGCTCCGAAACATCTGCGCTGCAGATACCAACCAAGAATATGCTCAGTAACGGTCTAGACCCCCCCAAAGGTTTGTCAGCTATCATGTTCACAGTACCAATAAAGAAGTTCTCACCCATTTATTTTCCCAAAGCAACTCGTATACGTCAAGCACAACTGCTCGAAATAAAAACGTGAAAAAAAAATGACTACAGAGAATCCCTAAGCAAGGGCAGAATACCCTCCATCAGAAATTTTCAGATAACTTTACGAAACAAGACTTGAACGAACAAAGAGACTCTTCAAGATTCGTACATGAAGGAAAGAAAAGCCAAAGATAACAAACCAGACAGTAACCCGACTTATAAACAAGAACATGAAGTGAGATAAGAGGAGATAGATAATAAAACGGCATGTGATAATGCAAGTTAAAATGCGCACCTTTGCGGGTTTATGACTGGGAGGAGCTCCCACTCACTCAGAAGCTGTAAGAGCCTCTCTTCATAGTCAGGGCAACCGGGGATGGAACGGACAAACCCACCAGGATATCTAGGCGCCATTATATCCAAACCCCGCAACAAGCCCTAATAATGTAGATACTATATGGAGCCCCCTTCCCCTACAATTTTCTCCCCTGCTACTCTTAAATTCGCCCAACAGTCAATATGTAGCCATAAGTCGGCAATATTAAACGCGAACGTAAAAGGCGTTTCACTTTCTGTCTCTCAGAGGACAAAACCAAGCACAACCCTTACCTTGATCCAGAACTGCATCCACGCTAAAAAAAATTAAACAAAAGAAGGTGTCTAAAGATGGGAAATTAAGAGACAAACAAGATGGGCCCACTCCCAACTCCAAGAGCATCCTTGATATGGTTACTGAGCAAATCGCCTCGTCCATTCGGATGCCGTTTTATCATGCGTAGGTCTGTCGCTCAAATATTGCTGAGCAATGCTGCCAACAAGTGGATCATCTGCATCTCAATCGATTTCACAGTTTCAGAAATCTCCAAACTAGTATTGGAAACATTGACCAACCACAACCCTAAGTTATTCCCCTACCATGTTTGACCTGCAGGGATCACAGAATAGGCCAGGCCTAGCAACTTACGAACAGAATTTGCCGGATGAACATCAGTAGAATATTGGAAAAGAAGACAGTGCACATTCCCATACGCTCGGCTGTACCTCCCATCACCATACAACACAACAAGATAACAGCAACCACCCAGGGGCAAACATCTTACGCGGATTGGCGTCAGTCAGCAAAGAACAAATAGAGAGCAACACGTTGGAGACCGTGAGAGCAGGACTCCAATTCTCTTTCAGAATGTCGAGGCATATTTGACCGTTGTTGTTGATATTGCAGTGGTAAATGCGTGTTCTGAACATCACCTGCCAAACAAAACAGTTTTCCGTCACACGCACTCATCATCCAATAGCACTAACCAAGAGATCCACAGTCTCATCAAAATCCCAGTAATTCAGTTCCCCATGCTTTCAAATTGCAATAACGATTCAACACAAACATCAGCATTTCGAACTCATAAATCCCCACCGAAAATTCAAATTCAGGGTTAAGCCATTTACTACCAAACCCTAAAAATTACCCCAAATTTCAATGCCTCCCTGCTTCAACACCAGACCACCAACGTAAACACTCACAAACCTACCAAACGCTTCCACCACAATTCACGCCTAGAACACAATAACCACGAGCTCAAATTCCCAAACCGACACTGCAGGAAATCCAATCATCTATCCGCCATTGATACCCACCTTTGGAGGCTTGAACGGGTAGTCGCTCGGGAAGTTGATGTCAAGAAAGAACACTCCCCCATGGTACGGTGAATCTGCCAACGGAAAATTCCAAAGTCAGCGATACAAAGCACCACCACAAGCATACAAAAAAACACTCCCATCGATAGCAACATCCGTATCCCAACAACTGCAGAACGCTCTCCAAATCCTCCCAAGGGCATGTCCTACCCGTCGGCCCCATGATAGTGGACACCCATTCGTAAAGATTGTCGCCCTTAGGCCCGGCGGAGCAATTGGGCGGAGGATCCAGTGTGATGTCCGCCAACTCTTTCTGTATCCTCTTGGCGGACGAGGTGAGCGACTTCATGGACGAGTTCGGCGTTGTCATCCCCCGATGACGATGAGTGTCCTCCTCCTCTGCTGCCGCTCGTCTGCTCCTCTTCTGCTTCCCTACAAGTGCTGTTGCAAAGTGTTGTTCCGAAGCGTTGTTGGTGCTTGCAGAAGGAAGGGAGGCTGGTGCTCGCAGAAGACGCAGCGAGATGGTGATGGTCCAGAAGGACAAAGATGAGAATGAAGATGCAGGTGCAGGTGCAGATGCAGATGCAGATGCTGAGTAGTGCGTTGGAGGAAGGGAGACACGACGCTGCTGCTGCTGCAAGAGCAGCCGGCCGCACTTCCTTGGCCTCCAGCCAGGGCATCTGCCCCACTCCCTTAGTGGTGGGATGAATGAATGTACGCCATCGGTAGCTGGGACGGATGATATCTTGGAGAGGAAACTGTCGATCGTTCGTTTGTTTCGTTATTACTGTGGCTTTACTTTGGCTTGTCAGGTTAGCGTAGTTTCAACGTGCATTGGCAAACGTGATTTGAAAGACAGCCGCAGGGATGGTTTGAAGTACCTTATAGGGTGAAGCCTTGTCCGTTGTATCATGGCCCGTCTTCAGCCAAGGTAGAGGGCCGACCCAACAGGCGAGATCTATGACGTTGACTCAACGGGAAGCTCGAAGGTTAGGGATTTTAGCTCGCAGAGCAACACCCTGAAGAAAATCGCAAGAATTATTTATCTTTTCAACGCAGCTTTACCACTGTCGATAGGTTCGGGGTTTGATTCCATGTGCTGAGTATTCCCCGCATGTATTCTAATCGCATTTTTGTGAAGCCCGACATTTTTTACTCGCTTGACTATCGCTGCCCAATTTTTGCTCATCGCCCTATGTTCACCCTGAAGTTTTTTCTCCTGCTTGTTTCATTAAGGTAGTGAGTAACAATTGCTATCTGTTTTACCTTGCGCAGGTTCATCGACTTCTTAAGTTCTTTCTCGTTGTTATCATTTATTCTTTCTTAAATTGTGGTTTCTGACGTTGTTAAGGCGATTGTTCCGACGCGATTGGTCAATTCCGTGTCAACAAATTGCGCTTCAGATCAATTTCCGAACCCCTTATTATCTCTCCTCCGTGCTGTCAGTTGTCTCCTCTCCCGAAGAGGGTAAGAGCTTGAAGTTCTGACGATTTTGGAGATGACGCTACTATTCTAGCTGATCCGCCCTTTGTGGCGAACAACTGATTCGATCTCGGCATATCTCGTTTCCTCCGAGAGAATGGGCCTGATGTTTCACAACTGAAGGCAAAGAATGAGCATGCTTCTTTGGATCATGTCTCGCGTGAGGGCTCTGTGCATGATTTTGCGGATCATGTTGTGATTGGCGTGGATGTTCAATCCGGGCTCGATGTTCATGTTGATCTTGCAATTGTTTGTTGTGTCGACCCTGCTGAAAGGCCTGTCATTCCGACTTACAAAATAGTGAAATTAGGTTGCCCCATATTAAATTCTCGACATTTGACACTATATAAATATTTTTAGTTATTGTACAAGAATGCACTACTTCTGAATTCGATATTGTTGTTATTGGGACTCATGAACCTCCATTGAACCACCCTGTGTACAAATGGAAATATTTTTAGAAAATATTTTGTTGACTTTGATGGCTTATAAAGTAACTTTCTAGTGTTGTAACCTAATTATTACGGCAACCTAATTTCACTACTTTGTTTTCCTAGGACTTTCCGTGGAAATTGTTTTCCGCGGTTCCAAATCTTGTTGTCCATCATCCGGCATCCATTGATGCTTCGGAGTCTGGTGAGATAGTTTTCGTTTTTCCTGTTGTTGAAACTGCCTTGTCGTCTTCAATTCAGATCATACCTCTGCTTCTTCTCAGGTTCAATCTACTGCTAGCGTTGATTTCTTTGATGTTGTTGAGGATGACGTCGTCCTGGACCCCTCCGTGCCATCTTCTACTGATTTCCTTGAATTGGAGGATGATACTTACGTGATGGAGCCACCTGGTGGTGATTGTGTCGTGCGATTCCGCGAGCTTGATGCCCAAGGAGATGCTGACTGTTGCAAGGAAGGTCGCTGGAGGAGTTCACATGGATTTCGAAGAACTTGGACCCACATCAGGACATCGTGACAACGGAGTTGAAAAGAAAAAAGTCAATCTACTTCATATCCATGTATCTCACAACTGGTATAGAGTTTGAGCTTGAGACCTTTCTTCTACATGGGGACAAAATTGTGAACTTCTGATTACAAATTTACAATTGTCATTTTTTTCAGTTTCTCCAATTGAAGAAGTTGACTCTTCAGATGACCATTTCCAAACTTTTTTTTGGGTGAAAAAATGCATAAGAAAATTAGGTGTTCATGATAATCCAAGGTAGCAACACAGTCTGGGAAGTTTTGTAGGAAAATCAGTGGATTTCCTACACATTTTCACCTGCCTCAATTTTTTTGAAATTTGTCCGGAAGTGTGCTGAAAGGTGGTAAAAATTCCTGGTTCATTTTCCTCTTGGTGGCATTGCTACCATTGTCAATATTCATTTGAAAAATTTCCTTAACTTTGTGAATTTGGAAATCTTTAAAAAAAAGTTTGTTTATCTTACTCAACCCCTAAATGTCCAAGCCTTTTCAAGTGTGTTTTGACTATGAAGAAAGAGCATTGGCTTGTAGTTATCCTCAATGAAGCAAATTGTGTTTTTTTATAAATCTAATTGTATAGATGTTAATAGAGCTTGTTTATTAGTATGCACTCCAATTTTGAGTGTGAAATTTCCTAGGAGTGGTGAGATTATACCAAGGGAAATGTACATTGTTTATTTTTTGTATGTTGTCTTTGTCCACAATGTTTCAATAATTTGCATATAAATGTTTTGTGGGATTGGAGGTAACATGAACAACTTCTAAGAGTGTTAGCACATTAAAATGCACTTTCAAAAAACTTAATTTTACATGAAAAAACATCAAGCTCATTTCACAATCCACCTTGCAATTGTTGAAATGCAATTTTTGTTTATATGTAGAAATTGCAAATAACTCTAAATAAACACTTGCATGTTTAAAATTTCAATGGTGAAAATCATGAAAAAACTTTAAACTTTTCATTGAGACCATTCTCAAAGCAAATGGATAAGTACAATTTCTTAGATCCCAAATCAAATGAAATTGCCAAGCTTTGCATACAGCTGAGAAATGAAGTAAAATTAGTAAGCTTTACACTTCACTTTTAGTACACATATACCTTTGAAGACCTCTCAATAATTGAATATGTATTTTCCTCAATGAAAAATGAAAGTTTTCCATAGTTAACCCTCAAAATTGCCCGAATTTTTTTTAAATTGATCACATGAATTTAACTACTCACATAGAAATGGGTTTGAAATTTCAAATCGACCATATATGGTTGACTAGGCAATTAGGGGTTAAGTTGCTTTGTTTTGCTTGAGGGGATTTCATTTGCATATTGCAATACCCCAACCAATTTAGGGTGAGGGATTCAACCTTCCAAAAATGTATGGATATAAGAGAGGTTCCATGCATTTTGGGGAGGATGGTTAGTATGACATGCCCACATAACACCATTCAAAAGAATCAAAATCACATGTGCACAAAATGCAACAATGCCACACAAGTCATCACAAGCTCTAACAATGGTATTTGTTGATGATGTACATCTCCATATGAATAAGATGCATTGCTTCCACTAAGACTTGTGGCTAGAGTAGACAAATAAGTAGATGGGTTAGTAAAATTTGAAATTACTATAAATTTTGTAAAAGAAAATGTAGAAAATTCATATCAAATACAAAACATGCTCAAAGACTCTAAACTTTTTACCATATATGTATATGATAGTGTGTAATATAATGGTATAAACCAAAGTTATGGTGTCATTCTAAAATTAGAAAATCAACAAACCATGGTTACACACCCAAAGTTCATATTGCTCTAAAATATTGAAAATTGAGAATATTCTAATTTTCCAATTGGAGTAGAAACTGCACTTCATAAGTTTCATTTCATTAGTTGAACTCAAATTCAAAAGATGTCATTTTTATGACTAAAACTCTAAGAATAAATAGGAAGAAATGGCCAAAATACTTTGCAAGCCAAAATGATTTATGAGATTATGCATCTTCCTCTTTAGAAAAGTCAATACTACGATAAGAGTGAGAAAATTTGCATTAATATTCACTAAAAACGTACTCAAGTGGCTTCAAAAGAAAAAATTGGATGAAAAAATGTTTATTTCCATCCTATGGTCTTAGGCAGAGTCATTCGAATAGACAATTACCATAAAATTACATACATCTAGTAAGCTTACTTGCTTACATGTGGGAAGAATCCACTCCACAAGCCAAATTAACCTCTATAATGGATTCAATTATCTTAATTAATTTGACCCTGACTTATTTTGTTGTTCAAATTTTTTTGAGGTCTAAGCGCAAATGTCCACAATTGTAGTACAAGGTGTCAAGGTTAACCCTTAAACAACAACACGAACGTTTTGTGTCTAATGGATGACAAGGAATTCTCCTGTGTAGGACAAAAGTGCAACTATTCATCTTCGGAATTAGGGGTGGAAAGGGAAGATCTTCTACAGTAGTTTGACCTCCAATTGATATTTTTGTTTTTTTTAAAGTAGATGATATCACACGGTTCCAAAAGTCATGATTTTCATGGGCACCAGTCCATCCTTTAACCCCTCACCACCAAAGGGGACGAAAAGTGTCCTCAAATAAAATTCAAAGTGCTGTAACTTTTGCATCCGGTGTCCAAATCCAATAAAATTTGTTGGAAAAATTGCGCTCTCTCTTCTAGTTTGTGTGGTAAAATTTTCAGATCAATCCAAGATATACTGAAGTTGTGGAAGCCAATCAAAGTTCACAAGTTCAATTCAAGTTCATCAAACTGCATTTGATGGCTGTAACTTCGGGGGCTTGTATCTCCTTCATACAATGTTTGTTTTCAATAAAATTTGTCGGATTGTGTTCCCCTTGAAGTCTAGTTATTGTGATAGAATTTTCATGCCAATCCAAGTTGTTTTCAATGCTTGGGAGCAATTCGAAGTTCAAAATCCCAACATTTTTGGACTACAGTGAACTTTGGCGGCTTGTTTTTTTCTTCATATAATGTTTGTTTCCAATAATTTGTTTTGGAAAAGTTGTGCATACTTGTCTAGTTTGTGTGTACAAAATTTCATATCCATCTAAGAAGTTATGAGTGACTGAGAAGCATTTTAGTAGGAGGAGGTTCAGTTTTTGATGTGTTTTTTGCAACTTTTCTTGCTGTTTTTTGACATCTCAAAGCCATTTTGCAGACACAATGTGTCAATTAAATGATATTTTTTTTCATCAATGTGTTTGTATGCTGATTTTGAATCACTTATTAATTTAAAGTTTCGTCATTTAAGTAGATTTAGAAACTGAATTTCGCCTCCAAATGTGATTTTGGGAAAATTTCAACATCCTTTTTCAACCCTAAAACATTATAATCTTTCAATCTATGTGGTCAAATGACACCAAATTTGTTGCAAGCCATCTACAATAAGTGCACTACAAGATTGTACAGTTGAGATCCTATGACTTATTAAAATTTATATTTATAACACTTCAAAAGAAATGTTGTTTTTGGAGCTGTTTGAGCCTTTGGCGGTGAGGGGTTAAGGGTTAATATTCACCAACTAGAGTTGATTGATGAGGAACCATCCAATGCTATTGCACATTGAGTTCTTGTTTTGGTTCACCTAGTGCGCTGGTCACTTTGGTGGGTCACTTACTCACCCACTAGGGCATTGGAGGGTATTTGGATATTCCCCCATTGAAAAAAATATCTCCCTCACTAAATTGTAAAATGTCTTACAGCCATTGATTCTTTATTTCAAACGATAATTTTCCTTCATAATCCTACAAGGACTAGCCTAATAGCTGGATACATTTTTTCCCATCCCATCCATTTCCGAAGAGCACCTTCTATCATTCGGAACCTCATCCTAAACTTTTCAATCTCAATCGGAAATTCTCAAACTAATTCGGCTAGCTTGTAACTAAATGCTGGTACTCCCCGTTCATTAGGTAGCATCATCTAAAAGAGATATCTCAGACACCTACAAAATGACCTTGAAGCAACTTTTCAACTCTAGCAACTAGCATCTAGTAACTCGGGAAATTTGTAAAATACTATCCTAGTATTGAAAAATTATAAAATCATCTCGGTTGCATTTCTCTTGAGTTTGCCAAAAACTTCATCAAATCTTTTGGGTCATTTAACCATTGAGGGAGCATGAGTAGAAAAAATGCCTCTTTTAGGTGTTGCTATTTTAACCCCTACATGACCCAAGTGACCATTTTCTAGTCTATACCCCTCTTTTTTGAGCTCCCCGTTCTCAAATTTTGAATTTCTATTGAAAAAAAATATATATTTTAAAAAATAGATTGTATTGTAAATCCAATGGTAGTAGTTTCACCTAATTTTGAGTGAATCTTTGCCTTACGGAATTTTTCAATTTGAAGTGGTGTAGTGTAGTTGTCCAATTCATTTTGGAGGGGTTGGTTTGGGTGTGGATGAAAAGTCGACTAACCAATGTGCTTCTTGCCCATTTCTAAAATGTTAGATCCAAGGAGTTTAAGGTGAAAAGCAAGTGTCCTATTTTGTTGTTTTTACAAACATTACTCTCATTTTAGTGACCATTTTGCATTGTAGCTCCACTATGAATTGAAAAATGCTTGGAATGTTGTGAAATTATATATATACATTTTCTACTCTCTTATCTTCCATTAAGCACAAAATGCATTGTATCAAATTTTTCTCACAAAGATAAGCTCCTCCAAAGTGTGTTGCCCAGTATTTTCATTAATCCAAATCAAACTTCAAACTTCAATATCTCCTAAACCTTGCAGTCAAATAATCTAATTTTTTTAGATGCTCAATATCAATATGAAGTTCAAGATCATACGGTTACATCCTATCAATCTCAAGAAAAAAATGAGCATAAAAATTGCTCAAGTTCTTAGCAATTTTGGCCTATTTTGAAAGTACCCACACTTTGGGTCATTAACCCCTAAAGGACCGGGGGTGTTTGAGCAAAGTTCTTGATTTCTTGACTAGCTCTTGTAACAAGCATAATTTCTCAAATGTATGATATGATTTTGATGATCACCACTGTTGAAATGAAAGAAGACTTATGTAGCTTTCCTATGAAAAAAAAAGATAAACAAAATCACACAATTTTTGAGAAAATGCCATTGTTGACAAAATTGATGAAAGATATCCAATTCTGCAGAACTTTGTACGTGCGCTGAAATTGAAATGTTGAAATCGGAATGCTCAAAAGTGATCCAAAAACTCTGATTTTTTTTCCACAAGTACATATCATCATGATTTAGATGTGCAATTTTTTTCAAATCATTTTGAGATGTGGAAAAAAAGATATGAGCACGTGAAGTGATAGCCCAAAGTACTTTTCCTATTCTCCAAAAATTCATAGAAAATCGCTCACTCAATCATTTCTTGATCAGATTGTATTGATGGATTCATAAAAAAAATCATCTAGGGTCTCTTTGCTGGTCAGAGACTATTGGTGAGGTTTATATTCCAAATTTTCTACAAATGTAGTTGCAAAAGCCATGTGGTGGCCTTATGGTCCTTTAAGGGTTAAGGTAACCTCTTCTTATTTTTTGTGCATGCTTAAAAAAATTTCCTAGATTATGCTATGAATTGTTACTACAAGAATGAAAAATTGTCCATTGATGAATTGGTGCAAATTTGGAAAGTTATAAGTTTGCATGCCTGCATTTTTTGAAGTCTAATTGCATGATTGGTGATCAATTATTTGACATTCAATGGCAGTACCTTAGGACTTCAATAGCACCCTATTGTTGTAAGCTTTAGAAAATCATATCTAATTCAATTTAAGTCTAAAAATTATGAATCAAATTGTGATGGATGTATCTCCCTCTCATCTTTCCCTAATTATTTGTTAGGAAATGTTGTGATCCGCATAGAAGAGATCCTAAGCCAATGTGTTCTTAACCTTGAAAAGATGAGTTAGTCACCGTAGAAATCATTTGCTTTAATATTGAGTGAATTGTTAAATTAAAAAAAATGCAAAAGCACTCATTAGAAGTCAAACTATTGTAGAAGATGGCTCCTCTCCACACAAAATTCAGGAATAAGTAGTTGCACTTTTGTCTTGTATAGAGAGATTCTTTGTCATTTATTGGCCGAAAAATGGTTGTGATCTCGTTTAAAGGTTAAATGGTCAATTGTTGCACCTCCAACATTAGGGGTGAAGCCTTCCACGACGAGTTGGTGACTGTAGAAATCCTCCCTTTTGGAATTGTTTGACATCATCTATTTTATAAAATCCAAAAATATTCATTAGAGGTCAAACTACTATGCAAGATGTCTCCTTTTCTGAACAAAATTCCAAGGATGAACAATTGCACTTTTGTCCTACATAGGAAAATTCTTTGTCATCCATTGGACACAAAAAACGTCCATGTCGACATTTATGGGTGAAGTACAACCAACTCACAAACGACCGTCGAACGTAGATGGATGAAATCGTTGACGGGCCAACTGAACTATGATGTCATCGAGAAAGCGTCCATCCACCTCACCGCCCGAGCCCAGTGACGACGTCCGTCGTCTCGACAAGATGGACGGAAGCGCGCGTCGTCGCGACCCTGGTCTTGGGGTCTCCGCTCCGTGCCCTTCGTCCAATTCCCTTCGTCCAGTTCCCTCCGTCCAATTCCATTTCATCTCTCTCGCAAGGTGGAGCAGTTGCCGGAATCCTATTTGTCACCACGGATTCACCGCAGTGAGCACACGCCCCACCGATAATTCCTCTGTCTCGCCATCTCTCCACCGCTTGAATAATAACTCTTTCACTTTTCGTGCGCTTTTTGCAATTAGTTCTCACATTCACGCTCGTCAGTCTTGACTGCTTCGGGAGCTTTTCGGAGATTATTCCAGTACGGAATTAACCCGCATTCTATGTGTACCCACCTCTGAATTTCGCCTCCCGTTGCTCGTTCATTGCATTCGTAGTTTGATTGGCTTGCTATCGTTTCTGGATCTGTACTGGCGAATTTCTAGAATTAGGTTTCGGATTTGCAATTGGTTTCAATTGGAGGTCGAATTGTGGGCGTGCAGAGTGAAATTGCAATTGGGAGCTCAGCTATGGCGACAGCTTGCAATCTGACTGGGGCGGCCAAGGTTTCGGCGTCTCTTGCTGTCTCCACGTCCTTGTCTGGGCAGCGTGTAGAGTCTTCGTCGTTCTCTCGGGGACCCAGTCGTGACAGACGATCTTTCTCGGTTACCTGGTGCGACGCCTCACATGCCGCGGAGCAGCAGCAGTTCGATACCAAGGAGTTTAGGAAGACATTGACGAGGGGCGAGAATTACAACCGGAGTGGCTATGGGTTCAAGAAGGAGATGCTGAAGCAGATGGATGTGGAGTATACCAGTGAGTTTCCTCATCTCTAGGCATTCTATCCAAGGTGGAGAACGGGAATGTTGCTGTATTTTAAGGGCATCGGTAGCTTGATGGATGTCTTTAGTGGAATACTTTTGGTCACGCTTGTGTGCACGTGTGACATGATTTGATCAGTCTGCCAGTTTGTCGGTGATGATGTTTGAAATGTTAAATTTCAGGCGACCTGGTGAAGACGCTGAAAGAGAACAACTTCGAGTACACATGGGGGAGCGTGACCGTGAAACTGGCGCAGTCGTTCGGGTTCTGTTGGGGGGTCGAGAGGGCCGTCCAAATCGCTTACGAGGCGCGCAAGCAGTTTCCCGAACAGAAGCTGTGGCTTACGAATGAGATTATCCACAATCCTACAGTTAACAAGGTTGGAAGGCTTTCTTTTTACATGATGGAGCATTTGCGTTCTCGATTTGAAAAGAGGAAATGTTGGAGAATTGGATTTGTATCAGGGTGGAACTTTTGCATATGAAAAGTTGTATTGAACAATGTGAAGACTCTTATATCTTTGTTTGTCGTCTTTGCATTCCTTGCTTGGACTGATACTTTTGTTGACCCTGGGAGCTTGTCTTTGGTTATTGTGAGCAGAGGTTGGCGGATATGGAGATTGGGGAACTCGCGGTTACGGAGAAAGGAAAGGACTTCTCGGTTGTGCAAAAAGGGGATGTTGTCATCCTGCCAGCATTCGGTGCTTCGGTGCAAGAGATGCGGATCCTCGATGAAAAACAAATACAAATTGTCGACACTACCTGCCCTTGGGTGTCCAAGGTAAACGCCAATTTTCTGCTTTGTGTTGACTACTGTCAAAGCTTATGCGGTTACTTTTAAATTCCACTTTTTCTCTAGTCATTTCGTCCTTGTTATCTGTGGGTTTGTGGACTGATGCTAGAGTGCGTCGATGTTGATTGTAAATAGGTGTGGAACACGGTTGAAAAGCACAAGAAAGGCACGTACACGTCTGTAATCCATGGGAAGTATGCACATGAAGAGACGGTTGCTACTGCGTCTTTTGCTGGCAAATACATCATTGCGAAGAACATAAAGGAGGTAAAGAGGATTTAATACAGGATGCCTTTGTTCCATGAGATTACTTCTTGGAAATTCTCTCTTTTTTGGTTTGGGGTGAGGGTGAGGGGAGTGACTGTTGCTGTGCAGATTTTGTGCTCTTTAAACTGAGACACTGCTTATCGATTTGACTTCTTGCAGGCCCAATACATTTGCGATTATGTTCTAGGAGGAAAGCTAGACGGTTCCAGTGGATCGAAAGATGAATTTCTTGAGGTATGCCCTGACAGTTTTGTTGCTTCTTAATTTCTTCTGTGACTTGTCCTCACATATGGCGATTGTGGTAGATAGGATGTTATTGGGTCGCCATTTATATATACTTCACAACCTGAATGGTTTGTGGACCAGAAATTCAAGTATGCGATTTCTGAAGACCTCGATCCTGATCGAGATTTGGAGAAAGTTGGAATCGCTAATCAGACGACAATGCTCAAAGGAGAGACTGAAGAAATTGGTAAATATCTCCACTTGGAACTGACTATTGCCTGCTTGACTCTATATAGCTTTGGGGTATTTTTTCTGCTCTTAACCCCTTCACATAATCTAACACTTGGGGTACTCGGGGTTTCATCTTGTCTCTCTTGTGGAGCTTCGTTTTTTTTAACGGTATGTCAAATCCACAGTAAAGATATGTTCTTGAGATCCGCTCAATGAACTGTTTCTGGTTTTGGTATTAATGAGCAGGAAAACTACTGGAGAGGACAATGATGCAAAAGTATGGGGTGGAGAACGCTACGCAACATTTCATGAGCTTCAACACCATCTGTGATGCAACCCAGGTCAGTACTTTTGCAATCAGTTGGATGAAGAAGCGTGAACGTCACTCAGGGGAAGGGCAGCTGGACGTGCTGGATATGTGAACTTGGAAAGCAAGAGTAAACGTGAATTATGAAAGTGCATTTAAAATTCTTTTCTGTTCCTGCAGCTACATCTGCTCGCTTCGTTCTAGTTGTTACAATTCTTTTAGTTCGTCATCCCTTCCTTGTGTTAGTTGTTGTATAGCTACTCTTGCTTGTGATTAGCACTGTTTTGAAATGATGCCGTTTGGATGGCAGGAACGGCAAGATGCCATGTACGAGCTTGTTGAAGACAAGGTAGATTTTATTCTCGTGGTTGGAGGTTGGAACTCTAGTAATACCTCCCATTTACAAGAAATTGCAGAACTCAAGGGCATACCCTCCTACTGGATTGATACTAAGGAGCGCATGCTATCTGGAAGACGAATTGCCTTCAAGCTGAATGTAAGCAATATGTGCCATCACCTCGGGAAAAAATATTTTTAGATATTTACTTAACCCCATACTATTGTTCATGTCCATACAGTGGAAACAATGCATAATTTTGTGCCATCGCCGCCTCCAGCCTGAGAATGCCTTAGATTTCCATAATTAAAGATATGGAATCGGTAGATACTTCTGTTTTTAGTCATACGTAGTGAAAAACAAATATTCTGACGTCATAATTTGGAGGGATCAGCTTCTTATTTTTTCTTATTCCTGTTGAATTTTCTTTACTTTGATGTTCTCAGAAGACATTTACAAATGACGTCATGACCTCTATTTTGAAAAATATTTGCCTGACTTACAATGTCTGTAGCATGGCGAGTACGTTGAGAAGGATGACTGGCTTCCCGAGGGTCCGATCAGAATTGGTATTACTTCCGGTGCCTCCGCTCCTGACAAGGTACTTACTGCCATCGTTGACTGCTGTTGTTCTGTTCAACAAGTTTCTATACTCCCTTCTTATTGGCATTATCGTGTTTCTCATGCACTTTCTTCGCCATTTTTAAACAGGTGGTAGATGATGTTCTGAAGCGTCTGTTTCAGTTCAAGCGGGAAGAGGTACTTGCAGTACTATGAGAAAGCTGCCGGGTAAGCGGCACGCCTGACACTAATCCTTTGATTATTCTAGTACTTCATTCAGGTCACTTCCCAGTTGTGTTGCAGCATCTGGCTTGGAAACCCCTTCATGATGAACTTTCGCTCCAAACATAGTTGGCGATTTTCTGTACAACATTGTTGTAAAGTACCTGTAGCCAACAGCAATTTTATCTTCTTCCAAGATATTGATGCAGTAAGTAGAGAGCCATAGAAATCTTGAGAAGTTATGATCACCAATTCTATTTATTCCCAATTGTCTAACATGGGGAATAGACCATGAGCATTAATGGGAATGTTATTTACTCTGATGTTTTTTTGGTGGGTTTTTACATTCTAGTCCATCCGTGCAAAGCTATCAATCGATGCAATTTTATGTACCACTATTTATCACAAATTATGAAGTTGCTTCAACATAGTGATGTCCCCTGAACATGATTCCATCAATTTTGGGTATTATATTGCTGGGTCATACCTCGTGGACTGTATACTTGTTTTAAATTGTTTTTTGTCGTGGTCATCTGAGACCTGACCGGGAAATTGATCTGCTTGCTGTCCAATTCCTTGCCTGCCCTATCATAACTCTGGTCCACCATAGTAAACATATAGTGCTGCAGAGAACTCAAACGGTGTCTGATGAAAGACTTTTGGGTTTTAGTTGAAATGAGGAATGCATGTATAATTTTGTGGCTTCTGATCATGGCGATGGGCCCTACATTTTTTGTTGAACACGGCCATTAAGGTAGTCTGCTTTTAAAGTGACCATTTTTTTTTTTCTTGAGACACATGGACAAATTCCATTGATAAAAGGAAAGAGTACACAGAACCAGAGGACCAATCCTTGGTGAAAATATTTACATTTTCTAAAGTGACCATTTAAGGGCTGGTCTGCTTTTTTCATGGGCTTCTGTGGACTAGAATATTTTTTTTATCTATATTCAAACCTAAAAGTGATCTCTTATAGATTTTAATGTACATCCTTTTTATCCTTAATTCATTCATTAAGTATGAATTGTTGGTTGTAAGATTAGGAAATGTCCATTTTTTACTTAAATCTAGGGTCGATTTGAAGAAGGTGGTTGATTTAAAGTAGTTTTTGTGTGTTCTTTGGATCGTTTGGCAATGATCAAGTTCATAACATTGTAAACTCTTGTATGTCATTTTTGAATACTTCCACCAAGATCTCAATCTACAATCTTGTAAATGTTTTGTTTAGACTAGCTAAGATTGAGACGAAGATGAGTAAATATGGATATAATTGACTTTTGTTTGCTCATAAGTGGGTTAACCAATTCGAGTAGGATTCTTGTGTCTCTTAGAAAATTGATAGGGATCTTGCAAGTGAGATTTAAGTGGTTACATTTTTTCTAAAAGAATCTTGGGGAGGGATATTTCTTCCCATCTTGAAGTGTTACAAAGTATCTAATGGAAGGAAAGAGATCTTGACATTTTGCCATGCCATTGGCATGATTTTGATTTTGATTTTCCTTTCGTAAGCTTGTTTTGCCAAGGTCTCTATATTTTTGTCTTTTAATCATAATATTGACCACCAACATTTTCTTCTCAGAGGCAACATGTGCTAGTAGTCTACATTAGCTTTATTTTTGAGAAAGTGTTAGGATGGTGATCACTTAAAATTTGATGAAGTATTGTATTTCTACATTCATTCATCTTTGGGACCAAAAAATACTTTTCTATCACATTCATGCACTTTTCATCCACATTTGGTGAATTCATCCACATTTTAAATAGAAATGGAAAATTTGTGGAGAAAAAAGATTATTTTTTCTTGGCAAAAAGTAGACGCTCATTTTGAAATGGTGCAATTTGGCCCCATGGTGCCAAAAAAAAAGGGTTGGTCTACATGGTTTGTGAATGTATATGGCAGTTTGGTGTTTAGGTCTGTACAATGCCTACAAAAGTTTTATTATAGTGCCAAAACAATCTACCATAAGTATATCCAACACTCTGTAATTGCAGCTTATTTAGGTGCAATTATCCAAACTTATGAGTGGTGGTTGAGGATGATTCAATACCTAGAGTTTGAAATAAAAAAGAAGTTTGAGGAGTCTTAGACAAACCTTACCATCAGGCATCAGCATTGAGTGAAGGATGAGAAGATGACAAAGCTCTTTGAATTCTTTGACATCCACCAAGTATATTGAACTAAGACAAAATAGGATTAGGAGAGGAAGTACTTGGGCCCTTTAAGAAAATATCAACCTCAAAGTTCAAATTGATGATTGAAGCGGAAGTCTAGATTGACTAAATTATGGAAGTTGAAATTGACAATGACCTCAACTCATAAGAATTTCAAATATGTGTATTTTAGCATGTAAATGGATTGAAATGTATGTATTTTAATTAACAAGTGAAATCCTTATGAGATTCTACTTGGAAGTGACATGGATGAATTTCTGGAATTCAGGTATTATTATGAGCCATGCTTATCGACCTATGGTAGAAGCACATGGCAATGAGAATTGCATATTTGCTAGAAACAAGTCCCTCACACTCTCTACTGTGTTGAAATTAAGCAAGCAATTAGTCAACAATTTAGGCATTATTATATCCATCTTGGCAACAATTACTGGAGTCCTTTCTAATTGTACCACAGAATATTTTAAGAATCTTCTTCATGTTCCCATACTCAGATGTGTCCCCTTTTCTTCATGGCCCATCATCCTAAACCAATCACCTCCCAAGTCCATCTTTTGACTGAGAGTACAACCCATGGACAAGAAGAGGGGAAATGTCACGTCCTTCACAAGCAAAGTACAAATTTATATCTAATCCAGAATAGGAGAGGCAACCCACACTTCCCGGCACAGTTGTGACACATCATGATTGGCTACAAGACTCTGAATATTGCAAACAACCCTTGTTGGACTTTGCAACCAACTTTTGGTCGGAAACAAGAAGGTATATATGACGAATATGGATGGAGCAGAATCTTCAACCAATTTTTTTTTAATAATTATGTTTTGAGAAATAAATTCCGAAAAATTATGAAAATCTTATGAACTCTATTTCTGCATATGGAAAAATTTCCCACTATTGAAATCTCCCTTGCGAATATGTGTATATGCTTAAGTGGTCAGAAATGGGTTGCCTCGCCTACCCAATTCAAGTTTCTTGCCAGGGGCACTTCTTGAGTCCAAATCTAATGATTCCTCCTCCTTATCCGAGAACTGCTATGTATCGACTTGATGAGCGTGATTTTTTTTTGTGGGAGGTCCGAAATTTTGCACTCTCGGACAGGTTCTGCTCCAAAAAAATAACGCAGGTATCAACACCATTCTCCAAACTTGAAGATTCGGTAGGACCGAAACGAGGGTTCCCACGTCTTTTCTTAGTTGGGCCTTCGGCAGCCTTGGTGGACTTTTGGAGCAACGACCCATCTCCATCTCTTTCCGTCGCTCTTCTCCTGCGCTTTCTCACCAGCTTCCGTTCCTTCCCTGCCAATTGTCTCCCGATCTCGATTCGAGGAGCCTCCCTGTGATGGATCTTTGGCAGTCAATTCGTCGCAAGAGTGTTGTTGCGATGCGCAGGTTTTAACCACGATGCTGCGTTGACGGGCCATTGTATAGGGCACAGTATAAGGTCGACGCGGGGGGCACAAGTCTTCCAGAAATAATTTGGGTACGTGTGTGGGGTTCTTTTTCATTGGGAGTTGGGAGTACAGCCAGAATTAATTGAAGGTTATACTCTGAATTGATTGTAAATTGCACTTCGGAGTGCACTTGTGGAGGCTGTTCTTGCATCCAAGTTGCTCTTGCTAGGAGGGGAAGAGATCGTGTGAATAAATTGAGCACATGGAGTAGTGAGTTGGGAGTTAACGTTGCAAGATTCTTAGGAATTTGGGGAAGATTAGAGCTTCGGGGTCGAATTGAACTTGAGACTAGGTGAGTACAGTACGTGCACTCCCGAAGTACACTTAGCAGTTCGAAGCATTTGCTAAATTGATTTCTGCATTTCAATTTTGTGACGTGCCAGCACTTCGTTGAGCCTAGCAAATTAATGAAGAGAAACAAGTTTCATAGCGAGAAGTAGAACGGCATCAGACTACGTGAGACTGTAGCCCTTCTGATTATAGTAGAAGTTGCCTTAGATAGTAAGAACGAAATCAATGATCGAATCCAGTCCGTAAGAAGAGCATGCCAATCGCATTTGTTACAATTTACTGCAGTTCAGACTAGTTGGACCAGCAGCGTTGTACTTCTGGATTTCCCCTACAGTAGCACAATTCTTCAAAATCCTATCGGAGACGGAGAATTTGCTGCAGTTACACGTGGATGAGCTGGGAAGGTGACTCCAATTTGCAACAGGTCTAGCTAGAGTTGAAATATTTATTCATATCTGATTCAGGACTCAATCTTGCAGAGTTCATCTGGTAACTTAAAATATACACATCAGCTGAGAATCACAGCAACCCCAAGGAATGACGAGCAGTCCTCAAATGCAACAGGGCGACCTCTGCTTGGTGACCGGCGGATCCGGCTACCTGGCCACATGGATCGAGAAGTATCTCCTGGAGGGCGGTTACCGCGTGCGCGCCACCGTCCGCTCCCTCCAGGACACCGAAAAGTTACAAACCCTGCAACCCCTTCTTCCTGGGGTTGAATTCGTCGAAGCCGACTTGAGCCATGAAAACGGTTGGCAAGCCGCCGTGGAAGGCTGCCAATGGATTTTCCACGTCGCGAGCCCGCAAGCCGACAAGGGAGAGAGCGACCGCGTGGGCGGGGCCGTCGCCGGGATGAAGCACGTCCTGCACGCCGCCTTCACCTCCAACACGGTGAAGAAGGTCGTGGTCACCAGCTCCGAAGCAGCAGTGGCGTACGGCCACCCCCGCAGCAAAACCGAAATCAGCGAGGACGACTGGACGGACACGAAGGTCGTGAAAAACGACTACATGAGAAGCAAGACACTCGCAGAGAGAGCCGCCTGGGCCATGAACAACGACCAGGCCCAAAATCCTAACGGCGTCCCGCTCTCCACAATCTGCCCAGGACTCATCCTCGGCCCGTCGCTGGTCCCGTGGGGCCGCTACAGCTTGAAGTCGCTCAAGGACATCGCCGACGGCACGACACCAGTCCTGCCGGACATGACCCTTCACGTGGTGGACGTCCGGGACTGCGCGCGCATGCACATCGCCATCATGGCCGACCCTGGCACCGACGGCCACCGCCACCTATCGTTCGGCGCCGTGGGGAAGTATGCCGACATGGGCCGCTACGTGCAGGAGCAGTATCCGAATTCGAACCTAAAACCCACGACGCGGGTCATGCCCAATGCGCTCATGTGGATTCTCAAATTCGTGTCCTCGGATGTTAATGGAATTTACTCGCGGGTTGGGGTACACTTCCCGTATCATACCAAGTATCCCAACGTTTACAAGTACGAGTACACCAGTTATCCCGAGATGGTGCATGCGTCCATTGAGAGCATGATTGCTCACAAGTGGATTGTTTTGCAACCCGGGACGAACTGAAATGTTGAGAGAGCTTTCCTGGCTCTGGACTGCAGGCAGGCGGGAAAGACGGACGGAGCTCTGCAGACAGTTGCAACATGGTCGGGTAGGGCCTCACTTGAAGAGCGAGTCAGTGCTGGAGGAAAAGAGTCTCTTGCAGTATAGTTATTTGTTATCTAGTACATATAGTGTATTATACTTGGTACATAGTGTCACGGTACAAATTTTCATGCATCGCTTGAAAACACTCTTGAGTTTTAAAACTATTCCTAACAAAATAGGGAGAATAGTGTGATTCTTATGTACTGTACAAGTGAGTTGTTGCAAATGATGCAACGGTTGCTCTACTAGTAATCAACTATGAACAAGTTCATGGATTGCAAGAGTTTTTTGTAGTAGTGTTTAGGGTGATTTGTAATTTTCAATTTTGAGAAAAAAACCACTATTGTAACATTATACAAGTGTTTAAGTTGATGGTTTTCTTGAATCAATGAAGCATTATTCAACAATGTTGAATTTTCCCTCTTCAAGAAGATGAATATTATTGTTATTTGGTGAAAATGCAACGAGAAAGTCAAGTTTGTAGTTACAAGAAATTGGCTTTTGACAAAATAAGAAGAAATATAAGGAAGGCTAGCAAATGTCTTGAGGAAGAATATACTTTGAGTGCATTTGTGGAGTTCTTTCAAGAAAAGTTCTTCCTAATTGATGACCTCAAATCTCAAATTCTAAATCTAAATTCTCTTAGAAAACTAAAAACAGTGTAAAATCCTCCAAATGGCAAAAATAGACATTCAATTGAAGAAAATAGAAAATTATTTGGGAAATACATGAAAAAATCATGCAAAGTGTAAAATTATCCTATATACATGAATTATTAATGAAAGTCCAATTGAGGCATAACTCAAAAATTATGGCTAAAAATCTACCACTTTTGACACAAAATAGGCCAAAAATTTTGGAAATCATCCAATCCCATCATAAAGAGTGGTGTCACTTTTTGGCAAAAAGATTCCCTAGGCAGATTGAAGCATTGGTCACCCTTTTGGATTCCTAGCAATTTTGGATATCCTTACCTTAAAAGTTTCACCGGGATGGAAAAGACTGAAACTAAATATGTACTAAAACATGACGTACTACCAGTAGACTAGGACAGTACGTGGATTCTTTTGAGGAGAGTATACAAAACACATGTTATCCTCTCATTCAGCCTCTCTTATCTGTTTGGAGTTTATTTTTTATTTTTTTAAAGTTCTGTTCAGAGTTTTGAAGACAGGTGAGAGGTGAGGTGAAATATTCATTTTACAATGGACACTATTTATGTTGTATTCATTATTTCTTCAAGAAACTTAAGCACTGATATTTTTTATTTAATTTTAATGACTGCATGCTGTGGGATTTTTCCAAAGTTTGTTAATTATGTTTTTCAAAAACTTTTCCAAACTAGTTTATGAATCAAAATAGGTACTGTAATCATTAAATTATTAACATAAAAAAATGTGAATTCATATTCAATAGAAAAATGATAATATCTTCTAAAAAATTAAAAAATTCCACATCATGTTCTCTATTATCTAATTGTATCCTTAAGATGTAAATTTTTATTGTGTAAGTTTATGAAAGCTATAAAAAGAATACGTTTTTATAAAAAGCTAATCCTAGAGAAATTTGTTTTAGGTTGTGACATGAAGTCAAATAGATAATATAGTTTTGTGATATTTTGAACAATCCTTTTCTGTTTCAATCATGTTGTAATTAACTGCATCATTCTTTTGGTTCTACATGTCAAAATTCAGAAGAGGCTTCTTTGATGCGGAATACTCTTCTCCAGTCTGCTTTGCTACGCTTGGACGTCTGACTTCTTCGATCATCTGCTAAGTTATCAAGCAACAGTCCTGATAGGTTTCGTGTGTAAAATCTTCATCAATGTGAGTTGCAAAACGTGGAAAGATACAAGAGGATTTTGAAACTTTCACAAGTACTCAACAGCGGTGTGCATATTTGAGGTGACAGCGCATGACTTCATGGCAAGGTTCTCTTCTTCCTTTCATGTATTGAGCAATGTATGATTTTGAGGCCCAACTTTCGCAAGCTACACTAAACGTCAATTTCAATAAATTGGCGATATTTCCGCAGGCCACAACTTGTGATATGTATCTTCACAATGGTCTAATTTTAGGCCACCAACTAGCGCAGGCAGGCAGGCATAGATTTAGGTTTCAGGCCGCGCGTTCTGAGCCGTGCCAAAGTAATGGAAACGTTGTCCATACGTGAATTCTCTCTCTCTCTCCCAGGTGGAAACGTTGTGACCAAAGGCAATTCAGGAGACTTGGTATGGGACCTCGGGGCGACAAGCCCAACGCTGAGGAACAAGAAGCAGTGCTAGCCAGGATGGTGCAAGCCGAGTACCTACTGGACCAACCTTGTCAAATGTGCGATGGCAAGGAAGGTTTCTGCTTCAATGTATTTTGCCTGCTGTGCCAAATCGGTGGCCTCTGCGCGTCGCTCTTCCAAACCTCCAGCAGCCCTCATTTCCAGCATGACAAAATCCAAGTGTTCAAGACCAGCTACCAGTACGTGGTCCGAGAGACGGAAATGCAGGCCCACTTTGATATCACGCGCTTGATCCAGAAGTACAACTCCAATGGCACCAAGTGCTACTACCTCCGCACGAAGCAAAGTAGCGGTAGTACTAGTCAGGCGCAGTCGACGCCCTCCACATCCCACAGTCCACGCCGCAGCCTTTGTAAAGGCTGCTGGAAGATGTTCACGTTGCCACGAGACCCCCAGGCCACCCCTGGCCTGGTGTGTTCGGTGGAATGTCTGCTTCGGTACAACAAGAGTGCGCGGCTCAAGGGGGGCAATCGGCGGCACAAAGCCAGAAAACAGAAGAACCCAACTCGATCGCCACTGGCCTGATCTCAAGAGCTCTCAAACTGGAGTAAGGTTTGGGGAGAAATGGGAGTCAAACCAGTCAAAACCGCAGATTCTCTCATTCATAATTAGGGCGAACTTCCATGCAGAGTCAGAATCGGAAAACAAATTTCAAGCTCTTGAAATTAGAATTGCTTTCATCAACTTTCACAAGGTTTTCTCTTCCATGTAAAAAGGGGAAAACTATATTTTAGGAGTAGCAAATGCTTTGTCTTGTTGTCAAATGAGAAGCAATCAACTAGTTCAAAGTCCAATGTTAGAATTAGTTTTTCAAATGTCAAAAACTTGCTTCCCCAAGTTTTCACAAGACTCTTCTCCCTATAATTTTGCTAGCCAACTATTCTAATTCTTTTCTTGCAAATATTGCACATTTCCATATAGAATTCCGGAAAATACTTTGCCTTTCTTGCAAAGTTTGGGTAATTTTAGTACATAGAAGTCCGCGCTACAAGAGTGTTAACCATTGCTTTTCATTATTTGTTGCATTTTTACTTCAATTTGTATAATTTTTGAAGTGTAGATTGGTAATTTGCCTAGGTTATTCATTTTCCTCACACCTAGTTCAAAAAGGTCCATACAAGCACCCAAAAGCGACACTACTATAAATCACCTATGGGTACATTCTAATTAATTTAAATATTTTTTTTTAAATTACAAGGATATAGTGTGAATGACCTCAAGAAAAATTCAATGTACACTAAATTGTGAAATTAGGTTGCCCCACACTATAGAAATATTTGTTATTACTCTACAAAATCACACTACTTTTAAATTCGATATTGTTGTTATTGGGACTTGTGAACCTTCGTGTATACAAATGGAAGTATATGTAGAAATTTGTGTTGACTTCAATGGCTTGTAAAGTACTTTTCTTGGGATAAGTCAATCTAATAGTTATAGCAACCTAATTTCACTATTTAGTGTAGATGTCATTTCTTGATTTTTTGACACTCGAGAGATATTCTATGAATTTTCAAAGTTGAAAGCTTAGGAAGTTCTACACATACCACTTCACTCCCATAAACATGTGGATACCATTGAAACACAAATTACTTGAACTACCATTGGTTGTCTAAATAGAATCTTCAATTCCAATTGTGTACTCTTCAAAACTTGTGGCGGTTTCTAGGTGATTGTAGGTGGCCCTTTAAGGCCCAAAATGTGGATTGTAGAGAACAAAAAGAGGTGCACCTCGGTAATGGAAAACTTAAATTATTGCTTTTCACCTCTAAACCTTGAAAGTCCCATTTGTATCCTCAAGGGACAAAATGAATTTTGTATAGGTTCCTAAGAGCTCAATTTTTGGTGAAACTTCTTAAGTGACTTTCTCATGAGATAGAAAATTTTATTCAATTTATTCAATTTTTATTTCAATTGGTGACCAAGAGCAAAATTTGTACTTTGAAGTACTACAATAAGCCTCAAACCGAACTTGGTATAAAAAAATCCACAAGAACTTTACATAAAAACTATAAAAATTTGCTTCTCATAGATTGTATTTTTGTCTAGTATGTGGATAGTTGATTCATTCCATTTGGATTTTTGATGTGAAAGTCATAGAGCATCTTCTTTTGGGGGCAAGAAAAGTATCTTTTTGAAAAATAACATATAGGATTCGTGTTTTAGCTCAATTTTCACATTTTTTCCAAAACAAAATGTTCTGGAAAGTGAACTTTGAATGTTAGAACATCCTCACCATTGGAAGTAGTGTGTTTTAATTCTGTCTTAGAGCTATTAACAATTTAGTTTTTTCCTCTATTATGTATCTTCTTCTATTTATCAATTCTTTAAAGAATGAAAAGCACATTATTTATTCAACTTTTATTTCCTATGTTCTCAACTCAATTCTTCATGATAAAAATAATTATAATTAAAATCTATAGTGCAAAGTTTTTAAATTAAGAATATTCAAAGTCTCATAAACTAGTTTGCTTTAGTACCAAAAAACATGAGTGCTCCACTTTGAAGGCATTTATCTTGCAATCTATGTAGTCGAAGTGTGTAAATTTTTTTACACACACTTTTATACTAGTCTAGTGTAAGACCCTATAGTTAAGTATGCAAAATTACCATTTTAAAATTTCTACTCTTTGAACTAGAAATGGCAGTTTTGAACAAGTTTTGAAAAAGGCCTTGGGACATTAGAAGTTAAGGACAAGGCATTCAAATTTTGAACAACTATTGCATACAAGTACATCCAAAGCAAACAAAAATGTGTGTCTTTTCATCCATCGATTATTTTCAAGATTTTTGTATTAGTTCTTTAACATTTGCACTATATAGATATTGAAGACTTAGTTTGCTTTGCAAATATTCTATAATTAAAAGTATACTATTAGGTTTGGCCTCAAAAATAGCTTTCTCATTTCAAAAAATGGTCCTTCAGAATCAATTTGAATAGAAAAGTAAAAAAAATATCTTTTAAAAATCACTATGATAAAAATTTAACATTTTGAACTTAAAAGAAAAAAATTCTTGTAAGAATCACATATATTGAATGTGCAATTGATTTTAGTAAGAATTTCCAATTTTTGGCTTCAAATTTTATTGAAAAACATTGGTTTGTGTTTTAGGTGATCTAATTGTATGGATATGATATATAGATCATATTTTACAACTATTGTTTGAAAATCATTATGAAATCATTAAATTGAATTTTATTATACATCTTTACAATATTGGGAATTTTGAATTATATTTGATATGTAAGGGGTTAAATATGAAAAAAAGAGTTGATAAAATTTAGGAAGTTTGGAAGTGAATATTTCTATTTCTCAAGAAATTTTGACTTGGATTCCTTCTTATTTTTAACCCTTGGGGAGACATATAAATTTTTTGGATAGGAACTTGGAGTCTCAACTTTTGGTATGACTTTAAAAATATTTTTCTTAAGATAGGAGAACAACTTCTCTTTACAAAATATGTTTCTTATTTCAATTGGTATCCAAGATCAAAAGTTATGCCACCAAAAATAAACAACTAGTTTTTTCATAGAATCATACTTTGATCTATATGGATAGATTTCATTAATTCTAGTTGGATTATTGATGTGAGAGTTATGAAGAATCTTGTTTTGGGGCAATTAACATATTTTTAGAAAAATAACTTCCAAGATTCAATTTGGAACCCAAATTTCATATTTTTTTTCCCCCCAAAATGGTTTACAAGTTTTGAGGTTGATTTCTAAAACAATCTTATTGCTAGGATTGACTAATTCAGTTATATCTTTAAATTATTAACAATTTAGGCTTTCTTTCTATCTTGTACCTTCTTCTAAAATTTCTTGAAACCAAGTTCTTCTTTTTGAATTTGTTTTCTCTTTAGTCTCAATTCAATTCATATATACTTTATAGATCTTATACATCAAAACTAAATATTGCAAAATTTTAAATTAATAGTATTCAAAGTCTAACAATCTAGTATAGAAAGGAGGAAAAAATGATATTTCACTTTTATCTGTTGATGTATTGCAATCTACATGATTCTAGTTTACACATTTTTACACTAGTGTAGTACAAGATACTATAATTGGATATACTAAAATATCAAAGTTATTATTTTTTTAAACTTCGCAATCAAAATGACATTTTTGGAGTGGTTCTTGCCTTCTTGGTAAAACATAGTGAGTCATGGAACTTTAAGAGTTAAGAGTTAGGAGACTATATCTCCTTCATTGTGGCTTGGATTTTAGAATTTTGTCATCTTTGTTTTAAGTTTAAACTTACTTTGTATTCAAAGAACTTCAATTAACACTTGTTCCTCAAGGATACTCCAAAATTGCAACTCAAAACAGAAAAAATAATATATGAAGGTGGCATGCAAGACTATGTTTTGGAGGGCCAAGGTGAATCAACCCCCTCGCTTGTCCACTTGAAGTCATTCCAAAGGTGCATGTAAAAAAACATACCCCCTTTTTGGGGCTTGATTAATTTATCTTCTACACTACACCTACATTGAATAGGGTTATTAAGGGGACCCATACTAATTAATCAACATTCCTCACTATATAAATATCTACCTTTATTGTACATCAATAGTTATTGGAGTATCCGGGGGATGTACATCATGTTTCAAACATCTACAGTTTTCTAAAATTAGTCCCCTTAATTTTTTGGTCCCCTTCATACCCCTATTCAATGTTGAGAATGGGAAGCCTCTGATTCCAAATATGAATTCCAAATTTCCAAATTTTATCATGTGTGACAAATTAAAAGTTCGTGTATTTTCCCCAAAGATAAAATCGGGGATGAGCCAGGGGTGGTTCACCCTGGCAGTGACGGGGACGTCCTAGGGTTCACCGTCCCGGGGTCCACGGTGGGGGCGACATCACTTCCGAGCTCAGTAACCACCGGGCCGGGCCCGTCTGTTTACTGCTCGACACTGGCGATGCTCAGAGGGATTGAGGCCCTGCCGTTCCGTGCCCTAGATTGAAAGCGGGAACCAGAAAAAGGTTTTAGGGTTACCACAACGGCCGCCGCTGCGCATCTCCGCCAGTGCTGTTAGGTTCACCATATAAGATTAGAGCTTTGCTGTCAGATGGACTTGTCCCGACCTTACCGCCAATTCTTGTTGTTCTGCGGTAGATTGCAGTTCCGACGTGGCTATTCCTCCCAGATTTGTCGTCGAATCGAAGTACTGCAGGCTCTGGATAGGGAGCTTTTCTTTCGGTTTGCACTGTACATGTGATTTGTAGGTAAATTTCAGTTCGTCTCGCTGGTGTTTCTAGCTGTAGGAAGCGGTGTGGTGAAGCATGCGGCATTGCATTTGCTGTGCACTGTCGGCTGTGTACCCCTGATCTATCTTTCTTTCATTCTTGGCGGTGCTCTGGATCCAATCATGCTTTTGGTGGGTCGATTTCTTTAGATGAATGAACGGTCATGTTTCGGGTGATGAGATAAGTAACCCTTGATGTGGGTTCAAACCACGATGGAGCAAGAAATAATTTAATGGACTTCTCTGACGGATTTTAGATACTACCAAACTTGTGTTAAGACCTAATTATCTGTGTATCGATTAGGGAGTGTGAGCACGTACTTTGATTAACTGCGAAGTTCCATGCATTCGCTGCTTCCGTCAGCAGAGTGCCCATCCTTCGCACACATGATACTGAGCCTCCTGTGGAAAAAGCTCTTTGTAAGTGAAACCTTATATCAAGCTTGAACTCGACCATTTGCGTCTGTCGCACTGGCATGTACCATGAGGCTGAAATTCCAGCTTAATTAGGAGCTGTTAAGCATCTGCTGAGTAGCTCACAGCTTCCAAGAGCGGCTGTACAGGTTCCTAATGATGATAATTTCCATGCTAATCCTGATCATGTGATGAGATAGCGGTCTCTTGATTGAGGGAACCTGTAGCAACGAGCTACCGGGATTGGAAGATAATTAGGTCTTTCGAATTACGTTTGACTGGCAATGAATTGAATGCTTCAAAGGGTACATGCATGCAACTAATTGTCTCAGGAGCTCCCACTAACTGACCCGACCCGTTGCATGTGCAGGAACATTTCGGTTCAGAGATGAAATTACATGTCTTCTCTACTTCACATATTTTTTAGACTTTTTGTTGCGAGGCTGATGCTTTTGACAATTTTTGAAGAAGTGATGAATAATTCTCACAAATGCAAAGTTACCTCTGAATCTGGAAATTTCACTATGTGCACGTTACATTCAATAACATCGTGGGTGAATTCAATTTCCGTGTCATTCAAGAATTACAATCAGAATTCAGTAGATATTGAAAATACACTCAAAGTTCAAACTGTAATAATGTATTCAATCTAAAAAAAATTTTCAAAATTCAAACTCGAGTTACGGTAGCAACTAGAGTAGATAGCCTTCATTTCCTGAAGTGATCCGCAATTCAAGAAATACTATTTTTAGGGGAAAATGTATATGAAGGAATAACTGCCTTCTAAGATACGCTAGAATAACATATTCTGTGAACCGATTTTTATACAAACTTCTTATTCACTGATATGCGTGAAGACGAACACTGGCAATACTGCAAACGCAATTGGATACTCTTAATGTACCACCATGAAATTTCGAAAAGAAACGTGGATGAAAAAAAACTTCCGATCTCTGTCGGGAGTCGCCGCATTGTCATTCAAAGGGCCCGTATCGGCGGGAGACGTTAATTCCCCCCCCCTCGAGCTAAACGGGGGGCATAGGTGGCAGTCGCAGTGGGTCCCTTCCTTCGCTGCCCTGCCCGACTCCCGTCGCTGGCTCCCGTCCCACAAGATTCCGGCCCTGGATGTCGTCCCCGGCCTCCGCCGCTCTTGATCGTTGTCTTCTTCAGCCAACTTAACCCTAAACCATCACCCGATCGAGTTTTCGAGCACTCTTCCCTCCACGTCTCTGTTTCCTTTGCATATGGATAACAGTCGACTTCACTTTCAACTTACCCCTTGCCGATACTTTCACTCAAAGTGCAGAACTGTACAGTACTTACGCTAATTCTGTATCACATTTTTGCTAGTTTCTCCAAGAATTTGATCTGATCAATCTCAGGCCAGGATGTATCTTGTGGTACTTGTACTTGCCAATGTTGTTGCAAAGCTTCCATTTGAAGGAAAAGATTCAATCATTGGGGGGAGGCAATAACTTAGATTTACACTGATAAGGTCACATTCAAGGTTGCACAAGATCACAATCCATGAGGAAATTATATTGCTACATCACACTTTTTGGAAATCAATCCAGTCCAAGCTTGCTAAGTAACTTGGTTCATCAAATCGAACCCTCACTTATCTCTCTTATTAATGGCTTTATAGACAATAATTCGGGTACCTGCTGATGAAAATAAACTGGGTTTCTCATCGGCTGACTCCCAGATTGTAGAATTATTAGTGAAGATATGGCTTGGCGCAATTTTTTTCTTGAAATTCCAGTTGGAATTCAATTCTTTGCTCAAGTTGGATTTGGTTAAATACATCAAAGTAAACCAACAGTACAAGGGACTTTCCTTGACATTTAATTGAATTTGGATGTCTTTGATCAATGTGCTCCTCCTGTTTTTGTAACTTTGATGTGCACCATCATTAAATTGCAATACACTAATCAGCTCACATTGTCTTCGTGCAATAATTTCTACAAAATACAAAGACAATCAAGTGCAGATTTGCTCATATTATTCCTCAGCTAATATAACCACAACAGTGAAGAATAGAGAATTCTTCACTTTTCTCATTACTCAAGGAAGGCTATGAGATCGACCGCATGGAATCCATATGCAAAGGAAACAGAGACATGGAGGGAAGAGCACTCGAAAACTTGATTGGGTGATGGTTTAGGGTTAGTTGAAGAAGCGATCACGAGCGGCGGCAATGGGATCCAGGGACGGGAGTCGGGCAGGGCAACGAAGGAAGGGACCCACTGCCACTGCCACGCAGCTCCCCCCCTTTAGCTCGAGGGGGGGAATTAACGTCTCCCCATATCGGCTACTGCGGTGTTAAAGGGCTACTCCTACACTAAATAGTGAAATTAGGTTACCCCACACTAATTTCTCGACATTTGGCACAATATAAATATTTATTATTATTCTACAAGAATGCACTGCTTTTGAATGAAATATTTTTGTAATTGGGACCCACAAATCTCTATGTACACAAATGGAAATATTTGTAGAAGTATTTGTTGACTTTGATGGTTTGTAAAGTAACTTTCTTGAGGGAAGGCAACCTAATTGTTAAGGCAACCTAATTTCACTATTTAGTGTAGTTGCCAGTATCAGACACAAGAAGATAGAAATTACAGACAAACTGTAAAGACACAGTTAGGTATTTGAAGAATCGACAGAATGTGAAAGGGGTATTCTTCTTCCATAGGCATTTTTTCGTGATTAAGGCAAGTTTCCGTACAATTGTAATGAACTGAAAACCATACCCTCTTATGCATCATAATTTTGAACTTGTAACATCTGTTGTGACCGAATACACCTGGCAATGTAATTCACGTGTTCAAATTTGAGAAACTCGGTACAAGTGACAGTTTTCCGAGTGGAATCTAGGAGAGCCAGGGAAATTGCAAACCGGAATGGCAGCAAAAACACGAATACTAATGCTTTACAGACCATCTTCACGGTAACAATGCGATCTTATGAACAAAACGTGTGAATCTTCAGAAAGTCTAAACTTTCAGAAACGACAGACCCATTTGAACGGCCATGGATTCCCACCTACGTAACTCGATTGATAAAAAAGCAGGAAGGCACCGTATTGTGGATTCATTTAAACAAAATTTCACTACAATGATTCACATGAGAATTATCACATGATCTTTCAACCATCCTCATAAAAAGGGTGGCAAATGTGTCAATCATCACTTACAACGACGTAATGAAGCTACAACCCTTTCAGACTTCGTAGCGCAATGACCAGACGTGTAGTGTAGTTCACCGTACCAAACAAGCAGTAAAATCCAGGTAAAGCAATCCTGTACCAACTCTAAACTTCGGATGAAATACACAGAATACTACAGTCCAACCTCGTTAATGCACCAAGAACACGCTAAATTCGGTAGGAATTCAAGTTGATTTGAACCGCTGTTTCAGTTTTCTATACCAAGGAACACGTTCATTTTTATTTGAAATTCCCTTACTGCTGGCAACTGATAAAGCTGGAGGGTCCGATCCAGCCCCAGCTGTTGACGAAGCTGGAGAGACGGATCCAACCCCAGCTGCTGACGAAACTGCAGGGACCAAACCAACCGCAGCTGCTGATGAAGCTGGAGGGTCCGATCCATCCCCAGCTGCTGACGGAGCTGGAGGCACCGATCCATCCCCAGCTGCTGACGGAGCTGGAGGGACCGATCCATCCCCAGCTGCTGACGGAGCTGGAGGGTCCGACCCAACCTCAGCATTTGAACCCTCTTCAGCTTTGGATTTACACCCAGCACCTCCAACATTAGATGGTTTTGGAGCCCTTGGGTTTCTTGGATCTCTAGGCACAGACATATAAATCATCGTTCCTGGTTCTTTCCCGGGAACCTCCACGATATCAATGAATTTATATTCATTGAAATCGTCAGAGGTGAGAAAGATAGTTTCCCCTTTCTTCCCGGTTGCCACCATGTATTCTCGATAGGTGGCATTGGGATCCACTTTTATCGAAAACTTGACCCCAGGATCCAACTGCTTCAGGAAACGGTACGCCCCTGCATTCCCTTCCTTCAAGTCGAAAGGTTGGCTCGTGTTGTTCATAATGTGAGTCTTCATTGTAGTTGAAGAAATTTCCAACACCTGCACAAACACGTGAAGGATTAACGCCAAGACATGCCTACCTTTGACAAGACTTAATATGAAATTCTCCAAATGCTAGAAACAGACAACAATCTATACAACTGCATAATCAGACTCGAGAGATCAAATCTAGAGAAATTTGTTATTCATAATCTCAATAGAGACCATTTCTGTAAGTGGATGTGGAGAGCACAGTTATAATGTTGATGACATACTCTCGAATGAAAATGAAGTGTATACGCACCCACAGCGAAATAATCATACACATTCGGTATCCATTGAGATAAATTGACATCTAATACCAACCAAGTAATCCAAGTCTTTCAAATGAGATGCTCAAGAAGAAAGAAGTGTCTCACCTTACAAGAAATCTGCACTGGAAAATTCTTTTCGAAGAACCAGACCCTTGTGTTTCAAGGTCAAGGCAATTTGGAATCCCCTGGATGGCACAAGATCTGATGCATGGATGCTAGGAAAGTGCCCGAGAATAGAAGTAGAACCAAGATTACTCCAAAGATGGATGCAAACAACTTCCACTGACTGCTATTGGTTTTTGGACCACTGTCTTTCGCATGGCGATGGAACTTAAACTCCTTTCCCTCGATTAGCAATTTTTCACCTCGCGTGACAAAGATCTGCGATGCAAAACGGAAGAAATGAGATTTAGAATCAAGCATGTGCAGGTTAGTCCAAAACTACATCCGCACGGAGTAACGAATGCCCATCAACCATGTAACAAATTCAATAGCGAAGGCGCAACGAAAATCTACACACCTAGCTAGTCTAAGTTCATGCTTGTGCAATAAGTATGAGTCCGGCTTTGACTACGAACAAGATCATGTGTGCTGAACCATACCGTACTCTGTTTCACCAAAAAGTAGCAATCGACCAATCAATCAATACGCCAACCCTAAACTTTGAGTGATAAAATTTCACCAACATCAACAGCTCGCGTTTGAACCTGATAAACAGGAGATCGACCGACCGACCGACCGATGGATCGTTGATCGATCTATACCTGTCGAGATGCCTTCTCGGAAAAAATGGTCCGCTCGAGCTCCCAGACAGTCCAGAACTTCTGACAGATCCCAATCAACGCCACAAATGAGGCCAGCCCCGACAGGGAAAACGCACTCCACTCGTTGTTGCAGTGCAAGAGATTCGACTGGGACACGGCCGTGAGCAGCACTCCCTGGAAGACGCTGTAGAACCCGATCAACTGGTACACTTCGTTCTTAACCGCCAGGCTCGCCTTTCGCTTGCTGTCCACCCTCCGCGTACACAGGTCGTCCTGGCTCCTCCAATACTCCAGCGCCTTCTTGTGCCGCTTCGATCCGTCGATCCAAATGAGGTTCTTCACCTGCTTCCTGGAAATGATCTCGTCTTCCCCTGCGTCGGAATCGACGTCGACCACCACTTCTCCATTCACTGAGTTTCCGACACAGCTACAACAACAACTACCCTGCACTGCCATCCAAGGAATGAAATAATGGGCAAGCAACTGAATGAAAGCTGTGAATCTGCTTCGCGGTGATGTGGACACCAGAAGCTCCGACCTGCAGTGAGCTAACATAGTCGGGATCGGAGCAGGAAGCCGGCGGAGGAGATGATGAACAGGTCAAGCAGTGGGGCAGCCGGGCCCACTGGTGCAGGACTGCAGGCCCAGAAAACCCTCTTACTGCCATAACCTGTTACCGATTATGCTTTTCCTCGGTGGTGGAGCATTGACAGACTGACCGCAGGGAAATCGGATATTAATATCCAATCTGACGTTTGGATATTTGGTACTAAAGAGTGTATCAGGATGATCACCCATTTCCGATCACTTACTGTAGAGCATCTGCAATGCAACCGGGAAGGGGCCCAGTATCGGCACTGTAGAGGGTGCTTTGGCATTTCTAATTAAAACCCAGCTCCAATGAAACCGTTAAGGGGCCCTCCACTTTTATGGCCTCGGTATGCCACCACTCGGGATCCGCAAATTTGCAAAATGTGAAGGGCCCGCGAGTTGTCTCGGTGGAGGAATAATCATTGTTGTCATACCTTTTCAAGCATTGATATGTGTGTCAATCAATGCAACCTTCCCTTGTTTACACGAAAAGTCTTTTTTAATGTAGAATTTTGTCCTTTCTTTCTTTTCATAATGTGAAAAGTCCATTTAACGTTTGGATTGTCAACTTTTGCATTGGATCGATTTGTTCTAAAAAATCCCCAGCACTATGCAAGCCTTGTGGAATGCCACGCAATCTGTCAATACAAGGACTATTTACCGAGACCACATTGCAGATGCTCTTATTCAATTCAGCCTATATGTAGCATGGGAAAAGTTCAAGAAAAAATTTCCCTTTGTAGAAAAATAGATTTAAGAAGGATTTCATAATTTCCTAAATTTTTTCCCTTGTAAGAAAAATTATCACAAATTTTTTTCGTGAAGATTATATTTGTCCCATTCTCAATATGTAGGCAAACCTATTTCCAACTATAGGATGGTTCCAAAATTGACATAAGGCTTCCAATGTACACATTGTGATCATATAAGTTTTCAATGTACACCTCCCAGACATTTTTGTTGTCCATGGGGGCCTGTGGTGCATGAGTTGTCACCTACAATTCTCCTAATCAGGTGATTTGAAAATCCAATTCTCCATCATATGAAGAGTGTGCCATAAGACACTTACTAGATGGAGATCATCAATTTGAAGTTGATAACCTTCTTTTGTAAATACAAGATTTCACCTACATTACAATTGAATCATGATAGAGGAAGAATTCATGATATTCTAAATTAAGAAACAATATTCACATGCAAATAGATCAAAGCTTGGGTAGTTTTAGATTGAAATTCTTAAATACATCATTCATACTCATCACTTGGCGTTTAAGGTAAACTAGCCCATGACAAGCAAATTGCCCAATGTAGACACTTTAAAAACCAACCATTTCAATCTTACATCAATCCATGGCAAATTTTTGCTAATAAATGGGATTAAGACTTCATTAGATTTTAGAGGCCAAAATCAATGCCTTGGGTGATGTTGATGGAGTTATTGGTGACTATTTTAGGACCTTATACCTTTCTAGTGTAAATTCATTTCAAGAGCTAACTTTTTTATTCCTTTATGTCATGACCATGTTAAAAAATATTGTGACCATATTAGGAAATTTTGAGACTACTTTAGGTGATTAGATGACCATTATAGGTACACTCTATGGTGATTTTGGAGTAGTCTACAAATTGTTTTGGGCTAATTAGGTAGCACACTTCAAATAATCATAACAAATTGATAATTTAAAAAAAATAAATAAATAAATTCAATTGCTCTCTACATTTCTCATGTTTATCTTTATATGGAATTGTTTTTTCAAAATGTAAACATAAAAAACCAACCATTTTGCATGTTGTAGATTGGTTTACCTTATAAGTGTCAACATGCATGCATGCCTGCTGCTTCAAGCCTTCACTACAAGATGGAAAAGATAACTAGGAAGAAAACCCGGTTCGAAAGCTCATAAATGTGAACATTAAAAACATGGCATGGGTTAAGAAGTGGTGTGTGGACAAACTATCGACAATCAATAGTCTTAAACATCATTCTGCCTGGCAGTGAGCTAGTCAAGATCAGAGTAGGAAGCTAGAGGAAGAGATGACGAAGAGGTTGAGTAGTGGGGTAGTTGGGCTAGATGGTGCAAGCCAAAGACCCTTCTTAGAGCATCTGCAATGCTTTCAGGAACAATCCCAATATCGGCATTGTAGGGAGTGCTTTGTCATTTCTAACTAAAAACTCATTCCAATGCAACCGTAAAAGGGCCCTCCACTTCTATGGCCTCGGTATGCAACCACTCGGGATTGGCAAATTTGCAAAATGCAAACGGCCCGCGAGTTGGCTTGGTGTAGAAATAATCATTGTTGTCATACCTTTTTAGGCATTAGTCTTTCAATCAATGCAACCTTCCCTTGTTTGTATGAAAAGTCTTTTATAATGTAGAATTTTGTTCTTTCTTTCTTTCTTTCTATAATTTGTAAAATCCATTTGACGTTTGGATTGTTGACTTTGCATTGGATCGATTTGTTCTAAAAAATCCCCAGTACTAGGCAAGCCTCGTGGAATGTGTTGTGATTTGGCAATACAAGGACTGTTTACTGAGACAGCATAGCAGATGCTCTTACAGTCTTGATTCATGCATAACACTAAATTCGTCTCTTGAAGTGAAACCAATAGGATAGATTTTGTGTTCTCCGGGATAAAAGTAAAAATAGCCCCCTATTATGTGCTGCGTGTAGTGTATTTTCTAGTCCTTACTTACTGTAGCTAATTACGCTTCTATGATTGTAAATAGAACTCAAAATTTTCAAATTTTATTATGGGTAGCAAATAATAAATTCCTGCGTTTTCCCACGAGGTAAATCCACCCTGCTTGTTCCACGTGTCCCACTTCGGGAGACGATTTTAGTGGCCTCCTGTGTGAAGTGGCCCTGAGTCCACTAGATTCTGGTGGTAACTTACGGCTACAGCTCTACAGTAGAACTTACAGCTATCAAGGAGGGTCAAGTTGGCAAGTTGTGATGGAATTTTTAGACTAGCTGGCTCACGTGAAACTCTACAGTAGTTACTTTTTATTAAGTTAAGCTTAATCCAAGTGCCCATCAACGGATAGTAATTGGTACGGTACTGTACTGACTGCTGACATTGAAGATGCCCGCCAATCCGTCATTTGAAAAGCACATATGGTAGTATGCTCGTAAAACGACCATTTAAGGGCTGGTCGGCCTCTTCGATGGTTCTTAGATTCACGGAATTATTTTTCATTATTTTTCACTTGAAGAAAAATTGATGTGGAATCTAACCCAAGTGGTTTCATATTTTTCGGAGCATTTTTGAATTACTTATGAATTTTCAAAGAATTCTGTGGTAGGCACCTATTTATGATCATAGGCCTTGCAAAAACCACACACACGCAGTCTGAAAAAAGATATGGCTTGACCAAAAACAAGCACTACAACATTCAAAAAGTAAGACACAAGGTTCTTAAATGCAACCACTACTAAACTTAAATGGACCCCAAATTCTTTTTAACATTTGTAAGAAGACAATTAGGCAATCAATTTTCATCTAGAGAAAGTAAGTCGACATACCTTGGCTTTGAAATCGACCCTCTCATACTCTTATTCCATGCATCGGCAAAGTATGAATCATCTCCTAACAAATCTTAATTATGCTTTAAAATTTGTGACAGTCCATTTCAAAACCATAGACTGACCATTTCAAATGGTGCTACTGTATTGTTTGAAGAAGATGGTCGCAATAAGAGCAGACTACCTTAACTTAGATTACAGACTACACTTTCATACCAAATATCCAAATGTCAAATATGATATTACTTTAATATTTGATTTCCCTACAGTCACTCTATCAATGCACCACCACCAAGGAAAAGCATAAAGCATAATTGGTAACAAGAAGTTATAGAGGTCACTACTATTAAAATCATTCCACAAAGTGAATCAAGCAAGGTGGATTTATCCTAGGGGAAAACACAGGAATTTTTATTTGCCACACATGATAAAATTTGCAAATGTTCAATTCATATGTGCAATTAGAGGTCCCAAATTAGCTATGGTAGGTAAGGTCTAGAATATACCCTAAATACAATACAAAATAGGGGTTTATTATTATTTTATCATGAAGAATACAAAATTTACCTTGCTCGTCCTACTTTGTGGTACAAATTTTGCATCCTATCTTCATATTGTGGCCATTTAAGTTGAGAGGCTATGAGGTTGAGTGGCCAAATTTTGTTAAGAGTCCAAACAAAAGGACAATAAATAGGCAATAAATATAGGAATTGGAGCCTTCAACTAGCTTTAGAGTGAGAGTATTTCCAACAATGTCCTTCAAATGGACTCGCCAAATTGTAATTAGATTGTGTCACGTATATGGAAGGAAACAACTACTTAACATCCCTCCACCACCATCCCCCACAACAATGTGAATATATTAAGAACTCCCAAGGACCAAGGTGCACAATTAATGACATGCCAAAAATCATGGCTGACCCAACACATCGAGCATTAGCAACCACTTTAGGGGAAAAGAAACTAAGCACAAAAGATCGAATTGTTGAAACTAGGAACTCTTTCAATGAGTTCGAGGTTGAAATTAGATCACAACTTCTTGCTTATTTGAAAGTTATTGTTGGAGCTTTTCAAGTTGTTTTTTTCAAACATTCACTATGGACAAATGGAAGGAAAGGCTTCTTGTTGTTAGGAATCAACTGAAAGAGGATGATGCAAAGTGATTGCAAGAAAGATTGTTCAATTTTAGTAGCATTTAGACAAAACAACAATTTTTGTGTGTGGTATTCGAAGTACTATGAGTACTATGAAACCAAAAAATCTCAACTATTGATATGAAAAATCAACGGCTAAAAGTACTATTTTGAGTATTATGTCTATTAGTAAGTATTAAAATAGCATTATTTGAAAAAAAAATACAATTTTTCACAAAAAATAGATACAATGAAGTATAAGTTAATATTAAATAGAAAATCTTGAACAACCCCCCCTTAAAATTGTCAATTTGTGAGGACTTGATGGTGATTGGATTTCACCAAAAAGGTGAAGTTGAAACCATCTTCAATATTCAAAAGTGTGTGTGGAAAGGAGCCCTATTTGTCAGAATATGGAGGCCATAAAATGATGTATTTTTATATTTCTTTTGATAGGCACATGTCTCCCTACTTTGGAAATAGACCATAAAAATTTTAGCTCTAGATCATTAATTTTGGGTACTCCTCAGTACTAAAAAACCTAAACCCCAAAGTGTGACAAATTAGCAAAGTTGACTTTTAAATATATAAAATGATATTTTGGAAATTTCTGAAAAATAAGGGATATGATTATAATCAAGTTATCCATCTCCAATAAAAATTTCAAGGCTCTACCTCCCAAAGTTCTAGTAGAAAACAACTTTGTCACTTTTAAATGTGACACAAAAGAGGACTGGTCTTTCTTGCAATCCCCCTGCGGGAGATGAGATAATGCTCAACTTTGTTGATGTATTAGGGTTTGGGGCCAATAAACTTCTTGTGCATCGTTTGTGTACTGGTTCTTGTCCAAGTAGAGCTACGAATGTTGAAAGATTCTAGGATGCCATGCATGAACCTATAATGCAAGATTATTTTGTTGATGTGCCAATCTATGGGTCGGCCTGTTTTCGGTGATGCTACCGCATGCAAGATTCTTTATTGTTGCACATAATATAGAAGGTTTGTGCCCATGACAACTTTTTTATGCAAAAGAGGGATTACACTAGTATTATAGGTTTATCTTTGCATTGGAAGATCACCTTAGCATTAGATATATTATGCTATGAATTTTGTGCGGATGCCACATATTAGTATTGCAAGTTTAGTGAGAGTACTGCCATAGAGTCTTTGAAGAGGTTTTGTGTAACTATTTATGCAAAATTCAAAGAGTACCATCTTAAGCGACCTACACATAATGTTTTTGACAATAAAATTGGTCATCAATGATTTTGAGCCCTAATTTATCCGCCCTTGGTAAATTTGCAAGCATAACCAAGTTCTTAGTTTCCAATCAAATTATTCCTACTTTTGAGTGCCTAGGTGTGGTTTTTTGTGCCTTCCAAGCAATGTATCTTTTCTAAATTCTTAAGGTCATGAAAATTTGCAAGGGAATCACTAAACTAACCTAATGAAAGAAAATTAATCTAATTAATTCGAATTACTTGAGATGCTGTGGTTGTGGAATGAAAGTAATTATAGTCTACAATTTTTCACCTCTAGATTGTTGGTCAGATCATTCCATTTCTAAAAACATAAAACTCTTGAAATTAAGATGCTCCTACAAGAAGTTATGACCAAATGAAGTTTTAGCCCTAATGAGGCCACTCAAACTTTATCTACAATTTTAGACCCCTTTTCTATTTCAAAGGACCTTGAAATTTGGACCTTGGCCTAAGATTACTAACTTCTATCAAAGTTCCAAGTTTTGAATTCAATAGATGACTTTCGACTAACTTCATTTATTTCTTAGCCTAGACTTCATCCTTCATTAACTCTTGGAGTTTTGTGTATTTTTTCAAGTTTAAACTAGTATTGGGCTCCTCTGATTTCCTTATGTTTAATTCCAAATCTAAGATCCCACTTGGTTGTCTTCAAAGGATTCTATCCTATGTCCTATCTTGTTCTCAAGGTTTGGGATTCCTTTTGTCAATTCACTAATTTTAGACTTTGGTATTTGATTTTTTACAAAGCCTAAAATTAACTATTCCGATTGCTAACAAAATTAAGATTTGGACTTTCCTAGCGAGAGTTATGAGTGTATGAAGTTTGACCGCTAATTAGTATTTTAAACTTCATCTGCTATTTTTTGCCAATCTATAATTTGAAATCAACTTTTGCTTCCTTGTAGGACCTCTAAATTTTACCCCTAGCTAGATTTTCTCCCATACTCCTTTTGGATGAATTTAACAAACTTTCATCCAATTTAACTTGTAAACTTCATCCATTGATATCTTCCTCATTTTAAGTTGGTTCTAGATGTATTTAAAAATTTTGGAATTCCCTTAGCCCCTACTTTTTAATCTTAAAATTAGACCTGACTTGACTCCCCTTCTTCAGGTTTCTACTTCTTCCTTGGCCTCAGCCTTAATTAGTACTTACGAATTGGAATGGGAAAGGAGGATTTTGAGTGTCATACCTCATAGGCAAGTTTGTTGATGTTGTCACCCTGACTTCCTTCTCCTTATTCTTCCCCCTCCATCATTGATTCTTGCGAAGTTAGGCAATTGGTTGTTATTTTAATAGATTTTTAGGTTAATACAACAATTGGGTATTCAGCTTCTACCCCCTCTCCTTAATTCACTCTCTATTTCTTTTCCTTTCTACACTATTTCCCTTATGCCCTTAATATAGCCCAACTATCCTCATTGCTTGTTACGAGACTAATTAACCCCTCATCCCCTGAAGTCCAAACATGTGTAAAAGCTGACTTGCTTTTCAAGTCCTATAAGTCTAAATTTCAATGAGTTATGAAAATCCCAACCGTACAATATTGTAGTGTGCATGTTGTAGATGGTGTGAAACAAATTTGGGGTCATTTGACCATATAGATTGAAAGATTATAATGTTTTAATGTTGAAAAAAGATGCTGAAATTTTCTTTAAAACACATTTGGAGGTGAAATTCGATTTCTAAACCTTCTCAATTGAAAAAGCTTTAAACTACAAAGTGATTGAAAACCAAAAGACAAACACTTTGGCAAAGAAAAATCTCATTCAATAGACTCATTGTGTTTGCAAAATTGTTTTGAAATGTCAAAAAATAGTGAAAAAAGTAGCAAAAATTCACATCTACGTCTGAACCTTCCTCTACTAAAATGCTTCTCAGTCACTCATAACCTCTTGAATTCATATGAAATTTTAATCTCATAAACTAGACTAGTATGCACAACTTTTACAACAAGAATTATTGAAAACGAACCACGTATGAAGAAGTTATAAGCCGCCGAAGTTCATTGTAATGCAAAAATGTCTGGATTTTGAACTTCGAATTGCTCCCAAACATCCACAACAACTTGGATTGACATGAAAATTTTACCACAATGACTAGGCTTTATTGGAAACAAGATCGAACAATTTTTTTTATTGAAAACAAACATTTGATGAGAAAGATACAAACCCCCGAAGTTGCAGCCATCAAAATGCAGTGAGGTGAACTCAAATTGAACCTATGAACTTTGAATGGCTCTCAAAAACTCAGTACATCTTGGATTGATCTGAAAATTTTATCACTGAAACTAGACTAATATGCGCAACTTTAACAAGTTTTTATTGAATTCGGACATTGGATTCAAAAGTTACAGCACTTCGAATCTTACTGCCAAACTATGAGAGGACACTTTTCGTCCCCTCCAGCGATGAGAGGTTAAGGAAGCATCATTCCATCTTATGTGTTGAACTACTACTTACATCCACTTATCCCAACAACTACCTTACCACTAATCTAGTGGTTGAAGAGGAATTGAGAGATCCCTCCTTCAATCTCTTCCCTCTTGTCTCCTCCCTATCTATTTTCTCTTTCCCCTCCTATTTGCCATTCTTCTTCTTTCTTCCTAGGAACTTAATTCTCAATATATTACAATTGAAGTGGATGAGAGTGACCTACATATAGTTGGAGCCTTGGCTTAGCCTCTTGGTTGTTCATTTCTTCTTGTCTTGAAGTGGCAAATGAAAACTTTCGCTACTTCTATTTAAACTTATGTTCTACTTCCCTCTTCTTCCCCTCCTATTTGTGAATGTTGTGGAGTTGGATTTTGTGAGTGCCAATTTACACACCTTGGTAAATCACGAGTACAACTAGGTTCTTGGGTTTTAACTAAGCGGTTCCTACTTTGGGATCTCTAAGCGTGGTCCATAGTGCCTTCCAAGCAATGGATCTTTTCTAATTGCCTACATGTACTCAAATGTGCGGAAATACCACAAAATGCAACTTCGAATGTAAACTAAGGTAATTGGCTAAATGAAATAGGCCACTGTGGTTTGAGTGGAGGACCAGTCAATAAAGAACTAACCCCACCAACTCCTAGATGACTCTTTATCCCTTCTAAAAATATAAAATTTGTCCCAAATCTGACCCTCTTAGCCAAAGTTATGGGTAGGTGAAGTTTGACTGCTACTTGATTCATCAAACTTCATCCACAATTTAAGTCTAGTTCCCTAATTCAAAATAACTTGAAATTTCATGGAGGTGCTTAAGAGGCCTAAATCTATGTAATTTTGGAGTTTGGTTTTAATTGGACACTTTTATGAACATTTAATCCAAACCTAAACTAAACTTCATCCTTCTTCATCCTATTGGATTTTTAGTCTTTTCATAAGCATAGGGTCTCTAGGAATTCTTCTAAGCTTACCCTACAAGCCTATGGTTCTAACTTTCCTATTCTACTCGAACTTCTAAGCTTCTTATTAAGCTTCTTTGATGTTCTAGTTCTAGTTAATTTTCCATTAATTTATTATTTTTAGTAGTTTCAAAAACTTTTCTTGCAAACACTAATCCTAGCTTTTTCATATTAGTAACACACTTGCTAATTGGACTTTCCTACCAAGAGTTCTTGATGGATGAAGTTTGACCGCTAATTAGTGTTTAAAACTTCATCCGCTAATTTCTTCTAATCTACAATTTAGAATCGATTATTTTCACCTATGACCTCTAAATAGCAACCTCTTTCTAATTCCCCCAATTTTTCCCAAAGATTTAAGTCTAACTACCTTTCATCCAAATTAAGTCATCAACTTCGTCCAGCGATAACTTGCTCAATTTGACTCTGATTCCAACATATCTTAGGTTTTTGGAGAGCTATGAACCTCCTTTCTAAAATTTTAAAATAAAAATGACCTGACTTCTAATCTTCGGGGTCTAACTTAGGACTAGGTCTCTGCCATGCTTAACATTATCTAATTAGGTGGTTTGGAAGGGGTAAGGAGGGGTTTAGCTTCATACCTTAGAACTAATGTCAATGATCATGCCTCCGGGGGGTACTTCTTCATCTACCATGAATTCCCATGATATGATGCAATTGATCACCGTTTTGATAAAGTGGTGAGTCAATACAATGGTTGATCTTTTCTCCTCCTACCAAATTTACCTTCTTTATTTCTCCTCCCTTGCAGCCTTTTCTTTGTATCCTACACTTCTTACATCGTTTTCTTTGTACCCTATTCCTCTTACATCCTTGAAGTCACCCAACTACTCTTGTTCCACGTTTCTAGGCAAAATTAAGGACATGTCATTATTTCTTATGCCTTGAACTACCTCTTATGTCTAGCATCTTGATAATCACCTAATTCTAATCCGATGGTCAAAACAAGGTAGGGAGATCCCCCCTCTATCTTATCTCCCTCAACTTCCTCCTATCTAACATCAAGTAGTCTTCCTCTCTTTGTCACTTCTCCATTCTTCCTACTACTTCTACTTTCACTTCCTCCTATTTGAGTGAACTCTCCACACACTTATCTTCTTTTTCTCTCCCTTTGCTTATTTTGTGGGAGACATGGAGTTGGCTTCCTTGCTCCGATGCTTAGTTAGAAGAAGATCAAGTTTGAACCTTGCTTTGTTTCTCCCATTTTTTTCTCCTACTTTTTCTTATAGTCCCCCTAATTTCCCCAACCCCTAGACTTCTAATCCTTCGCACACTTCCTTGTTGAATCCTGACCCCTTTGTTGGATTTGACTTCCTCTTGTTGGTCCAACTCCCTATTGACTCAATTGCCAATGAGACCTTGACCACTTCATTGATACTTGATCCACCAACTTGACAGGGTGTGCTGGGGGTTGAGGTGCTAGGGTGAAGTGTGTGTTGGGTTAGAATGCTGAATTGGACCCCCTTTCTTTTCCCTCATCTATTACTATTTTTTTGCTTATGCTTGTGGTGGGGGGTTGCATCTAGGTGTTAGTAGTATATCTGGCTAGACATAAGTGACTAAAGAATGTTCTCTAGTCCCCTTGCTGATTATCTCTCAACTAAAAATTCTATTGCCTATTTTAGGAGGGTAAACTTTGGTTGTTCCCAAGAGTGTTTTGGCAACTAAACTTTGGACATGAAAGCCATAGGGTGGGTGGGTGGGGGGTAAGCTTTTGCCCAAAGGTGGCTTTAATACACAACTAGGATTCTTTTATTCTAAGGGGGTTCAAAGCTTCACTGTGATTCCAACCCTTAAAGACAAAACTAAGACTTTTCCACCCCTAGGGCTCAAAACTTTGCCATAATTTTGATTCTTAATACACAACTAGGACTCTACGACCCTAAGGGTCCAAAACTTTGCCATAATTTTGATTCTTAATATACAACTAAGACTCTTCAACCTTGGAGGTCCAAAGCTTTGTTGTTTTGGTAGGCCCCACCAAACCTCACACACGTTTGGACTCAACTTGTAGACTACTAAGCTAAATGCGAAGGACGAAAGAGAACTTAGAGGCCAAGGGATAGCGACATGTGGGTTAGTATGACATCAATACTCAACTAAAAACCTCTCAAAGCGGCATTGCCAAGTTATATGGGGGATTATTTTAGGATTAGTACAAGGACAAGATATGAAGGGAGACCAATAGATCCCTTCAAAGGATAATACACCACCACAACTTCTCGAAGGCTAATAGGAACAAACTCTCTAAGCTTTGTGAGTGCCAAATTACCCACCCTTAGTAATTCGCAAACACAACCAGGTTCTAGGTTTTGGCTAAGTGACTCCTACCTTTGGGTGTCTAAGTGTGGTCCATTGTGACTTCCAAGAAATGGATCTTTTTACCAAGTGCCTAAGTGACCCCCAATTTGCAAGGTTCGCTTAAACTACTTCCAATGTTTGGGCCGATCGAATGGATGGCCTGATGTATGATCTAAATGGAACCTATGCCAAGGTAGAACTAATCTAAGAAACCTTTAGTTTATCTCTTGTCATTTCTAAAAACATAAAACTTGCCCCTATCCGACCTTCTTAGCCAAAATTATGGGTGGATGAAGTTTGACCGCTACCCGGTTCCTCAAACTTCATGCATCGATTGCACCTAGCTCCCCAATTCAAAAATATCCGAAATTTTTAGGGATGGGTCACAAGAATTTCTCCTACCCAGATCTGGAGTTGGGCCTTGATCGGAGACTCCTACAAAATTTTCATCCAAACCTTACCTAAATTTCATTCTCGAATTTCTCCTATCCTATGATTCGGAATTAACTTTTCTTTTAGGCCCTAGGCCCTAATTGGTGGCTTCCTCCTAACCTACCTAGTTCTATTGCCAAATTCAGAGTTTAGCTATTATTCATCCAATTTGACCCTAGACTTCATTTAGCGATAACTTCCTCAATTTTGACCCGATGTGGGCGTGCCTTAGGGTTTTGGAAAGCTGCGGCCTCCTTCTTTAAGTTTATGTCCTTGGAAATGACCTGACCTACAGTCCTAAGGGTCTGACTTAGGGGCAGGCCTCGGCCCAAGCTACTAGCTTCTAATTAGGGTCCTAGGAAGGGTTGGAAAGGGTTAACTCATACCTTAGAACTTGAGTTGTTGATTGCGCCCATCGGAAGCTCTCCCTCCTCCGCCATGAACTCCCATGTCGTGAGACAACGAACCACCATTCTAATCATAAGATAATTTAATACAAAAGTTTTAGGTGATGGTTCTATCCTATTTCTTTCCTCCTTTCTTTTCTTTCCTTCCAGACTCTAAAGTGGCCCAACTACCCTTGCTCCTACCTACTGAGCTAAACCTAAGGACAAGTCATGCCATTCTCCAAGGTTGAGCTACTTCTTACGTCTTACGTCCTATACTTACGTCTCAAGTTTAATCTGGTGGGGATCATCTAATTCTAATCTGAGGGCCTAAGTGAGTCTTTGAGGATTTCACTCCTACCTTATCTATTCTTCCTCTTTTCCTTCAAATTGTCCTCCCTCTTATCCTTCTCCTTCCATTCTTCCGGCCTTCCGCCATCTCTACTTGGCTTGTCTCTTTGTTTTTATACCGGTTGTAGAAGACAGGGTGTTGGATTCCCCACTCCGGTTAGTGTGTTAGCCCAAGGTCCGCCCTCCTTCTCCTTCTTCCCTGTTGTCCCCTCTTCTTAGCCTCTTGGAGCTGTATCCCCACCCCAAGCCCCTATGTTGTACCCCACCTCGAAGCCTCTCAGCAATAACCCCATCCCAAGCCTCTTGGGTTGTAACCCTAGTCCGGCGCCCCTGAGTTGTCACCAGGGATTATAAATTTAGCTTTCGAGTGCCATTTTGTACTCAGAATTTCCCTTGGGCGAATCGCCTTTGGAATTTTTGGGGGAATTTTGAGTGAATTTCACTTCCCAAGCACCTGGGCTCATACCCTGATAGTTGTAGGGGCATGAGTGGGTGGAGGCTTGAGATGAATGGTCACCAAGTATACCTGGCTAGGGTGGCTGCAGAACCTGGAGTGTCGCCCAAAAACCCTAATTGGGGTGAACTTTCAGGGGGCATTCCTTGCCATTCAAAATAGCCCTGATTTCCACCATTGCTACTCATGTAGTGCTCTACTTCTCTTGATTGCCACTCTGCGCTCTCATGACTTCTTCATTGATTGCCACTCCGCACTTTGATGGTTTTTGCATTGGTTGCTACTCCCCACCTTCACTTTAGACCTATTCACAAGTTTTGGTTTGAGGGCCTATGGTGTACTAGTGAGGATCAGCGCATTAGTCTGCAACGTTGTGAATTAGTTTCCACTATGTTTCTACTTCATTGTTGTTTACTACAGGTTTCAGTACATGATGGACGAGGCGCCGCTAAGACTTCGGTAGAATCATTGCGTTATTACCAATGCTCTATTTCTGATAAGAATGAAGTGTGTTTCCAGTTTCGTACTTGTGTTTCCAGTTTGTGCCGGTATATCCAGCTTGGATTATTTTTTTAGTTTGTGCCCGTGTTTGCAATTTTTACCAGAGTCTCAATGCTTGCGTCTGGGTCTGAGTTGTGCATGTGCTTGTAGTTCGAGACTCTAGTTCGGTGTTGTGTCTATATTTGGGTCGTGCCTGTATTGGCAGTTCGAGACTCTAGCTCGGTGTTGTGTTTGTGTCATGTCTGTGTCTATATACCCTTCTTGTGGTTCTTGTGTTTAGGCGTTTCTAGTTTTGTACCTTTGTTTGGCTTTTTCTCCCTTTGTATGGTCCTCCTATTTGTGTGTTGCCAGATCGGTACTTATATCTAGGTGCTTCTTGCTTCGGGTGTTTGAATTGGAAAGTTTCTCAGCATGGAATCTAGTGACGATAAATCTCTAGAAATTTAGCAAGTGAAGTCTTTGACATCGAAGAAGGTGATGAAGAAGGCGACATTGCATACCTACTTTACAAGCACACGTGGATCATGGCTAGGGCAACTTCTTTCTGTAGTCCTCGACAGTCACTTCCCAGATGTGCCCGGAGCAGAGTCTGATGGGGTCCCTAATTACCCTTCCTCTAATTCTACAGCCTTTATGTCTACTAGTCAAAAGACTGTGTCCATTGACATAACACTAGGGTCATCAATTGGATCTGGAGATACTCTCATTGTGAGCTCCAAGTTGCCCCACATTACATTGTCCGATTCATTTGAAGAAAATTACGGCTTGAAAGAGATTCTTGATGCTAACGAGGGGGAAGACGATGAGGCTAATTCTCCACCACGGAAGAAGGGAACAACTAAAAAGGGGAAGGCCGAATCCGCCAAGAGTCAAGCCTAACATCGTTACGACAAATACAAGAAGTTCCAAACTGAGTGGGTTGCCAAATTGCCTAGGGCTGAGGGCATTCTTGCCACTAATGGTATTTTGCACATGGTCTGTTGCAAAGTCTATAGCGAGTTCAACCGAAAAGCTTGTATCATAGCCCCAAAATCAAACACTTTGTGGAAGCATGATGGAAAACGCACTACCAAGAAGGACCTGCTACAATATGGTGTGAAAAAAGATGAACACTACATTGCAACCCAATGTAAGCACCGAAAGAATTTACGATTGTATGCTACCAAAGCACCATCCTCCATCTTGGAACAAGTTAACCATTGCACAACAGTGGAATTGCGTAGGAAAAGGGTTCAGTTTGCCACCATATTCCAAGTCCTTCAAAATGGTCGTCCAATGGTGGAGTTTGAGGCATGTCAAAGTCTGTATAGGTTGTTGGTTATCCCGGATTTACCTAGTGCTCATTGGTGTGACAATAGTAGTTGGGTTATGGCAACTTTCATGCACAAGGCTATTGTGCAAGAGATCCACAAACTTATTCAAAAGGCTAATTTTTTGATAGTGACAATAGATGAGGTGACGACTGTTGATAATGCATCTTACTTGTTAGTCCATTGTTATGTAGTTTGTGATTGGGTGAGGATGCCCTTACTTCTAGTCTTGCAACGAGTTGATTGTGCTCCTATTGTACAAAATCTTACCAAACTGATTGTCAAAGCAATTGCTACTGGTAGTGGCTTGGAGACGAAAACAGTGGCTGCCAAGCTGATCAGTTTCGGTTGTGATGGAGCTTCCATGCTTTCAGGTTTGCGTACTGGTGTTACTACTCAAATTAAAGAGCAATTTGCACCTTTCTGCCATAGGGTCCACTATATTGCACATAGATGTAATTTGGCATTTAAGACCCTAGAGAGCTTAGAGATTTTCAAATCCATTAGCAAGGTCTTGCAAGGGACTCATGCCTACTTCAACAGAAGTCCCAAGCGCCTGACGCAGTTCAAAGCATTCATGGAATTGACAAAAACAAAAGGCTTGAAGATGTTGAAATGTGTGGAAACTCGTTGGATCTCTTTCATCAAGACGCTATGGCACCTACACGCACTCTCATCTATACTATGACCATTGATTTGAACCAGAACAACAAGGCAGAGGTGATGCATGTCATTGACTTCTAGTTTTTTGTTCTTATTTTGCTTTGGGCATTTTCTTGCACTTGTTTTGTTCTAGTTTTCTTTTCTTTTCAATTCTAATGTTCTAATGTCTGTTTAGGCATGCCTTAAAGGTTGTTTTAACTTTACTTGACCATAAACCACTCTCTTCTGATGTTAACTTCTTTTTGTTGTTGATGAATTATAGAATGATTTGTATTGCTTGGATTTTGATTAGGGTTGCCTTCTTCTATTGTTGGATCCATATACCATGTTGGGCATGGTAGCATTGGTGCTACTACTAGATGCAGTGGATAACCTTGTTTCTTTTGTACAAAAACACGATGTCTTCATCTGTGATTTTATTGCAATAGTGAAGATTTGTCAAGCATTATTGCATACCATGTATGAGGATCCAGCCACTTCCTTCTCCACAGATGAATTTTGGGCTTTCCAAAATCTATTAGATTGTAGCCATGAATAGATTCATTTGAAATGGATCATAGACCTTAATGATGGTTCAACAATACTTTGTCATGGGGAACAAATCCATGTTGAGCACAAATTGGCGCCAATGGATATGATTGTTTGGGTTGATTTACTAGCCTAAGTGAAACAAGAATTTAGTGGTGAGATTTCTTTTAAGATTGCCTTCATGCTTAACCTTTGCCTCTATGAATTGCTTGTCTCTTGTGGTTGGGATGTAGCCTCATTCTCAAGAGTATTTTGTGGTTTTATGTACTTCTTTGAACTGTGGTTGTATGTGCTAGCTTCATTTGGGGTTTAGGTTCATCTTTGAGTTCTTGGGCCAATCTGTTAAGTGGACAAGAGTTGTCCGGTAGTACCTATTGGAATTCAAATTACTTTTTGACTTGCTATGAAGCTTTGGAATTCAAGATTATCTTGTGATTGCAATCTTTTCTTGTCAATTGAATGGCTCTATGAGCTGCCTTAAAGCTGAACCTTTGTAAATTTGGTATTGCTTTTAGCAATGGTTGACTTGGTTGTCAAGAGGGATTCTTGCTAATAATGTGCTTGGTGTTCTTCATAGGGGCTGTAACCTAGCTGGTGCAAGAGCTGGACAATCGCTTTCCTGTCCAAAATGTCATGAGTGCATTGGGTATCATGTATCCACAGTTTTAATGTGATGGCAATTCGGAAGAGTAGTTTGATGCCCACCTATGAATCCTCATGGAAGCATATGGACATGGGAAAGTTCTAGGTTCAGGCAATGACAAGCTAGTACTCCCTCCCTTGATCAACTGTGATCTACTAATGTCACAACGGGGCTTATTCAAAGTTTGCATGAAATCCAACGTTCGAGCAGCAATGCTACTACCTTTTGATATGAACCTACTTATAAAAGTCTAGAGAGTCCTTGATGGCAACAACAACCTAACTAAGAACTTCATAGAGTTCATAAAGCTAGCCGAGATTGTTATCACGTATGTCATCAACTTTGTAGAGGATGAGTGCACATTTTCATCACTTGCTTTTTTGAAATCCAAGTTGAGGGCTATGCTAGTGGAGAACCTGGAGGTGGTAGTTGGGATGTACTTCCAAAAAACTTTCATGTTGGAGACTTTTCCATATCAGAGGGTGTTTGAGGATTGGTTTCATATTGGAGAGAGAGGCCGTCATCTGTCCCATGCTTAGTGTGTAGAAGAAAGAGAAGTTGTAGCATGCAATTGTTCATCTATTACTAGTGCACTTATTTGCAATAGTCTTTCACCATGAAATCATCTAAAATTTCTATCTTGCTCAGAAAATTCACCACTCATGCTATAATTGATGGACTATGAATTGCCATGTTTGCACTGATTATATATATAATATCACCTTCTTTGCACTATTTCACACTAGCACATCGCCACTACCAAAAGTCATTTCATTTGTAAATCGCCAGAAGTCTCTCCATGCAAATTGATATGTCGCCACTGAAATGAACCATTCAAAGGCACAATATTGCCATTTGCACTTCAATATTTTAGTTCAGTTCACCTTAAAGGCGATTTCCAAAAAACGAAAATAAAAGCCGTGGCTATCACCCCACCCCGAGCCCCTTAACTGTACATGAGCCCCGAGCGCCTACCAACAGGTGCTGCCCACTAGCGGTACTCGGCTGGGTGCTCCTCCCTTCCCCCCCTCGGTTATTGGAGTGTCGGGTGTGTGGGTTGGATTGATGTTTTTCTTATGCTAAATTCTAAATAAAGGGGGGGGGGATAAAAGGTCAGGTTATTGCTAGCGGTTGGTGGATTAGGCTTGCGTAGGCAAAGACCTCAGTCTAATAATCATTAATTACCCCCTACAGGCCTACACTAACCTTGACCATGGTTGTTCCGGCAGACAGTTTGACAACACGACGAACACGACGTCCAATACGTCAAGTAGACCCTCTTGTCTGTCTAATAGAGTCAAACTTAGCTTTGACTTTTTTTTAAAAATTCACCCTGCCCGTGAGGCCACTTGGATGCCATGTAGCAAACACGTGTCTTCTACGTGGCATCCTAAAAGGGCCCATGCGGGTGTAGGCGACCTCGGGTGTGGGTGACCACGAGTGTAGGTAATTATAGATAGGGCGACTTCAAGTTCAAGGTGCTAGGCGACCGTAGGTGGAAAGTACTTGGCGACTTGTGAGGCAAAGACATGAAGTCGGAGCCTAAAGAGAGTAATGCCTCACAAATACCCGCAGGCGCCCCAAAAGACCCGCAGTCGCCTTCCAGGGGACCCGTACGTGCCTCAAAAGACTTGCAGTCGCCCTCCAGAGGACCCGCAGTCGCCCTGTCCAAGACCCACAGTTGCCATGTCTAGGACTTGCAGTCGCCCTGTTCAGGACCCGCAATCGCCCCTAGACCCGCAGTTGCCCTGTCTAGGACCCGCAGTCGCCCTGTCCAGGACCTGTAGTCGCCTTGTCCAAGACCCGCAGTCGCCCTGTCCAAGACCTGTAGTTGCCCTGTCCAGGACCTGCAGTCGCCTTATCTAAGACAAGTAATCGCCCGTGGACCCGCAGTCGCCCTGGATCCGAATGCGCCCTATCAGACCCGTGGTCACTCCCCGAGATCTCCGTGCGCCCCTTGTAGACCGCGGGTTCAACCAAATTGGGCTCAAGAACAATAAGACTTGAACTCACCCTCACCCGTGGTCGCCCAAGACCTGAACTCGCCCAAGACCCGAGGTCGCCTCCACCCGAAGTCGCCCCCCATTCCACTAAATTGGGCTCAACAACAACAAGACTTGAACTCGCCCTCACCCGTGGTCGCCCAAGACTTGAACTCGCCCAAGACCCGAGGTCGCCTCCACCCGAAGTCGCCCCCCATGCCACCAAATTGGGCTCAACAACAACAAGACTTGAACTCGCTCTCACCCGTGGTCGCCCAAGACCCGCGGTCGCCTAAGACCCGAGGTCGCCCCCCATTCCACCAAATTGGGCTCAACAACAACAAGACTTGAACTCGCCCTCACTTGCGGTTGCCTTCACCCGAGGTCACCTCCTACCCAAAGTTGCCCCCCATTCCAACAAATTGGGCTCAACAACAACAAGACTTGAACGCGCCCTCACCCGTGGTCGCCCAAGACCCGAGGTCGCCCCCATTCCACCAAATTGGGCTTAACAACAACAAGACTTGAATGCGCCCTCACTCGTGGTCGCCCAAGACCCAAAGTCGCCCTCCACCCGAAGTCGCCCCCCATTCCACCAAATTGGACTCAACAACAATAAGACTCGAACTCGCCCTCACTCGCGGTCGCCCAAGACTCGAGGTCGCCCCCCAATCCACCAAATTGGACTCAACAACAACAAGACTCGAACTCGCCCTCACCCGCGGTCGCCCCCCACCCGAAGTCGCCCCCCAATCCTCTAAATTGGGCTCAACAACAATAAGACTTGAACGCGCCCTCACCTGCGGTCGCCCAAGACCCGAGGTCGCCCCCCAATCCACCAAATTGGACTCAACAACAACAAGACTCGAACTCGCCCTCACCCGCGGTCGCCCCCCACCCGAAGTTGTCACCCAATCCACTAAATTGGGCTCAACAACAACAAGACTTGAACGCGCCCTCACCCGCGGTTGCCCCCCACCCGAAGTCGCCACCCAATCCACTAAATTGGGCTCAACAACAACAAGACTTGAACGTGCCCTCACCCGCAGTCGTCCAAGACTCGAGGTCGCCCCCCATTCCACCAAATTGGGCTCAACAACAACAAGACTTGAATGCGCCCTCACCCGCGGTTGCCCCCCACCCGAAGTCGCCCCCTAATCCACTAAATTGAGCTCTACAACAACAAGACTTGAATGCGCCCTCACCCGCGGTCGCCCAAGACCCGAGGTCGCCCCCCATTCCACCAAATTGGGCTCTACAACAACAAGACTTGAACGCGCCTTCACCCGCGGTCGCCCAAGACCCGAGGTCGTCCCCCACCCAAAGTCGCCCCCCATTCCACCAAATTGGGCTCAACAACAAGAAAGGCCTTATTCGTTAAATTGAGACAAAATGACAATTTTGAGACTTTGAAAAATGGATGCAAAGCTCGAGTGAATTAAGAGTTGTTGAACCCAATGATATGTAGAGCCCGCCATGTAACAACAATAGAAAGCCTTGAACAAGCTGCCCCAATTGACTTGACACATGAGATTATAATTGCATCAATACAACAGAAGATGTGAAGTAATCTGTACAAAGAAAGGGAGTCATTTCAAAGTGAGTAAGTTGGAATTACTTGTGCGGTTTAATACAAAAAGAGTATGTAAATATTCTTTGTAGTGAATGAACTATGAAGGCAAAAGATTCAATGGAATCAATGTAGCAGTTTCTTGTATATGAAGCATTGAACTTCTGAAAGTATATTTGTATGTCTACTTACTATACTATTAATAGTAAAGGGTACCTCAAAACTAAGTGCTTTGAAATATTTATTGGTTTGATTTACTTGTTGATGGCGAAATCTTTACTTTGTCTATTTCTGTACAATTGCTCCTAGGTGCTTCCAATGCTTTGAGCTTTGCTAGTCCTTTAAAGATATCCTCACGTCGAGAATGATAGTGCGGCCCACTTCCCCCCCCCAAAGACTCGCATAAGCTCAAGCTGTGAGACCCATTTTCCTTTCGCTTTGACCTTCGGGTGGCTTGGGGGGCCCCTGAACCCGAAAGCAATCTTGACCCTCGAGGAGGCCGCCTCGACAGCGACACATTGACAGCATCTATGTCCGGAAGTGGACTCCCTCTTGTTTTGGAGTCTAGCGAACGGCGATGTTCTCTACAAATTCGTTGCCTAAAAAGACTATCGGCAAAAGGAGATCGTCTGGCTCCTGCAGATTGTGAGAGACGGGGTTGCTTGTCCTCGTTCCGAACAGTAACATCAGTAGTCAGCTTTCGTAACACCCCCCCTCTATCATCCTCCAACGCAACCGCCAACTTCAATCCATCGATGCTGTCACGACCCTCATCACAAGGCGTGCCCGTGCCACCTTGGTGAGCAAGGGGGACATTGGGGGGTGACTCCCCAAGCCTTGCAAGAGATGAGGTGAGGGGGACTAGGAGTCCCGAGCGATCAGAGCAATGTAGCGCTCTGATCCGGACGAATTTGGGGGCGTGTGATACGTGCTTGGAAAGGTCTGGAGAAGACGCTTCTAGCCGTCCAAAGAACGCGTGATTTGGACTTGCGAGTAAAAAGTTATGAGCGTTCAAAGTTGGGGGTGTCTTGGTCGCGCCGGGAGTGTCCCGGCCGCGGCGAGAGTGTCCCGAATCTTTGGAGGGCGATATCTTTGCGAGTACTTGTCTGAATGGAGCAAGTGAGTAGTCCATCGGCATCTACGCGTCGCGTAGATGTCGAAAATGGGGTCGCATGTGCGATTTGGATCCCGGAACGCAAAGTTATTCCGGGTGAAAGTTCGGGAGTCCCAAACTAGCGCGAATCGGGAGAAACGGGTGGTCTTCCAAGATGGGGTGCATCTTGGGGGTTCCCGGTGACCTCTAGTATGGGGGGGGGGGGGCTGCCAAATCCTGCAGAGAGTACTATGAGGAGGGGTGGTCTCCCTCCTCACTCCTGGATGGTGCCATGGTGAGCCTAAGTGGCCCCGGGTGGTGAGGTTAGTGTTGGAGCCTCACCACCACTTGTGTGTTACCATGGAGTGCTTGGGCACTCCTTGATACCGGTTGGGTGGTGTCCCACTCCACACTAGGCCATGGTGTGAGTCCCGTTTGGTGAGTCCCGATTAGTGAGTCCCGAAATGAGTTGGGTTGGGCCTAGTGGGGAGTTGAGTTCCATTCAAGGGCGGTTAGCACCGGTGGGAGTAATGCCTCACCGAGTGCTTGGACATCAATGGAAGTTCCGCCCCATGTCATCAAATGACATGCCCGGTGTCTTATGGGAGTTAAGGATTAGAAGGAAAGGATTGGGAGTCACGGAGGAATGGGGAACCCCGTGACTTGAGTTGGAACCTAACATTGTGGGTGCGTGACATGTGCAGTGTTAGGAGAGCGTGAACCTTGGTGGCATTGAGGTGTTAAGCGTTTAGAAAGTGAGCTTAAGGTGGTAAGTGCCACTAAGGGGCACGACAGATGCGAATAGTAGGACCTGCAGACGGAGTTGGAACATCATCTTCGAGCCGAGGATGTCCCGGCTCTTCATGCAAGGGTAGTTTTAGTTTGCGACTCGTTGCCGCGTCCGTTCACGGTTTTGGCGAGAAGGAATTCCCACGACTCGAGGATGCTCGCTTCAACGGCGATGGAGAGCATATGGGAGTCCTCACAGGTCCGCGACTCGGGGGGCTGTCCACAACCCCATCTTCAACGTCCCCCTTGGAATAGTCTATGGCCGCGGATGCAACGTCTGCTGCAGACCGCAACAGGTACGGTTTGGAATACAGAGCGGTGTCGCAACTCCTCCCCTCGGATTCCGAGGGGTTGGAGAGGGATCTTTCCGATCTAGAGAGTAGACTTCTCGTCAGCCGTTGCCTTTTCGGTGGTTCAACAAAGCAAACGCCTCCAACCTGCAGTATGTATATGATCAACAAGCCCACCCACATTACCTCCGTCCAGCAAATGCAAAAGTATCTTCAATTGAGACTAGGAGACATGTAGAGTAAACCCCTGAGTCCATGGCAAAGATTCAAGGGAAATGCGAACTCAATATATTATTTACAAAAGATTGTAGCGTACAAATTGAGGACTATACATAAAATGTTATCTCACATCTACAAAGAATCTACTTTACAGCGTACTTCCTACGTCGGCCTCGCTCTATGATTAAGCCCATGCCACGAAGTTCGTATCTAGAACCCATGACTTTCGAGGACTCTCTCATCCCCTCTATGAGCGACTCCACCTTGTAGTCCCCGACTCCCAATGGATTCAAACCAATGCGGTTTTCCTCGACATATGTTTGCAATTAGCTCGGTTGGTAGTTCGAATCTAGACGTCTGAGCCATGGCAGAAGTTCCCCCAGGAGGACATCGTCTTTGCGATTATGGTGACTCCAAGTGTCTAGGAATATGGCATTCCCATTCTCATTGCAGACACTCTTGTTCGGAGAGTCGTCAATGAGAAGCGTATTATCCGAGGTGAAGGACGTGCTTCCGCTCGGATTGGAGAACAAGGTCTCGGAGAGCACTTTCAAACAATGCACTTTCTCAGCGAGATGATAGAACTTTCCCAGGGAGTACTCTATCTTTTTGCACTATTCCTGACTGAGTATATCATAGGGTGCTCTACAACCGTTGAACAGGTGTCCAGCGATGGGTTCTGCGTTACGCTTCAACATCATGGTCCACACTAAGACCCTATCCGCGATCGCTGAAACCTGCCGAAGGAATTCACCCACATTTTGTCGAGCGAATACCGCCTTGGGTCCAATGATCGTGGGACTTCTGTGGCACAGAACATTGTCTTCGAGCTTGTACGGTTTGAATTTCTCCCCGTATGACTTCATCGCAGTATGGTAGAGTATGCCGTTCAAGTCGAAGACAATGTTCAGCCAATTCCTCCGCAGTGGAGGAAGTCCGGGAGGCACATTCCTGGGCACGATTTCTCTCCCGCCCTCCGCTACTACCTGATAAAAACAAAACAACAAAGAAATGGAGTTACTTGTTTAAATGCAGAAACGGGAGATCCAAAGAGCGGATAGAAGCATTCAGTCCCCCTAATCGACTGCGGTCTCCCATTAGAAAGTGCTTTCATTGGCAGCGGACGGTGCACGCTTTTATTTTGGTGCAGCTAAGCAACAAAAACATTGAAAGCCAAAGACAATTAGAGCGATGCGCAAATCGATGGAAATCAGGCATAATTTATTTACAAAGTCTTCATATTATAGCCACAAAATTTTATAATGTCTCTAGTCGATTGAAAACTACTCTGAATACAATGCTACACTATTGTACACGGATGGTAGCCATAGATAGATTCGTTGTCAACGCCAAGCAATCAAGTAGCAGCGATGACATCCTGTCAAGAAGCATGGATACAAATGAGATTCGATAACTAGTAGAGGACTTCCTAGCTGCTATCATTGAACACAATCATGAATGACTCCAAGCTTCTAGAATCAATCGAAATCATAAGGGTCAGAAGGTTGTACCTGAGCGGTTCCTTCTGGATCCTCTGGTGCCACTTCTGTTGTTGAAGGTTGTCCTTTCTCGCTCTCCTCCGGATCATTGTCGAGAAGGTCTTCATCACCAACTTCATAGTCCACCCTTTCTTCCTCCACAGAAAGGGGAGATTCCACCTCCACGCGGACTTCACGTGATTCTTCACAGACCGCTGCATTATGAGGCTCAGCCACAGAAGTTGGTGCTGCCTCCTCAACCACATTATCGTTGCCTCGACGATAATGTTCATCTCCTTCAGTGGTGTCTTCCTGTCGAGCAACGTCAGGAGCAGCCTCAGGAACCAAGACTTCGAAGGCCCCTTCATCTGGAGATGGAATCCTTGGGATCTGGGATGCTGGAGTTGAGATAACCAGGTCCTCATGTGCCAGTGAGACCTCCTCATCCTTATCCTCGACTCGAGGATAGGCCAGCCCACTAACCAAGTGGGCTATTTCCTGCATGGCTGGAGCGCTATCCGACGGCACATGAGGTTGAGGAGTCGGAGCAACAGAGAATGTAATCGGACAACTCTGCGATTGGCTCTTTTGGGACTGCAACGCATTCAAGAGCACTACGAATTGGCTTTGCAGCTCGTCATATTTTGCGTCCGACTTCTCTTGGAGTTCAATAATTTTCTCATTGGCAGCTTTGTTACCCGCCAGTAGCTCAGCAACCAGCCTTTCTTTTTCTTCCCGCTCCTTCTGCCTAGCTATCCTCCTCTCCCTGGCTTTCTGATCTTTCTTCCACCAGTCCTTCTCGACCTTCACCACCACTCCAGAGGGTGCGATGATAGGTTTTAGCTCGACTTGCTTGGGAACACCATCTGCGTCATTGTCATCATCTGATGAGTGCGGATGATCGATATCATCATCATCGCTTATGATGATGGGATTATCTAATCCCGTTGAGGGATTAGATTCTTCAGCTGCACGATTCCCCTGGGATCCGAACACGTCGGTAATGACAACGTCGTCAAAGTCTCTCCCTCGTTCCTCTCCAGCGTGCTCCTCTAGATGTCTCTCAAACTCGGTGTCCGTCTCTAGATCCTCGTCCTGTTGTTGAGTTTGCAATACGACCGGAACAGCAGGAGCGTCCATCTATGTGTGGAGCTGGAATGTGTTCGTCCCAAATTGATCGATTCCTTCAACACCAGGATCAGTACTTACATGTGGCCCAACTGCTTCCCTCTGGCGGTTCCCCACGACATTACTTTCGAGCGGCCACTCCAATGTCATGGGCGGCGATGGAGGTGAGTTGGAGTGAACAACCACAGGTCCACGATTTGTGGGACGATCGTACAGTAGAGAATAAGGTGAATTCGAAATCAAGAAGTCATTCTTATCCATCTTATTCACTAGGAGAGCGATTTTGGAGTATGGCTTTGCATCTTCTCTGTCACTGAAGCCATAGAAGTATGCACCGAACATCTACAGATCACACACAAACATTTTAGATTTTGCCTTTCTCAATCAATTTTGAATGTATATTCAATGTAGATGATATTATCGTCGACCCGAGGATAACAGTGGACTGCACGTACTTCAAAGATAAAGTAGGAAGAATTGAGGAACTATACAAGATATAAGACTATCATTTCTGAGAGAGAAGATACACTAACCTTTGCAGCTAGCATGAACTTTGGTCCTACGTAGATGCCAAGAACATTTTCATCTGGCTTTGCGAAGGCTTGGAGTACGTCTAGATAAAATTCCATCTGCAATTCAGTAGGATATATCCTCCACTTCGCTTCCGTATTCTTGGACAGATCAGTATAGTATACAGAGCCGGAAGGTGTGTCATATTTAGATTTGAGGCACATGCAGGCGGCGGTGGCAAAGTCATTATCCTTTTTGAAAAGGAAGAGGAGCGGCACGTCCGGTGCTTTTCCTCTATTCGTCGCATTATTCAACATCTCTGCTCTACTGGGGACGTAAGTGGATATGACTGAGTCATATCCAGGAAGCCTCAGAGCTGCAAAAGATGTTACAGCCTTCACGTCCTCCTTCCCACCAAGAATGAAGAGCTAGATATTGGGCTCAGTCATTTTCGGTTCTAGTTTCTGATCAAGGAAAGTCAGAAAGGGGTCGACAGCGCTTTCCGTATCAGTTGGATTTGATCGTGGCACCACCCTAATATCCAGAACAGCCAAGTTAACCTCTCGTTGATGATAGGTGTAATTTGTGCTGGTGACGAGCGCCTTGGCAATGAAGTCAATTCCTCGTACCTGCACTCCTCCGGCAGGTTTAGGAAGTTGGTACTTCAGCTTCATAAACCTCCTGAACATGTATAGGACCTCCGGAAACTGTTTGTCAAGATCCTTCGCTCGCTTCCGCCATGCATCGTTCCTAAGTCGTTTCTTAAAATACTCAGCACTAGGATGCGAGAGAAGGAAATCCCATGACGCGGAAGTAAATCGGTGCCTCGCCTTCCATGCTCTCCAGGTCGCATCAATGACATCACCGCCATTGTCTATGAACTTCAGAGACGGTTTGAAGTCCATCAAATCCTGTAGAACAACTTGCGTTTCCTCCGCTCTACCCAATCACCATGCGCAATGTTGTCGGGAACTAGTATTTTTGTTCTCGACACAGAGACTTTCGGGTATATTGATTTACGTCCCAGAGTTTCACCTAGCAGGTGCTGCGCAAAAACTCCAAAGTCAATGTCCGTGAACCATCCGCAGTGCTTGAAAAAATCTCTTTTCAAGGACATTGCTTTAATCTTGAAACCTTTAATTTCCTTAAACAGTTTCAAGGACACTGGCTCCATCAGCTCGCCTTCGGAATGCTTTGTTAGAAATCAATTCCAGAACACCTAGAGATCATCCGGCAAGGTGATGATCTGAATTTCATTCTTCAGATCCGTGGTCCCTTTGATTGACGCACCATCCTTTTCAGGATTAATATTTTGAAATCTCTCGACAACTGCATTCGTGAAGCTCTGCATATTCCGATGCAATAATTCTGTTACCATCCGTCATGGAAACAATAGAATTTTTTTTCATACTATCGTCGGGTCGACAATAAAACTATGTCAATAATAACATAGATAGTCTATATATAAAATAATGCACGAAACAGTAGTAAACCGCAGAGTCATTCATATTCCATATTATCAATATACACTTACATTCTTACAGGAAACGAATAGGTTATCCTCGACTCGATGATAATGAGGAAGACCAATTGCATACCTTATAGTTTGCCAAGTTGAAGACGGCTTTATTCTTCCGAGTTAAATCCTCAGAGCGAACATCCGTGGGGCGCTTGCAGGCAAGCCAGATGTTTCGACAGCTAATGATTTGGTTACCCCACGTTGGTTGAGCATGATCCAACTGATTAGTGCAATTGTAGAATTTTGAGATGTTTCTTAATTTGTTTGGATCAAGTGTCCAGACAATAAAAGCATCCCAAGTCTGAAGCTCTACTCGGCGGGATTCTCCACAGCCTCCTTTCTGAAGCTCTTTTGAAGCCGTGATGCTGTGTTGACCGTTTATAATCATGAATCGTCCATTCTTGATTTCTTCCCACTTCTCTGGCTTCTTTTTCAAAAGTTGATTATGGGAATCGACGGGGGTAAGGCAGACCTTCTGCCTCTACTTCATGTTAATCAGTTGAATGAGTTCATTCTTCACAGCAGCAATGATATCCTTCTGCAGGGTTCGAATGACATATTGATCACTCGCCAAGATGCACTGTTTGATGTCCACGGATACTGTTTCCTGGCCGAGTAAAAAACAAGCCTTATGGTCAGCCCAAAAGTTTTTTTGAATTAAAGCAAACTTCTCATAGTTCGGTTGTAGAGTATCGAAGGATGCTGGACCTGCCGATACAGTCGTAAGTGCAGACCCTGAACTTCCAGCACCCGCAACTCCTCCGGGAAGACTTCTCTTTTTCTTCTTGCTAGAGAGAGGGGCTTCTGTTGAAGTGTTGTCTCTCTTTCTTGTTGCCGATTTCGTCTGACTTGGTCTTGTTGCTTTGCTCGCTGAACCACCGAGTGCAGATGCATCTTGTTGACGACTCTCAGATTCCCCTCTCTGGCCTTGTGAGGGGTTTCTACCGATTGATGGTGCAGGCTTGACATTTGCCAACGCATATCGATCAAGGGTTTGGAAAATACGGCGCAACCTAGTCGCATTGGACTTTGCTGTGCCATTTTTCCAGGGAACGTAGCCAGATTTCTCAAATTCTTCATTAAGGGACTCCATTTGCGACCCCTCCAGGAATGTTATGAGGTTCTCGAGATCAAACTTCCCATAGTAAGAATTTACGTTGATGACAATGGAGTGACAGTGGTCTTTTTGGTTTCCATTGTCGTCAACTTCGCAGAGCACAATTACAACATAATTGCTCTAGTGATCTTCAATCACTGTCACCTTCTCTTTCATATTCCAAGGTAGGTAGCTTATTTTTCCCTGAATTCGGTATCTGAGATAGACATAATTTTTCCAATGGTTCACGCCGAAGGTCCATGTGCTGATATGATCCTTGAACTCCTATAGCATTCCGTAGCTATCTGCCATTTCATCGATGAAGGGCTCATCATTCAAGGGGTTTACGAATGGCTGAAGATGATGCGCTGTTATGGAATAATCATAGTTATCTTGCTTCTCCATCTTCTGATCCTGTAAATAATTCGTGTGAATGTGTTAGAAATTGAGGTATCGTCGATCCGACGATAAGTTCGATTAGATTGCTAGAGGAGAAATTTCACTAGGCATACAATTGGGTGATGGTTTCTAAGCGTTGCATAAAAATGATTGACTCGATGGTAGCTAGATTTAGGTGAGGGTGTTAGCTGAAATTATTGTGAAGATTGATATTGATTTCTATGAACATTAACCTTGATTTTTAATGTCTTAGTGATTTATTCACTCTAATATCGGAATTAGATGCATGAAATTAGTCATATTTTATGACTATGACGTCCATATGTTTCTTTTGATCATTAATTTGTAGTTGTTTTCTCGTCTGATAGGTGGATTTATCTTGAATTCTTACTGAACGTATCGTCGTGTCGATGATACGGGTGGGATCTAGTACCTATTTGAGGTATTTTCCTGAATTTCTAGTATGTCATTTCCTAAATTCTTTATTGAAGAGGGTATCGTCGATTCGACGATAAGGGAAATGATCTGGGAGGCGGCGTTTTCTGTTAATTGGATTTTCAGAGTTATTCCTCTATGAGAATATGGGAATTCGAATTTTGCAGTTATCAAACTTTTGTTTAGATTATCATGGATGACTGTATCGTCGAGTCAACGATACGTTTCTCTGATGATGAAAACCCTAAATATGTGGGCTCTGGAGAATAATCTGTTCACTAGGTTTGTAATGTATCCTCGACTCAACGATACGTGTTTTTTAATAAGCGAATACCTAAAATTGGAGAATTTGCAAACAAAAATTGTGTACTAAGACTGAACTGAGATTCTTAAACCCTAAATCATAGACTTAGTTGTATAAGATTGAATACCTGAAACCTCACTGTGCTATAAACTTCCTGAATGCTTTTGGAGATTGAAATGGCACTTCTTCCTTATTGGGGTACAGACCTGTAAGCACAGAAAAGGAATCTCAAAGATTTTTAAACATACAACTTTGTTTTAGAAGTCAACGTCAAATGCAGCAACGCCCATGAGCACCACATTTGAGAAAAATATGTTCAAAACCCTATTCCTAACAATTACTCACGAAAGCAGAACTACAAATTCCAAAATCCAACAATCAAAACCCTATTCATAAACAAACCCAACAACGGAAACCCAATTCTGAAACAACAACACCTCTACTTTGTCAATGCGCAACCACAGTATTGGAATCAGAGTGATTCCAAGCCTTTGGAAAAAATGCAGTGCCCAACATTCAAGCACAATCAACTATGAAGTAAGCCACTTCTAAAAAGAAAATTAGCAATACTATCAAAACAATCAAACAATGCATGAATAACTAGCAAAAGTAGTCAGAAAGAAAGAAGAAGCTCACTAATTTGACAAAGTTCTGGAGTGTTGGGAACTCTGTCAAGTGGCGTAGACTGCAGAACGACACAGTTGAATGCGAACTTCAACTCACAGCTTCACACCAACAGAATGCACACTTACGCAACTCACGAGCTGCCCGTGCACTCCTCCACCACTTGCAAGCTTCACACAGCGAGCTCCACACAGCGAGCTGCACACACTGAGCTTCGCAAAGCAAGCTGCACACACCGAGCTGCACACACCGAGCTTCACACACCGACTTCATGCACAACAAGCTGTGCACAACGACTTCACACAGACCCTTCACACAGCGTTCACAAAGCGAGCTGCACATAGCGACTTCACACAGACCCTTCACGCAGCGTTCACAAAGTGAGCTTCACACAACGACACACAGCGACACACAGCGAAGGGAGAGAGAAGACCTCCCAACGCTACGCCGAGCCGCCAAAGGAGGTTTGGTCTCCACCAAACCAACCGCCCCGGTTGCGAACCTCAGCCTTGGTCTTTACCATACCAACCACCCCGGTTGCGAACCTCAGCCTTGGTTTCTACCATGCCAACCGCCCCGGTTCCGAACCTCAGCCTTGGTATGGAGGTTCGTCAATTTCCCCAAACCCTTGTATGGATGCCGAACCTACACGTTCGGATCCGAACATGAGGTGCGGTTATTCTATAAGTTCTTTAACCCCTAAATGCCCAAGGCTTGTTTTGAGTTTTGGGGTATTTGCTCTCAGTTGAAGAAAATGCCAACATTTTGATAAGTTGTATCAATTTTTTTTTAATTGTAACCGTACAAATTCAAAGTAGACATATTGTAGATCACATAGGAAAAAAATATTACTTATGCAGTGAAAGATTATAATGTTTGACTATGAGGGTGTTAAAACTGGAAAAGTGATGTGAAGCCTTTCAATCCTCTTTTCACAAGTCAAATCTAAAAAGTTTGATAGATGACCAAAAAAAATATGAGATTAGAGGGCCTAACATGCATAACCCCAATCAATTTATGGCTTTTCTAAATATACTCTACAATTCTTTTAAATGAATTTTGAATGTGATTATTTCTCGAAGATCTAGTGTATTTGAGGCTCATTTCCAAGAGCCCTCAACACTATGGAAAGTCAAGATTGCAATGGGTACCCTTGCACAAAATCTTGGACAGAAAAATCAATATCATTCATTTTCAAAATCGGATTTGTAATTCAAAAAGTAAACCTCAAAGAGAACTTTCCAGAAATACAAGCTTCTCAAAATAGCCAATTGTTAGTGTTTTCTTTAACTCCAAAGTTTTGCAAACACAACATTTTGGTATCTGGGGCATTTAGGGGTAAACCTTTGAATGTCGGGTTGGTGACCATGGAAATCAGTCATTTTCAAATTATGTGATATCATGCACCTTAGAACTTTCTATTCCACCCCTAATTCTAAGGATGAATAGTTGCAATTCTGACCTATAGGGGAAAATTCCTTGTCATTTAGTGGACAATAAACATCCATCACAACGTTCAGGGGTTAATTTTGTATTCCCTATAAGACATACTATTGACCATGGAAATTTTGAAAATGCATTACATAATGAATTTGTAAGAAAATGGAAGTGCTCATTGGAAGTCAACAAATTTTGTATGATTTATGCTTTTTGACAAAGAATCTATAGAGTATTTCAAATTTTTCTTTTGTTCTACATTGAACGAAAAATTGGTTAGCACTAGCTAAAAAAGATTGCAACATTATTTTCTTAAGTCATCTATAAAGTTTAAGGCCCTTAACCTCTTAACGCTTGAGGATTTGGAGACAGTCACCATCTACTTCACCATACTTTTGATGAAAGGAGAATACAATAGGCTATAGGTCCACAATAAGAGACTATATTGAAGGCAAAAAAATTTCCTATCATACATATTGTAGTTAAGTACAATTTCAAAATGTCAAAACACCAAGTGGAAAAAAATGTTGAACGTAATAAATTGGGAAGTGTAGGGTGGTTCTAAAATAAGTTGTTCATATACCATGGAGTCAATCCGTATTATTGGATAGTGAGATACAACCCTGGAGAACAAGTCACGGGTACCTGGAGAAGGGCCATTGTCACAAAATTGATGGATGGCCTCTAGTCATTACTCATCCGACTGAGCAGTGTACACAATTCAAGTGTCAATTACAGGGTTTGAGTGTTAGTTGTGTGATTTAGATATAAACTTTGAAATACCATATCGTTTTTAGGCACAAATTTGCAATGCCAAATGAATATTTTTATTTATTCCTAATTGTCCAATCAACTATTCATGGTTGATATAAAATTTCAGGCTTGACATTGTGTAGGCAATACAATACCTTTGACTATTTCAAAAAATATTGTAGGCAATTTTCAAGGGTTACTATTAAAAACTTTTTTTGCACTAAAACACGGTAAATATTTAATTTGTAAGAGGTCCTGAAAGGCATATATGTACCAATCATTAAAATTTGGGTATGATACATTTGCAAAACAAACATTCATATTTGTTGTGATCTTCAATCCAAACATCCTTCCACCTTTCTACTTTATTCTTCTTTATCAAGGACCTAGGCTTCCTCCCCATCCTAGAATTAGAAAAAGAACATGTTGATGAAAAAAAATTTCAAACATTCATTACAAGAGTAATTCCAGCAATAAATTTTTCTGAACGTTCTCACATGTTCTATGGTTTGCAGGATTTAATATTTTATAGGAGCACGTGTGTAGGTATGTGAAAACATTGACATGCATGTCATCCAAATGTAGAAAGGTATGATGCTAGGATGTGCTTCAAAACATCTTATGATGCTAGAAGGTTTGTTGTAGCAACACTCAGCCGAGGCATTCCCCTATAATTTAGAAACACAACTTCTACTGTGGGGACTTCAAAACATCTTGACATGCTATAAGGTAACGTCATAGTAAGTTGCAGTTGAGGTCCCCATCAACTTCATTAGCATTGTTTCTAAATGAACCTTTCCTCAAAATCAAGGTGGGAACATCCTTTAATAATGAATTGTCCATCATGAATCCTCTCAGGGTATAGGATAATTTGAAGATGAGAGCTTGACCACTCATTGTCAAAATGCAGGAATTGTGCTCAAAGTAGAATTTTAGTCCTCATTTTAGCATAGTAGAAGACCTTCTTTCAAAAAACTTTGAACTAAAAAAAAGTGGGTAATTAAGCTAAGTTTAATCTCTAAATTTTTTTTGGAGGTTTAGGGTTTAGGGTCAAGGTTATGGAAAAGTTTCAGAGAGGGATTGGAAGAGATATTTTTTTGGACAATTAAAAACATTCTCTTTGATATGTGTCCATAACTTTTTATTCGAGTCTTCAAATCTCAAATCCATTTTTGTAAATGAAACTTGGCTTCATTTCACAAATTTTTAAAGATCCAAGTTTTTTGAAAAAAATTATTCTACTATGCCCCAAATGAGGTTTGAAATTCTATTGAGACTATTTCAAATTATTGTGAAATTCTTAAGAGAAAAATGAAAAACACTCTTACTTATCGTGAATAGACTCAAAAAATCTGAAATTTTCACCATATTAGTACCATTATATTTTAATGCATAAGAGCATGGTATAAATGAAAGTTATCATGCTATTCTAAAATTAGAAAATCAACAAACTAGGCCCAAAGTTCATATTCCCAAGGAAATCTAAAAAACAATTTGCACCCTTTTCATTTGTTTTTGAAAAATCATTGAAACTTTAGGACTAGGCCTACATTAAAGTTGTATTAGAAGAGTAGGGCTGTAATGGAGTTGCTATAATTGTTGCATACCGGCTACATTGGTCACCCTCCATGCAACCTCTACAACTCATACAAGTATTCTCCCTCATCCCAATGTATATCTAAACTCTTGTATTGTATTCTTGGTAGAATACAAGCTCTGCATAGGCACATGATCTTTGATTTTGCAAATTTTATTTATTTTTAAATTGCTCAATTTTCAAATTCCTCTTGCCCCCAACTTTATAGTTCAACACAAAAATTAAATACAAACATATATTGACTATGTTGCATTGAAAGGTATTAGCATTCACAGTGAAAGAAATTTTTGGTTTGAATAAGACGGTCCAATTGCTTAGTAAATAAGGAACTCTATATCTATCATATCACTAATCCAAATAGGATGAATCAAAGCTTCCCATTTAGACACAAATATAATCTCCAAGAATAAATTTTTTTAAAACAAACAAACAATTTTTTACAAATTTTGTTTGCTTCCTGCTCTCCCCATTTTTAGGTTATTCAGGCATATCTTCTGCTCCCGAACACTAATTGAAATACAAACTATATTCCCCCAAAGCTAATGAGTTTTTATATCTTACGAGAAGGTTTTAAAAAAACCACTAACAAAAGAGCTCATAGGAATGTAGCTAAAATCCATGTTGTCCCCCATAAGCACATTGGGACTTTAGGGGTTAAAGAATACTTTTGTACAATAAAGCGATGAACTTCACATAAATTGCATCTCCTAAGAAACTTAGTAGATTCCAAATTTTTTTCCTAGAAATCTAGAATTGTTCATAATCCTAAACCCTAAACCCTAACCCTAAACCCTAAACCCTAAGGCGTGATTCCTACATTGCACATAATTAGGATCCTAAACTGTCGAAGGAAGGATTTTTTTAAAAACTCGGACACTGGACAAAGTATAAGCAAAGAAGCAATTATTAGGAATCCCCTATTAATGACAGTCACATGAACAGAAATTAAGACAATGACATGAATAGCAGATACACTATAAACGATCACCTTTTCTTGGTTGGTATTAGTAACGCCTTTTTTTGGTTGATATTAGCAAAGACTGTTTTGGGTTGGTATTAGCGAAGACTTTTTTTTTGTTGGTATTAGTAAAGCCTTTTGGTCTAGTATTAGTAAAGCCATTTTTGGTTGGTCTTAGTGAAGCCTTTCTAGGCTGGTATTACAGAAACCCTTTCTGGGCTGCTTTTATTCTTCAATTGCATCTTTATGCCGCAAAGCTGGCACAAAGCGGCACATAAAGAGGCATTTAAGTGCTGCCACAAAAAATGGACCACGAACATTGTCAGATGCCATGTATTTCCAAGGAATTTGAATTCCCGCACCAATTCTTCCCCGCCCCTCGAAAGCGGAAGCTCAAGCTCTCTCCCTTGCAATTTTGATGTCGCAACTGTGTTTTGCCTGCACAGCCGTGCCATTTGATTGTTCTCATTTTTTAGTTGCTCACCTCTGACTGAGAAGATGCTTCGTCATTTTGTTTTTCGCATTTCCAATCCTCCTTTGTTTCCAATAGGCCTATTCAGATAGTGGGGACTTTAAGAAGACGAGTGTGTACATTGACTGTAGTTGCTGGTAAGTAGTATTATGGTTTGACTTATCATTTGTAGAGTACGCACTACTTCCTGTTACTGTTGTATCGGACATTCCATTGATTTTCGATTAGTAGTTTCATTAGCAAAAGAGTGAAACATAGAAATTTGATTGCTATTGTGTCCGATGCGAGTGTTGGTGATGTGCATCATCACGATGGTGAGGAATACGTCTCCCGACATTTTCGCCAAAATTTACGGAGGATCCTATATTATATCAATATAGAGTATATCGTCGAGTCGACGATATCAAGAGAACTCAATATGTAATTGAGAATCGTGGACTCCAAGAGAAGATACATTGTTTTGCATTCATGAGACTCATCCATCATATCTTCGAGTCGACGATATCCATTTAATTTAGTTATATGTGGATCTTATCGTCGACACGAGGATAGGTCTTAGTTTTATATTCCTATGAATTATATCGATTTCATATTGTAATGGACAATATTCATCTTAAAGTGTAATGATGGGAGGTTTATATTTCAAGAAGTTTTATCCTCGAGTCGACGATATTTAAATATCGTAATTGGGATCCCTAGTTTTTAAATTGTAAAGTATTTTAGAAAAGTATTTGTCTGATGGTCGTATCGTCGACTCGAGGATAAGTCACATTTTCAAGAATGACCTCTATCATCGATAAGGCTATATTGGATTCCAAGTTAGATTATAACTAAGTAAGGTTAATATATTTGTTTTCTCAGGAGGATATTGTCGACTCACTGGTACTCATCTTTACTTCGTGCATTATCCTTTCATTTTCATTTTTTTTATAAATTGATAATATACATCCGTACATTATTCGACTATGTTGTGTTGGTATTCCTTGGAATGTCTCTGACACATTATTTTAGATTTGAAGATAGCCTTTATGTCCGTTTATAGGTTTTGTTATCGTCGATTCAATGATATTTTTTTTATTTAGGAATACATTAGTATTATCTATTTTGTCATGAATGTGAGATTTATATATTCAGAAGTTGTATGTTGTATATCTCGTAATTGACGAGAAGCTCTTTATCTGATAATGTTGGAAGGTTTACATTTTTGGTTTCACACATGATTATCGTCGAGTCGACGATACCCATTTCTAAATTGTACAGTATCATTCTACTTTCTATATCATGGAGAACTTGATAATTAATAGAGTCACATTATACGTCATTTAGAAATAGTCAAAATTTCCCATACATTATTGGACCAATCATTTGTTTGTTGTTGCTTGAAGTCTTTCTGAATTTATTACTTCATATGAAAAATATATTTAGAAATTATTCACGAGGAAACGTTTTGTAGTTACAAATTCTGAGGTGAAGACAATTATTTACTCTATCCTCGGTTCGAGGATGGACATATGTATTTTGTGATTAGTTTGTCAGCTAATTTGATTTGTGTTATCTACAATTCCAATTGATTAAGAATTCACATCGATTTGAGGATATGAATTTTCTTTGTAATATATTGCAAAATAGATTGTGTATAATGTATATTTCATATAGTCTTCTGTTTGAAATTGAGTGTGATACATTTAGACGATTATGTGTTGTTCTCGTATCTGAGATAATTGTTCTCATTCACCAATTGGCTCTAGCCCGCAGAATGGATATTTACGGACCTCAAGATTTTGCAAACCCGGTGCCTACGTTACACCCTGGTGTCTGCACATGTGACGGGATTCCTCGTGCGAAGTGGAACTTTAAACCAGTCACTCTCCGTAATGAAGCAGGGGACGATGTCGCAAATGCAATCTTACAAAGTGTCGATCCAGATGTTGTGGTAGACAGCGATGGGAAGCCTCTTGGCGATGATCGAGTTTCCGTTCAAATTGCGCAGTCCTTGTGCGAGGCAAAAGTCCCAACCGGGTGGATGTGGTCAATTCACTCTTGGCACATCAAGCGAGTTTTTCTCTTTGGTGTTAGTTTGTATGACCATGACCAGACGCATATTTATAACACGGCCATGAATGCTACGAATAGAAGAATTCGTAAAGGGGTTCAATCCTATGAAAGCTTTCGAGAGAGAATGGAGCTCAGTTATCCCCCAAAAGAGACCCTCTTGGTTCCTCAAGCGATCATTGAAGTCTCTACCAAAACTTGTTGTCCAAACAATTGTTTGCAGCCTTTTCCGGGTGGGCAAATTCAAGCCATTCGTTCTGAACTCCATGTAAACGATGGGGTATATGCTCGGAAGAAGTGTCTTCTTGAAGTGCATAGGCAGATCTACAAAGATCCTGCTGGCAAAGAGTGGATTACTTTGAAAGGGAGGGAAGTGTGTCCCACTACATGGTGGACCATTCATGGGATTTCAAAAGCTACCTTTTATAGGTACAAAGAGATGGCTAAGGATGGGAAGCAAGTAGAGGCGCATGGGAATTTGGGGTCCAAAAAACCACGGAAACATACTGTGCAAGCTACTGCAACACTTTGGACACTAGTGGTTCCTGAAGCTGACAAAATGCCACACAAAACGAGGACATTGGAATCAGGGGAGAAAGTCCCTGCAATGGTTTTGCCGTCTGCATTTCGGTGGAGTGATCAATTACCAAAAATCAATGAGGCCAATGCAACTTTAAATTTGCAACCAATTTCTTCGAGTGGCTTGAGCAACATTCGACGTACTTCTTTCCCAGAATTTGCTCCAAAAGCACGTGGAGACAGTTTCGCTAGATGTGGCTTGTGTGATAGATACAAGCTATTGAGGAGTGCATGCACTCCCCTTTCGTACGTGCAAGAGAGGTGGACCGTTGCTTTGGATACCCACCTTGTGGGCCAAAGGGCCCATAGAGAACTATACTATGCAAATCGATATGTTTCTGAAACATATCCTGAGAAGATGCTAACCATTATCCATGATAAAATGGATCACTCCAAGACCGCTTCTCCACACTTCTCTCACAAAACTAAATCAACGGATTCCTACATGAAAATGCTTGTTGCAGTTACGGGTATGATTGCTCATGGGCATGGGGATGTTCGATATGCACACTACGGTTTAGACATTTTTCGACAAATTCAAATCATACCATCGGGTCCATCGCAAAGTTGTTGCGTGATGTTGAAGAACCACCAAAGAATTCATCACGCAAGTTATTCTCTGAAAAGGAGACGCAATCCACATTAACCAAGGCGATTCTGGAAGAGGTAGATATTTGCTTGGACTCTCTCCTTCCTCCTTCGGAAGAAGCAATTCCAGCTCAACCTTTACCACCAATATTGACTTTGTAGTTGGATAATGCATCAAGGGACAATAAAAATAGATGGGTTTTTGCTTTTTGTTCCCTACTTATATACAAAGGGATTTTCCGCGAAGTGTACATCAATTTCCTCATTGTTGGGCACACTCATGAAGACATTGACGTTCTTTTTGGTCGGTGGAGCACTAAATTGAAGACAAACAACTATCCAACACTTCCAAAAACTCATGAAATCCTTCATGGATTGCGAAACGCATCCCGTCATTCCTCATCTCATCGAGGAAGTTCCTGATTTCAAGTGATATGTAGATGGGTATTTGGGCACAGGAGGAGATTTTTTGGAAGGTCATTCTAGGTCCCAGCAGTTCAAGTTTTACATGGATTCTAGTGGATGGCCTTTGATGGAGTATAAAAATCTATGTATGGACAAGAAATGGTTGCCAGAGGACGGCAAAGGAATTCGCTTGTGGTCTGAGACTGAAGACGGACGTCCAATACTTCCAAGCAGTGATCCACCACCTCTAGTTCCCGAGAAGATGCGTTCTCTCGATGAGATCAAGAGAGGTTTGAATGGTTTCATTGCACACTGGAGCGGAATGGCAAACGATGACCAATCTGGAGAATTCAGGAGGAAAAATGGCCCTATAAAAGAGTATTGGAAAGGTATTCGAGTAGCTCTTGATGCACCTCTAGAGCCGCGTGAGACATTACTACATGGATTTTGGCCGGCTTCGAGGATCATCCATGATGAGGAAGAACGCAGGGAGAGGGATGGTACACTACCTGAAGGGGATGTAGAGGATGCACCCTTTGTTGGACGAAGGTGTGATCGTCCTCGTGCTTCTTTCCGTGTTAATCGCGATACGTTCGCAGGTTATTTTGTCGTGGTGCGGCCTGCTAACGGTGACTCCAAGCCATTATGGCTTGCTAGAGCCATTACGAATCCAAATCCGGATCCAGGGCATATGAATATGATCCAAATCCAATATTGGACGCCAGCTTCAGATCGACACATTAACATGGAAACATATGATGGATGGGACACAAAAAAAGGGAATGTGTGGCGTGAAGATCGAGCAATAACCCCAACATGGTCGAGCACAAACTGTATCATGACCGCTTGGAAGCCACGTATGCGAGAGGGGACTTCGGATCCAAGGGTGGCAATTCCAAAGCCTCAAATTGACATCATCAAAGCATCAATGGAAGCCTTCAAGGCTAATTCAGACAATGATGAGTCTATGGCGGAAGGATGAATTATAGTATATAGGTATATAATTAGTTTTTGTTGTAGGGTGTGAAGTGGCATGGACTTTGCATTTACATGTTTTGAGATGTTTGCAGAAATATATTTTGTCCATTTTATTAGGGTAGTTTGATTGTGTTACAATTGTTGATTTCTATTAATAGTATATTTTATCTTCTTATTTCTCTCGAATGTTCTACATTAAGTGTATTCATTTGAATGTTTTGTAATAAAGATGTTTTAGATGTTAAAGTTTGGTATCAACAACCTAAAGATTAGTCCTTTCGTAGATGCACCTCTCAATTTCAAGAAATGTCTGAATTGATGACATCTTGCATGATTTAAAGTGTATATTTTTAATGAAGTAAAAATGTTCAAAAGATGAATGCGGCTTCTTCCTGCTATTTATAGCAATAATTAAATTAATTAAAAAATTCCTTGGACATTTTTAAGTCTCAATTTAATGAACTCTTTTGTTTTCTAAATATAGAAGTGAATTAAAATGAGACCACAACTTGTCTCAATTTAACGAATAAGGCCTTAAGACTTGAACGCGCCCTCACCCGCGGTCGCCCAAGACCCAAGGTTGGCCCCCACCCAAAGTCGCCCCCCATTCCACCAAATTGAACTCAATAACAACAAGACTTGAATGCGCCCTCACCCGCGGTCGCCCAAGACCCGAGGTCGTCCCCCATTCCACCAAATTGGGCTCAACAACAACAAGACTTGAACGCACCCTCACCCGCGGTCGCCCCCCACCCGAAGTCGCCCCCTAATCCACTAAATTGAGCTCCACAACAACAAGACTTGAACGCGCCCTCACCCACGGTCGCCCAAGACCTGAGGTCGCCCCCCATTCCACCAAATTGGGCTCAACAACAACAAGACTTGAACGCGCCCTCACCCGCGGTCGCCCCCCACCCGAAGTCACCCCCTAATCCACTAAATTGAGCTCCACAACAACAAGACTTGAACGCGCCCTCACCCACGGTCGCCCCCCACCCGAAGTCACCCCCTAATCCACTAAATTGAGCTCCACAACAACAAGACTTGAACGCGCCCTCACCCACGGTCGCCCCCCACCCGAAGTCGCCCCCTAATCCACTAAATTGAGCTCCACAACAACAAGACTTGAACGCGCCCTCACCCGCGGTCGCCCAAGACCCGAGGTCGCCCCCTAATCCACCAAATTGGGCTCAACAACAACAAGACTTGAATTCGCCTCCACCCACGGTCGCCCAAGACCTAAACTTGCCCAAGACCTATAGTCACCTCTATCTTAAAGTCACGTCAGTGCAAGAACCAACATACCACAAGATGTGAGCCATCTCCAACTCTAATGAAGTCAAGCTTAATTGCATCTTCCATATACTATAATTGACATGTCCTTCAATGCTCATAGTTAGTTAATACTACAGAATTAGTCTATAAATACAAAAATTTTAGTATGACTAATTAGAGAAATTGAAGAGGGTTTTCCAAACCCTAAACCCTAACCTTATACCCTAAACCCTATAGAAAAACCATGGACCTTCTCCATGTATGCTAGTCCAAAAGTAATGTACTTCTATTTTTTAGGATGGATAAAATGATAAACACATATGAGTTGCTTTTCATTATATGTCGTAAAAAAGTTTGAACTCCTAAACCTTATACTTGTAAGATAAAAACCATTCAAAGTGTCATTTCCTAACTTTTTAATCTTCAATAAATTGAATATTCATTCACCCCTTCAAATGTGTTTTAAATCTCCTTGATGTATCAAGGGGACGACTATATTGAAATTCCTATGTTGGAGGATGGAAAATGAAATGATGAGGAGAAGGGCTTCTCCAAGTCTCCATTTCGTAAACCATTTCTTATGTAGATAAAAAGATTTCTTCTTCATGCATCCCATGGTGTTAGTATTTTTTTTGTACATGGTTTCCCCTAAAAGGGAAGGTCTCCTCTCAATGTACTCCCTCCAAAAATTAAAATAGGAAATGGTCACGTTGAATTTGACATGACCACGAGGGAAAAATAAAATGTCAAGAAGAAGAGCTTCCCCAAGTCTCCATTTCTTAAACCACTTCTTATGTAGATAAGAAGATTTCTTCTTTGTGCATCCCATGGTGTTAGTATTTTTTTTGTACATGATTTCCCCCAAAAGGAAAGGTCTCCTCTCAATGTACTCCCTCCAAAAATTAAAATAGGAAATGGTTACGTTGAATTTGACATGACCACAAGGATGGATGAAGGAGAAATGAAATATTAGGAAAAAGGGCTTTTCCAAATCTCCACTTCCTAAACCAATTTGCTTTCTTTATTACTTAATTAACTTTTGATCATTTAGTATTGAATGCCTTAGTTTTAGGATTTTCTGGAGTTATTCCTCAGAAAAAGGGGGAGCGGTACTTGAAGAGTTTGAACGCCTTCCCTCTACTTTGTAAGGGGGGAAACTCAAACTCATGTTTTCTGGCGCCCTTGACCCGTGGTCGCCCCATATGCAGCTGCCTCCATCGTCATGAACTAGAAGACCTCTTGAGTTTGAGACCTGCAGTCGCCCCATCATCCGCGGTCGCCCAAGAAATGACCTGTGGTCGCCCCCCTAAGCCCCCTTCTACCCGCACTCGCCCCCCCCCCTGGACCTGTAGTCGCCTTGGATTGGACCCACAGTCGCCCCAGATTGAACCCGCAGTCGCCCTCATTCTAGGACCCGCGGTCGCCCCACCCGTAGTCGCCTATGGTGACGTGGTCAAAGCTTTCTACGTCACTGTTGACAACCCGCCACGTAAGATAAAAATTTTGGCTGCTGTGCCCAAAAACCCTAAACCCTAATTTCGCGCTCGTCAAATTTGTCTCGTATATGCGACACTCGTCTTATATGACATGCGACATCAGACGAACAACTCGACACCCAAACCCCAAAACACGTTCAACAGAACAACCTTGACCTTGACCTCTAATTCCTATCTTTTGGGGACCTAAACTTTGGTTTGCTTCCAACACATTTTAGGAAGTAAACCTTGTGGGAAGAGGGACCACATGGTCTCATGGTTCTCTCTTGAGCTGGTTTTAATGCACCGTTACGACTTTTTACCCCAAGGGGGTTCAAAGCTTTGTCGTCGTTCCCTTTTTTAACACACTACTAATATTTTTTTACCCCATGGGGATTCAAAGCTTCGTTGTATGCCTGTATGGGCAGGACCCACTACCCTCATACCTTTGTGTCTCTCACCAAAGAATACCACGTCAATGTTAGGTATGAAGTCAAAAAGAAAAGGAAGGGACCTTTGACACTCAAAGGGCTAGCAATATGGGTTAGTAACATAAATGACTTGCACTAAAGGCCCCCCAAAGCGACATCACCAATAATATGGGGGTTACTCTAGGGTTAGTATACAACAAAATAAGGAGAGTGACCAAAAAGGTTTTTAATGGGTAAGCACACACAACTTCTAATAATGTAGTGTACGCCCCTAATTTGTCACCAGGGGCTCACTTTTTATTTATTTTTTATTTATTTTGTCATTTTAAATGTACTTTTATATTCAAAAAGCCCCTAAAAGAGTGTAGAACCAAAATAGGAGTGTCACATTCCAATACAATAATTGGTCTAATTTTAGGATATTATGGCTAGAATGGCCCAACTACAAGTTGTAAATAGGTTAGAACCCAACTAATCATGACAAATTGGTCAATTTTGAGTGATGGCATATCAAGCTCAAAAATCCACATAGAATGGATATCTCTAAGCTAGATTTGGTTGAAGGAACCTTGGTAAAGTATAGAAATCAGTTCCCGAAGATAGGTTCTAGTTTCCCCATTCCACCGATGAAATAGTAGAACCCCCAATTGTTGGCTTGTAGATGCCGAAAATACCAAGGCGGGACCGTGGAGGAATCTAAGGTCCAAGGAGGGTGTTTTGGGGTTAATCCCATGCTTGGGAACCAACGACAAAGTCGGTTTGCCAAGATTTCCCTCGATGTGGAGGATTCCATAGCCATCAATAATTAAACGAGAGGGTGAAATTTGTCCCCTCTAGGCCGATTTGTAGAGTAAAAATATGAGCCTACACATGTATCGTGGGATCCTATGGTAGGTTTCACGAAACGTTTTGTAATTTTCTAATAGTTAGAAGATGTCTTTTCGGACGGTCAACTACCCAACCCTACAATGGGAAATTCCTAGAAATTCCCCAAGTGGCGATAAATTCCCACAAAAAATTAGTATAGTTTCTTTTATGTTAATAAGTTGCCTCAACAAGTTTCATGACATTCTGATAGTCAGAAGTACCCAAACCTATAGCATTCCATGACAATTAACGGAAATTATAGTCCACGGCGGGTTTGACCGGCGGAGCGGGAGCATACAAAAGTAGAATGGAGCCCAAGACAAGTCTTTTCTCACTCCCCTGTACCTACTTAGGAGCCTAGACTAGTTACTTTAGTTAGAAAAGTCAACCCCAAAAGTTGGGATTTTCCCTAATTTTTGGCGTTAATTAAGTTGGCACTAGGTTTTGTTGTGATTTTGAAGATAGAAATGGGGGAAGGGTTTCTCCTAGACTAATAATGGCCTTTTAAAGCCAATGGTGCAATCCGTTTGCAATTCAAAGTTAATCTCCAAAAGTTAGCTTAGTGGGCCAACATAGGATGAAAGCCTTGAGTTTTGGATGAAAATCCAAAAACATAAGGTTAACTTAGATGAACGAGGAGAGGTGGGTGCCCAAGAAAGAGTATAAAAGGGCACCTCTTCTCCTCTCTCACCACCCCCTTTTTGTGTAATTGGGTCTGTTCGGTCCAATTTGTGTTGAAAATTGTGACATTTTAACTACAAGCCTTGTAACGGTGTTTTTAGGCACTTTTGGTCATTCGTTGTTGTTTTTGGAGTTTGCGAGGTCTTTGTGGGTCCCTTGCCTTTTCCTTTGATTGAGCATGGTACTAACTATTCCAAGCTTGAGCTTAGAAGCTTTTGCTAATTTATTATGTTGCTAGAGGTTGTGGATGTTTATCTTTGAGTGACCCTTTTGGGCCATTCTCCATGTTGTGTCATGTACTAACCCTAGAGCTACCCCCTATTTGAGTGGCGATGCCGCTTTGGGGGGCTATAGTTCAAGTCATTGAAATTACTAACCCGTGTCGCTAGCCTTTAAGCGTCGAAGGCCCCTTTCCTTGTTGTTGTCTTTGTTCATAACAGTGATGTGTTATTCCTTGTTGAGAGACACGAGGGTGTAAGGGTAGTGGGTCCCACCTATACGGCAAAGCTTTGAACCCCATAGGGTAAGAAAATCCTCGTGGTGTGTAAGATAAGTGGAAAGACGGTGAAGCTTTGAACCCCCTTGGGATGAAAAGCCTTAGCAATGTGTTCAAAGGGGGAACGATGGCGAAGCTTTGAGCCCCTTCGGGGTGAAAAGTCTTAGCAATACGTTGAAACCACCTCGTGAGAGAACCGTGAGCCCATGTGGCCTTTCTTCCCACAAGGTTTAGTTCCCAAAACACATAGGGAACAAATCAAGGTTTAGGTCCTAAAAAATAGAAACTAGAGGTCAAGGTTAGTATAGGGGATAATTAGTAATAACCAAAGTAAGGCCTTTGCCTACACAAGCCTAACCTATCGCCTTTAGCAATAACACGACCCTTAACTTTTGTTTTTTGTTGAGAAGTTAGCACAAGGAGGTAAAAGAGCGGCCCAACCCAGCAACTAGCCACACCCCCAACATCCCAATACCCGAGAAAAGGGAGGGGGGTGGGTCTAGGTATTGACAAAGAGGGTCGAGTTGTGTATTGGTAGAGAGGGGGTCGGGCTGGGTTCTAGTAGAGAGGGGTTTGGGTTTGGAGAATCGGTAGAGAGGCAGTTGAGCTAGGTTTCGGAAGAGAGAAGGTCAGCTGGGTTTCAGCGGGGAGGGTGGAGATGTGTTTCGGCGAGGAGGGTGGGGCTCTGGGTTTCGGTAGAGGGGGGTCGGGCTGTGTCTTGGCAAAAGGGAGGTGGGCTTTAGGGTGTCCATGACCAAGAGAAGAAAAGAGAGTTGTCTAAGGGGGAAGAGAAGGAAAGAGCGGTAAATAATTAAGGCAGGAACGAGGCCTACAACACACTCAACAATGCTAAGCAAACCATTGCGGTAGGGAATCCAACTCCCCGTCTCCTATAAACCACAATCAAGCAACGAGCAAACGGACAAAAGAATAAGAAGGTGACAAGAGGGAGGACCATTTGAAGGTTAAGAGTGAAAGTAGATAATGTGGGAGGGAAAATCCTCAAGGCTTACTTAAGCCCTTAGATTAGAATTAGGTGATCACCATGAGATTAAGTGTGATACGTAAGTAGAGGACGTAAGCCATAAGACATAAGAAGTAGCTCAACCTTGGAGGACGGTATGACACGTCCTTGCAATTGGCTCAGTAGGTAGAAGAGGAGGGTAGTTGGGCCACCTTAGAATGCGGGAGGAAGGAAAAGAAGGGAGGAAGAAAGAAATAGGATAAAAATCAACAATTAAACCCTTTTACCAATTTATTTTATGCTTAGGGCCACTTCACACTACGGCACAAGGTCGAGAGTCCGTCGGTCTTAGCCAATCAGATTTCAGAGACCTAAGACTTTGGCCTCTCGGCCCTTCACACAAGGCGGCACAATCCAAAGTCTGTCGCCTTGATGGCAGCCTACATGGCATTGAAATGCTTACACGGCGACGGACTCTCGATTAGAGTTTGGGTCTCCATTTTTGGCCGACCCAAACTCTAATCGAGAGTCCCTCAAGTTTTTTTCAAAATCTGACAAAATTTGAGCCATTAGATCGGACTGTTTTTGTAGAAATAGGTAGGATGCCCTCCCTTGTTTATTGTTTATTTGTTTATTTGTTTATTCGTGTCCCCATTGGGGTTTGAACCCTAGTCTCCACCATTACAATGGGGAGTCTTTGCATTCTATGAACCTACTTCCCTTCAATGTTTAATGCCACCTTTTTATTCCATTTATATCCTTCATATTCCTTGTTTAATGATGAGAGCATGTGCTGTAATTATTTTTCCAAGGCCATTTTTGACTCCTTTCTCATGTTTTTTAACCTTTTGCTTGAAAAAATTGTCACATGGGTGACAATTTATTGAAAATTTCAGAAATTGGATGGATTAGAAGTCGAAAAAATGGAATAGGTTTGGACTTTGGGCTTGGACTTTGGGCTTGGACTTTGGACTTTGGCCTTTGGAGGCTTCACACTATGGCCGGCCGAAGGCTCCAATTCCTAGTTTTTTGGGCCTATTTATTGCTCATTTCCTTGGACTCTCACCAAAGTTTGGCCACTCAATCCCACGGCCTCTCGACTTGGACGGCCATAGTGCGAAGAGGCCCTTAGAACGGTGGTTCATTATCTCACGGCACGGGAGTTCATGGTGGAAGAGGTAGAGCTTCTGAGGGGCGTGATCAACGACTCAAGTTCCGAGGTATGAGTGAAACCTTTTTTCGTCGTCCTCTGCAACGACGACTAGTAGGGAACGAACCATGATGGTTCGCCCTCAAAGACTATACGCCAAACATCTCTGGTACCCTCGCTCCGCGGATCAAACACGAGTCGTGATCAAACTGTTTTTGAAAATTGCAAGCTCCTCTAAAAAACGAAATTTTCTTTTTTTCTCAAGCGTATTAAGAACTACAGTAATCTGTTGCTTCTGGATGATACAAATCCATGAGATTTTATTGAATCTAATATAGCGTCAAAATCTTCCGGTGATACAATATCAGTAATGGAGTAGAAACATTAAAGAGAAACCCACCTGGGCAGTCCCCTAACTCGTAGTGGAAACAGACCGTAGGGAACTTTCCCTACGGCTCTAACTAGAATTTAGTAGCTTGGGCCGAAGCCTACCTCTAGGACAGACCCTTAGGACCGTAGGTCAGGTCATTTTCAGGGACATAAGCATAAAGAAGAAGGCCATGGCTTTCCAAAACCCTAAGGCACGTCCAAATCGGAGTAAAAATGAGGAAGTTATCGCTGGATAAAGATTAAGATCAAATTGGATGAAGAATAGCTAAACGCTGAATTCGACAAAGAATTGAGTAGAATAGGAGGAGGCTACTAATTAGGGTCCAGGGCCTAAGAGAAAAGTCAATTCCGAATTATAGGTTAGGAGAAATTATCGGATGAAGTTTGGGTAAGGCTTGGATGAAAATTTCATAGGAATCCCCAATCAATGCCCGACTCCAGATCTAGGTAGGAGAAATTCTTTTGAACCATTCCTAAAAATTTCAGATCTTTCTGAATTGGAGAACTAGGTGCAATCAATGGATGAAGTTTGAAGAACTGAATAGCGGTCAAGCTTCATCCACCCATAACTTTGGCTATGAAGGTCGGATAGGGTCGAATCTTATGTTTTTAGAAATGGCACGAGATGAAATAGAAGTTTTCTAGGATAATTTTGCCTTGGCATAGGTTCTATCCAAATCATACAGTAGGCCTTCCATCCGGTCGGCCCAAAACATTGGAAGTAGTTTAAGCAAATCTTGCAATTTGGGGTCACTTAGGCACTTAGTAAAAGATTCATTGCTTGGAAGGCACAATGGACCACGCTTAGACACCCAAAAGAAGAAGTCACTTAGCCGAAACCCAAAACCTAGTTGTGTTTGTGAATTACCAAGGGTGGGTAATTTGGCACTCACTCACGGTAAGTTAACAAAGCTTCTAAGCTCAAGCTTGGAATAGTTAGTACCATGCTCAATCAAAGGAAAAGGCAAGGGACCCACAAAGACCTCGCAAACTCCAAAAACAACAACGAATGACCAAAAGTGCCTAAAAACACCGTTACAAGGCTTGTAGTTAAAATGTCACAATTTTCAACACAAATTGGACCGAACAGACCCAATTACACAAAAAGGGGGTGGTGAGAGAGGAGAAGAGGTGCCCTTTTATACTCTTTCTTGGGCACCCACCTCTCCTCGTTCATCTAAGTTAACCTTATGTTTTTGGATTTTCATCCAAAACTCAAGGCTTTCATCCTATGTTGGCCCACTAAGCTAACTTTTGGAGATTAACTTTGAATTGCAAACGGATTGCACCATTGGCTTTAAAAGGCCATTATTAGTCTAGGAGAAACCCTTCCCCCATTTCTATCTTCAAAATCACAACAAAACCTAGTGCCAACTTAATTAACGCCAAAAATTAGGGAAAATCCCAACTTTTGGGGTTAACTTTTCTAACTAAAGTAACTAGTCTAGGCTCCTAAGTAGGTACAGGGGAGTGAGAAAAGACTTGTCTTGGGCTCCATTCTACTTTTGTATGCTCCCGCTCCGCCGGTCAAACCCGCCGTGGACTATAATTTCCGTTAATTGTCATGGAATGCTATAGGTTTGGGTACTTCTGACTATCAGAATGTCATGAAACTTGTTGAGGCAACTTATTAACATAAAAGAAACTATACTAATTTTTTGTGGGAATTTATCGCCACTTGGGGAATTTCTAGGAATTTCCCATTGTAGGGTTGGGTAGTTGACCGTCCGAAAAGACATCTTCTAACTATTAGAAAATTACAAAACGTTTCGTGAAACCTACCATAGGATCCCACGATACATGTGTAGGCTCATATTTTTACTCTACAAATCGGCCTAGAGGGGACAAATTTCACCCTCTCGTTTAATTATTGATGGCTATGGAATCCTCCACATCGAGGGAAATCTTGGCAAACCGACTTTGTTGTTGGTTCCCAAGCATGGGATTAACCCCAAAACACCCTCCTTGGACCTTAGATTCCTCCACGGTCCCGCCTTGGTATTTTCGGCATCTACAAGCCAACAATTGGGGGTTCTACTATTTCATCGGTGGAATGGGGAAACTAGAACCTATCTTCGGGAACTGATTTCTATACTTTACCAAGGTTCCTTCAACCAAATCTAGCTTAGAGATATCCATTCTATGTGGATTTTTGAGCTTGATATGCCATCACTCAAAATTGACCAATTTGTCATGATTAGTTGGGTTCTAACCTATTTACAACTTGTAGTTGGGCCATTCTAGCCATAATATCCTAAAATTAGACCAATTATTGTATTGGAATGTGACACTCCTATTTTGGTTCTACACTCTTTTAGGGGCTTTTTGAATATAAAAGTACATTTAAAATGACAAAATAAATAAAAAATAAATAAAAAGTGAGCCCCTGGTGACAAATTAGGGGCTCACAAGCTCTGAATGTCACGACCCTCATCACAAGGTGTGCCCGTGCCACCTTGGTGAGCAAGGGGGACATTGGGGGTGACTCCCCAAGCCTTGCAAGAGATGAGGTGAGGGGGACTAGGAGTTCCGAGCGATCAGAGCGCTGATCCGTATGAATTTGGGGGCGTGTGATATACGCTTGGAAAGGTCTGGAGAAGACGCTTCTAGCCGTCCAAAGAACTCGTGATTTGGACTTGCGAGTCAAAAGTTATGGGCGTTCAAAGTTGGGGGTGTCTCGGTCGCGCCGGGAGTGCCCTAGCCGCGCCGAGAGTGTCCCGAATCTTTGGAGGGCGATATCTTTGCGAGTACTTGTCCGAATGGGGCAAGTGAGTAGTCCATCGGCATCTACGCGTCGCGTAGATGTCGAAAATGGGGTCGCATGTGCGATTTGGATCCCGGACCGCAAAGTTATGCCGGGTGAAAGTTCGGGAGTCCCAAAGTAGTGCGAATCGGGAGAAACGGGGTGGTCTTCCAAAACCAAAGGGTGTTTGGGAGTCCCCCTTGACATACAAAGGGGGGGGGGCTGCCGAATCCTGCAAAGAGTACTATGAGGAGGGGTGGTCTCCCTCCTCACTCCCGAATGGTGCCATGGTGAGCCTTAGTGGCCCCGGGTGATGAGGTTAGTGTTGGAGCCTCACCACCACTTGTGTGTTACCATGGAGTGCTTGGGCACTCCTTGATACCGGTTGGGTGGTGTCCCACTCCACACTAGGCCATGGTGTGAGTCCCGTTTGGTGAGTCCCGAAATGAGTTGGGTTGGGCCTAGTGGGGAGTTGGGTCCCATTCAAGGGCGGTTAGCATCGGTGGGAGTAATGCCTCACTGAGTGCTTGGACATCAATGGAAGTTCCGCCCCATGTCATCAAATGACATGCCCGATGTCTTGTGGGAGTTAAATATTGGAAAGAAAGGATTGGGAGTCACGGAGGAATGGGGAACCCCGTGACTTGAGTTGGAACCTAACATTGTAGGTGCGTGGCATGTGTAGTGTTAGGAGAGTGTGAACCTTAGTGGCACTAAGGTGTTAAGCATTTGGAAAGTGAGCTTAAGGTGGTAAGTGCCACTAAGGGGCACGACACTAAAAGACTAATGGTGGTTACTATGAAGGATTCAAGGTGCAAGGGATCTACAAGACCTCTAAAAGCTTGAAAAAAAAAAGAAGCCAAAAGTGCCCCGAAAACACCATTCAAAGTTTTTGGCTTAAAATGTTAAAATTCCCAATATACGTTGAATCCAATATACCCAAGAACAACAAATGGGGGTGAGTTGAGAGGATTGGGGCTACTCTTTTATATTCTTCCCTGGCACCTAGCTCCTTTCATTCTTCTTACAATAATCCTATCACTTTGGAGTTTCATCTTCATCTTCTAAGATTTTCACTTTCTATTGTGATCAAAAATCCATCTTTTGGAGATTAACTCCAAATCACAAATGGATTGCACCATTAACTATAAGAAGACATTTTTTGTCTCTAGCAATCCCCAACCCTTTTCCCAAACTCCAAAATCTCAATGAAACCTAGTACCAACTTAACACCAAAATCTAGTAAAAATTCAACTTTTGGAGTTTGATTTTTCTATAAAAATTAACTAGCCTAGGCTCTTAATTAGGTATGGGGGAGTAATAAAAGACCTATTTGCAACCTCATTCTACTCCCATATGCTCCTAATCTACTAGTCAACTCCACCATAATCTTTAAATTTTGCTAGTTATCAGGGAATCTTGCAAGTTCAGACACTATTGACTACCAAAATGTCCTGAAACTTATTGGAGCATCTTATTAATATAAAAAAATCTCTTTGAATTTTTAGTGAGATTTTACTTCCACTTGGGTAATTTCTAGGAATTTTTGGTCATAGGTTTTGGTTGTTGACCATTCGAAAGAGCATCTTCTAATTATCAGAAACTTTTGAAACTTTTTGTGGAACCTCTCATAGAATCCCACAAATTATGTATAGGCTCATATTTTTATTTTACATATTCATCTAGGGGGAATAAAACTCTCCCCCTTGTTAAAACATTGGTGACTAAGGAATCTTTTACAACGGAGGGGATCTTGACAAATTAACTTTGTCATTTAGTCCCAAGCATGATTTCAATTCAAAGTCACCATCCCTCAACCATAGATTCTTCCACAGTCGTATCTTGAAGTAATTAACTCTTATAAGCCAACAACTAGGGTTCCATTATTTTGTCATTGCGTTGGGGAAACTAGAACCTATCTTCATGAACTAACCTAAGGATCTTACTGGACTTTCCTCGACCAATTCTAGCCTTGATTTGTCACTCCCATTTGTAGATTGAGCTTATTTTGCCAATATCATGTATCCCTTCTAATTTCCATTGATAGTTAGGTTCTAACCTATACACTAGTGGTGATTTGGGATATTCTAACTACAACAATCTATTTTTAGACCAAATGTTATATTGGCATGTAACTTACTCATTTTGGTTCTACACTCTTTTTGAGGCTTTTGTATATAAAACTACATTCAAAATTGTAAAACACAAAAAAACCCAATAAATCCCTAGTGACAAATTAGGGGCTCACAATGATGCCTATAGTTTTTTTAAGTAAGTTTTCACCTTTATATTGCATTCACTACAAGTGAAAAAATTGTCTAGTTGCGTGGCAAAAAGACTTTGAGGATAGAAAGGTAAACTAGTCCAATATTTTGGAGGCCATTGCAAATGGAAGTTTGCATATTTGACATGTTTTTTTTGGTCTTTCAGATTCAATTAATAGTCTAAATGTTCTAAATTGTTCTCCCCTAGTCTAAAACTTGTTGAAAAGTGCCGCTCATGACATGACATTTGAAATTAATATTTGTTAGGAAAACTGCTACTATTTACTTACAAGTGTTATCTACCCTTGTTGGTTTTTCTTCATTCAAACTATATGTTTGCCAAGAGATGAGAAAAGGATCTACTTTGCTAAAAGACGAGAGACAGTTCAAAAATATATCGAACAATGCCTTGGTGTTCTCTAAGCACGTTTTGCAATTACCTAGAATCATAGCTGACATTAGAGCATATCATCATAGAGGTTATTTCAGACATCATATTTACATTTTGGATTTTCTTGTTATTTCAGACATCCTCTTCATCTTCAACATGATTCTCCATTTGAAAATGAAGAGGATGTTGAAGTTTTAGAGGACATCATTGGAGATTTAGAAAATGATACAATGCCTATGCATAGAGACTTAACATTTTGAGAGCTAGTAGAAGGCACAATTGAGATAAAAAATGCATATGCAGATTTCAACTTGAAGAAAGACTTGATCAAATACTTGTAGAGCTTCAAAGGGTCCAATTTAGCATAAATATTGATTTGTGGCTTGTGTTGTACCAAAAATCAATGATATGAAAATTATACTATTTTGCCATTCATTTCATATTTTGCATAATATCAATATATTTTCCATTTTTCTCTTGCATATAAATCCTTTAATTGTTGCATAATTCCAATGAAGCATATCAAATTTGGGTTTAAGGAAAGAAGAACTCCATGTTCTTATTGAATTGTTTCATTTAAAATTCATAGTTTTATATGAGAATTGACTTCAAAAAATTGTTGATTAATTTTTGTAATTCATTTATTTGGATATGTTGGAAATATTCATATGCACATAGATATTTCATATTAAAAAACATGCCATTAAGTAACAAATATTCCCTCTTTGAAAAATTCAATGTCAAGTATTGTATGACCAAATTCTCTAATATCATTAGAAGAGAATGAGCTACTGTGGAAGCCTCCAAGTTCCTACAAGTTTTCAGATTGTGGGAATTTTGCCACAACAACTCGTCAAATAATAATAAAAAAATAATTTTTTTCATATATTTAAGAAATATTTAAATAATTAAAAAAAAATTAATAGTTTAAAATTCTAGCCAACCCTAGCTGGTTCCCAACCTAGGGAACTAGTTTGAAACAGGCTTCCAAAGCAACCTGAATCTCCTCTAATGAGATATTTCAAAACCCTAAACTACATTTTGGCCAAGTTATTATACCACCGTGCTTAAGTCTATATCATGACACTTTTATTTTTGCTATTGAATTTCAATGTAAGTACAACATAAAAGTCTGTTTAGTTAGAGTTCAAGCCTACCTCAACACACTTTCATTTTATTAATTGAATTTAAATCATACTAAAAAATAAAATGTTTGTTGAGGTAGGCTTTAAATAGAGTTCAAACCTACTTCAACACACTTTTATTTTTCCAATTGAATTTAAATCAAAATCAAAAACCAAAGTTTGTTGATGTAGAGTTCAAACCTACCTCAACACACTTTCATTTTTTTACTTATATTGAAATTCAATAGAAAATATCAAAAATCAAATGTGTATTGAGCTAGGTTTCAAGGTCACATAACTAAGTCCAGTTAAGTTAAAGAGATATCTATATTATTAAATTTGGTCATACAACATTTGACATTGAATTCTTTATAGAGGGAAATTTTTGTTACTTAATGGCATGTTTTTTGATACAAAAGATGTGTGTATAGATGTATCCTACATATCTATGAAGTTGATTTAAAAAAATTAATCAACAAAGTGAACAATCAATTTTCATGTAAAGTCATGAATTTTAAATGAAACAATGCAACAATAATGGAGTTTTTCTTTTTTGAAACCCAGATTTAGTATGGTTAATTGGAATTGCGCAAAAATGAAGGGTTATTATGCAAGACAAGAAATGACAAATGTTGCCTGCCGTAATCTCGGAATCCACCGAGTTAGTATAAAATAGGTCTATAATAGTATAGAATTTTTCAAAATTTCTTATAGGGAAACAAAATTAGAATCCTCTTAGCCAAAACATTGCATTAAGGCTGAGAAGATGATCCAGGCGTTCCGTAAAGGAATCTGGGACAGAAATGGATTTGGGAAACCCGGATAGTGACAACCTATGGTCTAGAGTTCCGGTCTAGGAATCTAGAGAACCATTACGGGTAAACGGTCCACTTTTGGAACAGTCAATAGAATGACGGGTACTTAATCCCGCCACTCCCATTTCTCCTCCCTCTTTCTTCCGTAGTGATTTTGCACACGTATAGTTGAGTGAAAGAGTGGTGAGTTAGTGATTGTTTTTAGTAGATCAATTAATTTTGGTCTACGATGGCGGAGGGAGATATTCGGAAACCCTTAGTTATAGCATGGATGGTCCGTCCGACCATTCCGGAAAGGTTGAGAGATTGGTCTCAGCTAGAAGACAACCTGAGCGAGATAGGGTATGTCGGCCTATTCTTGAGGCCATGGACTATGAAGAACGATCGGATGGTTTAGGAGCTTGTCGTAGGAGCTCTGAATTAATATGAGTTGATAGTGAAGGGGCGACCCGAAACCTGGACAAATGAGGTTTGGGCCAAGGTATACGGATTTCCCAAGAAGGGATCCGGATTAGCCTCCCGAACGGATAAGTTTGCAGTAGGAAAGTTTAGGAATGCAACCTATTCTAAGGAGGGGTATGCCATTAGCGATTGTCTAGATGGGAGGCAAAGCAGGTCCTAGAGTTTCTCATATTCATCTTGTATCCGAAAAAGCCTACCCGGGTTACGGTTACGGTAGCCAACACCATTATGGGTGCAATGGAGGGTAGACTGGTCAATTGGGGGAAAATCATTGGAGCAATAGTCTCCAAGCTTGCCGCCAATGTCGGAAAGGCTAAGACCACCCAATTGGTCCTTACTTGTTCCACCTCTACCATCATGTGGAACTTTTGAGTGATTCAGAAATGGTAGAGTACAACACCAGATCCACAATCCTACATTATGGCCTCACGGACGAAGCGGAGGCAAAGGAGCTGGCCTTTGAAGAAGAAGAAGAGCCGGAAGATGAGGAGTAGCTCATGGATCGGAGATGAAGGAAATCCATCGATCCGGCTTCATGAGGAAACTCCTTATTCCGGAGAAGGTTCCGGAGGAGCCAAAGGAAGATATTTCCAGGTTCTTTAAAACTGGATTTAGTTGGGTCTTGTAGGCGCAGGAGTACCACGAGAATTTGGCCAATATTCTCAAGAGGATTAAGAAAGAGTTGAAGGTCGAGCCAAAGGACATACTTGATGCCGTGAAGAAACTTCCGAATCCGAAAGAGTTGGGATGGAAGGAGAAGCAAATCGAGCATTTGGAGAAGGAGAAGACGGACCTTCAAGCCAGGTTGAATTGGGCACAAGGGGAGTTAGCCACAACGAAGTAGAAGGAGAAGGAAGCTCTGCAACTAGTCAAGAATCTATCCGGTCTGGTGAATAGACCCGCGGATTTCGTCATCAAGGCCTCCCTCATTTAGAATCGGCTAATCGAGGAAGGACATTTCACTGGATCCAAGGTAGTCCAGATCCTAGTCGACTTCTCATTGAGGATGGATTCCGTGTTAAAGGAGATGCGCCAGCTCTTGGGGCAAATCGATCCGGACTGTGTCATGGATTTTTCCCATTTTCTTGAAATCTACTTTGACACGGAAACCCCGGTAAAGTTGATAACATCATTGCCACTATCGGCCAGACCAAAAGTCCCTAGGGAGATTCTTCGGCATTCAGCTGAGCACTTCTCAACTCAGTTGGAGAAAACCATCCGGGGAAGCATGAAGACGGCGCGTGAGCCAGTCAAACAAACGAATGCAGCACAAGAGTTGGCACCATCGGAAGTTACGGTCTCGCCACCAATCCCGACATTCCGTCCTCTTGAGAAGGAACCCCTTTAGACACCCAAGTTGCTTATCCGGAGTGACCTGGTGGACTGGATTGGAGGACTGTTGAATTCGGCCCGGACTCATCCGGAGAGCTTTGAGCATATGTAGTAGCCGCAGACAAGGCAAAAAAGGACAACCATCGTTCTGGATGAGACCTCTCCAAGAGAAGAAGACGAGAGAGAGGTCACTCAGATTGAGAAATTTGATGAAGAGGAGTACCAAACTAGATTAGAAGAGGAAGAAGAGGAGGAGGACATAGAAGAGGAAGACTCACCTCCAGAAATCCGGAAGATCTACACCCGGGCAGCATTGAGGACGACTCTGGTGAAGGCAACTCCAAGAGCATCCATCCGGGTATCATCAAGTCAAGGTGGGAGTAGTCAGAAGAAGGCGCGAAAGGCAAAGTAGTTAGGATTTTAGTTAGTTAGGATTTAAATTTTGAATCAGATCCAGGTTTCAAGGTGTGGGCTTGGGTTATGGATTTGTAGGATCTGACTTTCCGGGTTTCTTAGGAGGTCTGTGGTTGGTCACTTGGATTTTCAGGTGGCTTTTTGGCTTTGGGGTTTTTGATTTTTAAGGGGAGGGTAGGCTTTTTGTCCTTTCATTCCATCCTAGCACTTGTAGTTGTTATCTTGTCATCCTTTCTTTAATCTAAGCCACCAAGTGGACATTCAGGAATTGATCTGTTGTATTTCCAATTTTCCTGTGTTTTCTTGTAAGAGCATTGAAGTATAAGAGAGAGGAGGAAGAAAGGAAGAATCTGGATCTAAGGTAACTAGATTTGATTTGGGAGGGAACATTTGTGACGTAGTTTAGGCTTGTGAATATGGTCTTGTGCACAGTGCCTTTAAAACACTAGAACGGGAATCCGGCAAGGAGTGGCTTGGGTGCGAGTCCGGAATACCAAGGAGGGTTTTGTGCAGAGATAAGTAATCGCCAGCGGAAAAATTCCCATCCTATTCTCCCCGGAAGGTCTACCAAACTGTAGGATTAGTCTAGTGAATGACTAACAATCCCCCATCAGTTCTGATTTCTATTGATCTGTCGTTGTAGTGGATAGGACTTGTTTCGGCTCTGAGTGACTTGCCTTCCGGATTGGCCATCCCGAAAGTTGTGAGAGTGGTTCTTGGTTTGATCTAGTACAACATTTGGTCTAAGTATGTTTTGTATAGATTAGAGAGAGAAGAGAATGTGAGGAATAAGCGTGGTGAGTCCCTACCCCTCTACAAGATCAAAGGCGGACCCTCCGAGGGTATAACAGAGGTACCAAAAACCAGTGTGTGTGAAAAGTGACGGATCCAGATTTTGGAAAGGAGTGGATCCGGATTGGATTTCGGAAAGGTAGTGATCCGGAAAAGAGAAAAAAGAGGTGAAGAGAGAGCTTGAGTTGGTAACATGGATAATCTCGGCTTGCAGCAATAGTCTAGAATCCCCTAGGATGATATTTCGAGTCATTTTACGACATTTTGGTGTTGTAATGGTACTTATGCTCTATTGCGCATACGACAACAAATATATTTAGTAATATGCAAAACATTAAATGAATGGCAAAATAGAATTTTCACTACTTCTTAATGTAGTATAGGCTCAAATGAAGTATTGGTGACCATTGAAGGTCAAATCTATGTTTACACTACTACATGCGTAGACATTCTTTGACTCTCCACCCTCCACCCTCAACACATGCCACTTAGTTGGCATGGTTGCATCCACTTGCTCCATGCTATCCCACTCACCATCAAAAAACCCATGCAAGTCTATTGTACCATGTCTACCTTCAAACATTCCATGGAAGTCTATCCCACTTGCTTACCTAAAATCCCTTGTGGAAACCCTATGTGTATGGAATCTATTGAACCCCACCTCCGAGTTCAAATTCTACCTCCTCCCCACCATCCAATGCTAAATTGAAACTACCAAAACCTTGTCTTCCTTCAATGCCATCCCCACTCCCACTATGCAAAGGAAATTCTAAAGGTCTTAGAAAGAATCCCGGTCCCTATGAAGATGTAGAGTTGAGTAAAGATTTGCCCCTCTAGTTGCATCGAATGGAACAAATCCTTCTACCGATTCTCTTTGCATGTAATCACAAAACAAGCATTCCAATTGTAATTCGATGTCAAACAATAACTATTGCACCGTACCTCAATACCTCCAATCACATACCAAGAATATATGAAAAAAAGAATTAACTTTGTCATGTGTTGTTGTACATCGAATCCCCAATCCAGCACTTATAGTGTCATCTAGGGAAATGTTACCCGAGACTTTCACCATAGCAAAACACTATAAATGTCTCTAAACAAAACATAGAATCAAATTTCAAAGTCTCCCTCTACACCCAATGCTCGCCATTTCAAGTGTCATGCAAGAGAACATGCCACCCCAACATTCAAGTATAGTGGTCAGAATAACAAATATATAATTCCAAAATCAGGGTATATAATTTCAAAGTCTTTATGTTCACTTGATGCTTAACATTTGGAGTCATACAAGAGAGAAAGGCACCCCTAAAATTCATCACAATAGAAGAGGTAGCATGTGATCCCGAAAAATACATAATATAATTTCAAAGTCTCCCTTAAAATCCATCACAATAGAAGATGTAGCATGTAATTTAAAAATATATATAATAGAATATCAAAGTCTCTCAAGTACCTGATGCTCACCATTCTAAGAGTCACAATTGACAAGAAGTTACCTCACAAACTATCTAGCACAAGAGAATATCATGGAAGCATGTGACCAAAAATAGTAGAGAATCTAATTTTTCAAGTCTCCATATGCATCCAATGCTCACCATTTTCGAAGTCATGCATTAGAAGAATCCGCCTAGAATTTACATTGAGCACAACAAAAAAGCAAGCAAGCATGTGACCAAAAAAATATGAAATCTAATTTGGAAGCCTCCCAAACACTTGATGCCCACATTTTAAGAGTGAGATGGAAACAATCCTACCTTACAATCTAGCACAACAAACAACAAGCATGTTACACAACAAAATTCTAAATCTAATAGTGTAGTCTATCAAGCATCCAACATTCAACATTTTGAGAGTCCACAACTCCACATGTAGTACACAAAAGAAATATCACAACATTCAAATATTCTCTTAATCTCAGTTCAATTAGACTCTCAATGTCTGCATGTACTAGGAAACTTGATGCTCCCATAGAATTCTTTAATTCCATGTCCGACACTAATAATCTCCTTGTATAATTGGATATGGAATTACTAGTAAAGCGTTTTGTTAAAGGATTCTAATCTTCATCCAATATGATAAGCATCATTTTGCACTACGAGCATCTTGAAAGTTAAACTTCCTTTCAAACTCTCTTCTGGAACTTGATCAAAGACATCCTCACTTGATCAATTTGTTGTTCGACGTGGGAAAGTTGGTTGGTCGGCTAGTTGGCCTTTGACAAGAATGAGTGAAAACGCATAAAATCTTAGAATTAAAGTATGGACATGTAGGGGTCAATTGTAGTTTCAAATTGTCATCATCACTTGGTGGAGTCTCTAATTGAATGGATGAGCAAGTGCAAAGGTCTAACACTAAGCGTATTATATAAATGTAAAGGAATACAATATAATTTTGACCAAATTCACCTTCAACTTGATGACTTAGTTGTACATAGCTCTCCCTAATTATCACTAAAGCAACCACCTACACAATGCAATAGGAGTTGGACATCATTCTCACTTATCATTATTCAACAATGCAATAGGAAGTGTTCCTATATATGCACACAATGTTCAGTCCGTATTTCCACCCTAAGCTAATAATATTCCCACTCCCTCCCTCCTTGTTTCCATATACTCAGTCCCTTTTCTAAATCCGTAGTCCCTCTTGTTAACACAAGCATTTGTTTAAGAGAAAACTAAATTTGTAGCCTAAGGTACGCTTCAAATGTGAATAAGTGAAAGTAATTAGTACATTATCCAAATTGCAAGAAAAATCTATGAAATCAAAATTAAACTATTTGGCACTCTTTCAAGCATGAGTCCTGAATCCTGAACACAAATTCCCATTTCCTGTTGCCCTCATCTCAATTCACTACTCCAAGAGTGAATCCAATTCCAAGGACTCTTATCCATGACAATGCTTCAAGAGTGACTAATTACAATTAGAAATTTACTAGAAGAACCTACCTAAGAATAAAAAAACAAAATAGCTTGTAGCTTGAACTTGAAGTGAGAGGCAAAAATGAAAATGAACACAATTCTTAGTTACCCTCATTCACATGTGGTGATGAATTTGCTATGAAGGGGGACTGCCATTGTTCAATCTCAGAGATCCCTACCTACAATACTCTCTTGCTTCACCCACCGCCAATGCTTCTACTCCAGTACCTAAGGGGTAATTAGGATGGTCACTACCAAAGTTTCCCCCTTAGTTGTGGTTGTGGTTTACTGTCCAGCCTAGTAATTCAACTAAGTTCGGGGTGAATTGTCATTGTTGTTCTAGCATTTGTCACCGTGTCTCTTTCATGTTCTTGTCTTCTTTTGAGACTCACTCTCTGCCTATAAAAGTACCTTTTCAATTGCAACAATTTAAGCTTTCAATTTTGTTGCAAGTAGATGATCGGATTCAAGTTGCAATTGCAACTTCATGAGCAATTCTTCTTCGTGTAGTCGAAGGTATTCATGGAAAGCAGGAGCAACAATTTCAGAACTAGAGGATGTCATGAGCAAAAACATATTTTGTTCTTCCAATATCTTGGTTTTTTGTATTGCGGCCATTTTCAACTCCTTAGTGGCCTTCACTTAGACAAATCCTAATTTGTCATTCAACTTGATCTATTGTAAGCAACCTCTTTGGCCACTTTTGTACCCATTAGGCATTCTTTGAGAACTTTGTTGCTTGGAACCTCAATATTATCATTTAAGCCCAAAACAAACTCACTAGTACAAGCTTTGGATTCTTGATTACATGATTGTGATTTCTTCTTACTTGGCGTTGGATGGAGAAATTTGGGTTAAAATAGGACGATGAAAGAGCTTGGGTAGGAGCCACCAATACACTTCAAGCATGATGGGGTATTATATTGACGTAATAATTTTCCAGAGTAGTTGCCGAGGAATGGGTAGGTTGGTTCCCCTATGATGTAGACAAACCACCCTCTACAAGAATCTTGGTACTGGAGGACGGATCTATCCACATTGACAACCTAGCATGCACCTAAATGACCAACTAGCACCACACATGATTCTCAATTATCCCCATGGGGCACATTCTACTTGCTAAACCTTTTTTGTTCAACGCCTTGTCGGACCTATATCAAGTGGAATTCTCTTAGAGAATTAGGACAACATGAGTTCTCAGAGGCCCAAAGGAAAACCCCGAGTTGTTTTATTATGGGAGAATTGACTCAATTGGTTGGGATCTAGGCAAATTTGAATGGAATGCAGACGGCCACAATGTCCCTCTGATGGATTACTCTACCAACCTCGGTTGTAAACTACTCAAAAGAGCTCACCAAATCCCTAACTTGGTCACTTAGAAATGGGGTGGTCTCCTCCCAAACGACTTCTACCTCCAATGGAAGACAATGTGGCCTCTAGTACGTATGAGAAAGGAAGCAGGCCTCCTTTGGCTTATATGACATAGGGTAGTGGCAGTGAACTAATGGAGAGGAAGAATCAATGATGAGGTGGATACACAATGTTGAATCTACCCTCGGAATGTGGTTGAATCCATGCTTCATCATTCTAGAAGTACTATGCAGCCCAACTGGCCTAGCAATAGGCCATTCACATTTTGAATGTGCTCCTCATAGGTGAGCAAGCATGCAACTCCTAGAGACCCTTAACCTAGAGACAAGGGATTTTCTTAGTTGGAAGTCCGCACAAGTTTAATGCCATCAAACAAATTTGGGTGGAGGACCATACAACCTAGGGATGCAAGAGGCTTCCTAGAAAAAGAGATGCAAGGATAGTTTTAATTTGGATTTACTAGTAGAAAACAATTAGAGAAATCCAAGATGGCTAGGCATATAATGAGAGCAATTAGAGTAGACATGATTACTAGCATGGCTAGGAGATTAACATTGAAGTTGGGGCATCCAATGACGTGACTTCAAAAGTTGAAAGCCTACTTCTTTAACTACAATAATTGACGAAATGTATTGTGATAAATTAGGTACCATGTAGGAGACCAAGGAGAACTTTCATCAACCAACTCCATTGTAAGAACTTGCAAACAAGTGCAAATACAATAAGTTCAAAACTTCTCTACATTACAAATTATTATACATGTACTACTTGTCTATATGCTACTTGTATATTTATTACACTTCAAATATCAAATGACGTTTTCAGTGATAGTCTATTGTTGAATTAAAGTACTTTTAATCCCTAAAGTCCTATTGTTCCCTTGTGGAGGACAAACTCGATTTTGGATAGGCTTCTACAGTCTCAATTTTTCTCGTGATTTTTGAAACATTTTTTGGAGATAGGAAAATACATCAACTTCAAAAAATATAATTTTTCTTTCATTCGGTGCACAAGAGCAAAATTTATGCCACCCTAAGCCTAAAACACCATTCATCAAGAAACACAAAAAATAACAAAATGAATAATTCAAAATTTTGATTCTTGTAGAATATATTTGTGTCTATATAGAAATATTTCTTTCATTCTATTTAGACTAGTGATAAGAAAGTTATGTACAATCTTGTTTTTTGAGCAATCTCAATAGCTTTATGAAATAATAACTTGTATGATTCATTCTCAATTGCAATTTTCACAAAGTTTTCAAAACAAAGGTTGATAGTATTTAATTCATTTTGCTAAAATAATCTCACCATTGAAATTTTTGTGTTTCAATTTTATTTGAAACCTAGTAACAATTTAGTTTCTCCTTTGGTCTCATACCTACTTCAATTTTTTTATAAATTTAAAGAATGAAAATTAAGTGTGTTTTAAAAAGATTTTCCTAAACTTTCAACTCCATTCTTCAACATAAAAAGTTTTTTAATTCAATGTTAGTAGAGCAAAATTTTTAAGCTCACAAGACTCAAAGCCTTAAAATCTAGGAATGCAAGGTGCAAAACATATAGTTTTCTTCACTTCAAAAGCAAATATCTTAGAATCCATATAGTCAAAGTTTTTGAAATTTCTTCTACACATTTTTTTACTAGTCTAGTAAAAGATCCCAAGGTTACAGATGTGAAAAAAATAATTTCTAAAGTTTTTTACACCTTGCAATAGAATGGTAGTTTTGAGTGTTTTTGGATGGGTAAAAAAGCCTTGGTACTATAGGGGTTAATCTTGGAAGGATTGATTCCAAGTCTCATTGTTCATTATTCTATTTGGTGCCATTTTGCAACCAAATATGAATGAAAACTTGCCTACTTATTTTCTAAAGATGGAATAATGTGTCCAATCTAGGTCATAAAAGTTTCAGATTTTTTGGAAAAAATTTGAAATAATTGTGAACCTTTTAAGAAAAAATGAAAAAAACTCATATCAACTATAGAATATACTTAAAAAATCTGAAATTTTTTCCATAGATGTATATTATAGATTATGAAATCTCGGTATGAACCAAAGTTACTGTGTCACTCTGAAATTAGAAAATCAACAAATAAGGTTGCGCCAAAGGGTATAGGGAGTTAGGGACGGTTATAGGTGTTTTCTCCTCATGGACAAGGCCGGCCAACGAGAGTGGGGTAAGTCCTCGGTCGGTCGGTCTCACCTTCGTCGCTGTATCCGTGAGTGAGTGTACCTTATGTCTGTTGTCGTTGGCTTCCCTGCCTGTTGTCCTTGTGTTTGTGTTCGGTCATTCGGTTACCAGGATTGACTACTGCTGCTCCCTTCTTTTCCTGTGAGTGTGTTTTCCATTGTGCGTGTGAGAGAGTCGGGACCAATTTTGTTGAGTGGGTTTCCGGGACGAGATGAGTTCCGCGGAGAAGGTGCGGGCCTCGCACTTGTTGGTGAAGCATCAGGGCTCGCGCCGTCCGGCGTCATGGAAGGATCCGGAAGGGAGGATCATCCGCAAGACCAGCCGCGACGAAGCGGTGGCCAAGCTGCAGCAGTTTAAAAGCGACATCGAGAGCGGTAAAGCCTCTCTGCCCGATTTGGCGGCGTCCAATTCCGATTGCAGTTCCGCCAAGCGAGGCGGGGATTTGGGTACGTATGTGTTTCACTCTGTTTTCAATCTCCGCTTTCTCAAATTCCACGGTGAACGTGGTGGAGAGGAGAGGAGGAGGGCCGGGAATTTTCTAGGAGCCCGTGCTATCGGTTAGGGTTTGATTCTCGAGGGTTAATATGTGCTGGATGATGGCAGGTGCGATGTAGAGCTTGGAAATGAGTTGGGCGGTGTGCTCTTGTTAGGGTTCGATTGTAGATATCAAGTGCTGGGCGCCCAATTGCACTTGCAATCGAGTCTGATTGCTGGTCTGGTTCTGTAGACAACTGGGGAGGGTTAGGGAGGGCTCGTAGGTTACGCTAACCCTGAGACGGATCGTGCTTCTGGATCGCAATTTCTATTCACTATTTGGGTCTTGTTATCTCTATTTCACTACAACTGCTCCGGACTTCTTCTCCTTTTGTCCCTCCCAACTTTGGTTTCGACATTGAAACTTCTGCTTCTGAGGAGCAGACCATCTCAGGATTCTGCATGTTGGTCAGTAGAGGTGTGCTTACATTTGCTTACAATCTTCAATTGCTCTTACCTCTCTTCTTTGCAACATCGCTTACTCTGATAGTCAGGCAGCTAAAAATTCTTGGCGATATCGAGCTGGAGTTAAGTCATAGGTCTCCTCATAGCCCTAGTTGCTCTTTGGAAGTGAGCTAACTTGCACTGCCATGTGGTGGGCATGAGCAGGGTGGTTCGGGCGTGGGCAGATGCAGGAACCATTTGAGAAAGCCACTTTTGGTCTGAAGGTGGGCGAGCTCAGTGACATTATTGACACCGACAGCGGTTCTCACATTATTCTTCGAACCGGTTGACACGTGAACAACTCGGAGAGGGTTGTTACCGTGGTTGGGTTGTCGAAGGAGGTTGTTTTTTCTGATGGTTTAAGTCACGGCAACAACAATCAGGTGAAGTGATCTTTATGTGGAAGAGCAAAGGGAACCTTTTGTGATGAATTGAAATGCTCAGTATCCAGAGAATTTGCAGTGGACTTGTATCATGTCACAAACCATGGGTACAAAAGTTGTCGGATGCCGCTTTCTGAATGGAATTTCCTCAGCTGCATGTTCAGTAATTCTCCTTGCACATCCGCCCAATCGTCCTCTTTAAAGTGGAGAAAACGGTTTGGGAATCCTCCTAAATGACTTCGAGGTTCAAAGTTGGAGTCTACCTTTGGATTGGCACGGTTGCAACTAGTGTAGGTTTGGAAACGGTTCCACTTTGTTGCTAGACAACTCTACAAAAATCAGGTGGATTGATTTTCATCTTCCGACCACCATATCGATCACTTGTTTAGTACGTTCAATGCTTGACTTGATTGTAAATTCGAGTTTGTAGAGGTGACTAAGATGGTGTCATTGTATGAAACGGCAGCGACTCCTGGACCAACCAAAGAGAAAACGTGAAATACATTAAGGTAGAAGCATCCATAACCGTCAATTTAAGCAATTCAGCATAGTTGGGGTCAAATTTTTCTACAAATAATATTTTTTCAGTATTAGCAATTGAAAATCATGTATTTTCAAAAAAAAATAGAATTTTTGGATGAGGCATCTAATTTCTATGAATTTTCAAAGTAGAACTTCCTAGGGCACCCATAGCCGAACTCTACTAAATCTGCCTTGATTTTAGCACCAAAATCTGAAAAAATCAGAGCCCACCAACCACTATGAAGTATGGAGATGGTTTCAAGGTACATTAAGGAACACTTTGAGGGAACTCTACTCTCAAACTATGGGTACATTCGTGATAATGGGTGTTCCTATCTTAGTTCAAATCATGCTCATTTGCTTGTCAGTGGCTAAATATATGCTTCTACATCAAGATTTCAGGGAGAATTTTATTTATACTATATAAACGCAAGATCTACTAACATGCATATTAGAAATTTTTACAAAGGAAATGGGTCTTTTTCAAAAATGAAGGGAGTATTATGTAAGATATGCTAACATGCATATTAGAAATGGAACTTGCATGCCATTGATTCATTTTGCAAAAATATGAATATGAAATAATATTAACACATATCTTGTTTAAAGATTTATCTTAATAAAATTGGAGTTTGAGTGGAAAAGTTGGCTTGTTGCTTTTTTTTTTGAGGTAGACAAGCCTACTACCACTTGAGGTAGGCAATTCCAAGGGGAACATATTTTTTAGTTGTGTGCTTGTCTCTTCCAGTCCAAGCAGAATTATAAATTTCTGATTAAAATTATAATTTTCATGAATTTTTGAAGTGGTTTGCCTTGAAATTGTAAAACTGCCAATAGAGCAAAGTCATTCCATTTTGATTAATGAAATGAAAGTTATAAGGAAGCAGCTATAGATTCTCTACTCTAATTTACAAAATGTTTTGAAAAAAATAAAAACATAGGATGTAGATTGTTTACTACATTACAACCATTGGAATTGGCATTTTTCAATTCCATAGTCAAATTCTTAACTATTTAGTATTTCAAATCATTCTTTGCTTTTTTCTACTGACATATTTTTTCCTATATGTTGTACAATTTCACATGATTTGAATTTCTTTAAGCATGTAGCCAACTTGCCATGAATGAGGAATCCAAAGAAATACCACCATTTTGGACATTTTTTCAGACAAATGTAAAGTGTAGTTGCTTGGGCCTAAAAAAGGATTTTTGTCAATTCAAAGAAGACATTTTTGTCCAAAAAAGGACTTCTCTACAAGATAGTTTTATCCAATTGGCTTTTTGTTCATTTGAAATAATACCTGAATCATTTATTCTTTTTATGACTAATTTGATAGTATTGATGTAAATTGCATATTCATATCTAGATAAAAATAAAAATAGGTAAAAAAAAAGATAGTGACTTTACCCTCCAAAAAAATGGGGGTGATTTTTAATAGAAATTGTCAAAGAGTGACATTTTTAATGAGCTGCCTCCATTCTATTTTAATATTTCAAACTTCAACCATACAAAAGTATACTAGACTATGATGATGACATGTGGGAAAAAGTTCATCCCATTTGAACACATCAATTGAAAGAATATAATGTTTGAATTGTAAACAAAAATATTTTCATTCCTACAAAACATGGTAAGTTAGAAGACTAATAGACTTTGTACTTGATCCCCCTTGCAATAAATTTTTTTCTCTTAATGAATGTGTGTCTCTTTGCCATTAAGTTCAAAGTCTTGTTATGCAAAGTGTAGAAGCACATATGGAGTCTATGTTACTCTAAATCACCCTACAATGCAAGGAAGTTAAATGAACTATAAACTTGGATTTCAACATGGTAAGTGGAGTTTGACTTCTCTGGAATGAGAATTTTGTGCTGAATGTAGATTTTCTGTTACAACTACGTACAATATTATGTTACATGCCTACATGCCAAATTTCAAAAGTTGATGAGGAATTTAGCAGAAGATGCCAAAATTGCACAACTTGCCTCAGCTTTCTAGAGCACCATAACTTTTGATCTAAGCATTTAATCTAAATTTTCTTAACCCCTAAAGTCCCAAAGTTCCTATGGAGAGCTCTTGGGATTTTGAATAGGCTTCGGTGACTTCAAATATTGACATGATTTTTTAAAACCTTTTTGGAAGATAGGAAATCACATTAGCTTTTGGGAAATTGAATTTTTATTTCAATTAGTGTCCAAGAGCAAAAATTAAACCACACCCAATCAAAAAAGTAGTTCACTAAGCTGTACAAATAAAATTAAATAAAATTAAATCTTTCATATTTTTCAAATTTTGTTTTCTCAAAGATTACATTGATTCACCCTATTTGGAGTAGCACTGATGAGAAACTTATGGACAATCTTGTTTAAAGACAATCTACGCATCTTCTTGAAAAAATAACTTACAACATTAATTTTCAATTGCAAATCTTTTGCAATTTTTCAAGAAAAAATTGTTTGACAAGATTAGATTTGCAATCTAGAACAATGTCAATAGAAGGATTATTGTATTTCAATTACATCTTGAGCTATTAACAAATTAGTTTTTTTGTTCAATCTATAACTATTTCAACTTAACAATTTTTTCAAGAATAGAAATTAAAATTTTTTATTTTCAAGTTTTTGACGCGAAAGCAGAGCAACAGACGCGAAGTTGGCCACAAGTTAAGCTAGTTCTCGGCATCCCCTTATTACACAGAAATTCATGTCCTCCTCCACCTCCCAGAGGGCCAAACCCTTGAATGCCTGGGAGGGGATGCTTCAGCAAGTCCCCAGTCCTCATGGACTGCGACCGACTGCATGCTGTTCCCTGACGAACTTCATCCTTGTTACTCTCCGGGACGGAATGGAGCTACGTTACTCAGAAGGATGACAGCGCTACAGCGTCGCTTGGAAGAGGAAACGGAGTGCCAACTCTCCATTCGAGACACACACGAACGGCGATTTATTACTCTCAGCGAAGCCCATCGAAGTGGAACCCACGGAATGCACAGCAAGAAGTGAAAAGATTGAGACATCAAGAACTTCAAAAAAACAGAAACTCGATTAACCCCTAAATGCCCAAGGCACCATATTCTGGTGTTTCGAAAACTTTGAAGTTAAGTAAAACCCAACCAAATTGTTATTATTAGAAGTTTGTATTTTTGGAGAATTCTTTTTCAAGTCTAGTTTTAGGATCAAAAAGCCAATCTGAAAAATAAAGGATTATGATTTTTCTATAGAAAATTTAGTGCAAGGATGCCCATTGCAATCTTGACTTCCCGTAGTGTTGAGGGCTCTTGAAAATGACCCTCAAATACACTAGATCTTGGAGGCAAAATCACATTAGAAATTCATTTAAAAAAATTGTAGAATAGATTTTGAAAACTCGTAAATTGATTGGGGTTGTGCATGCTAGGCCCTATAACCTCATATTTTTTTAGTGACCAACTTTTTAGAGTTAACATGCACAAAATGAATTGAAAAATTTTCACAATTTTTACACCTTCATGATCAAACATTATAATCTTTCAATCTGTAAGTGATTTTGTTATATTTTCTTTTCCTATGTGATCTCTAACATGTCTAATTTGAATTTGTACGGTTACAATTCAAAAGAAATTGGTACAACTTCTGAAAATGTTGACTTTTTGTTCAATTTAGATCAAATTTCAAGGATCTTCAAACAGGCCTTGGGCATTTAGGGGTTCAGAACCAAAATCAGCCTTGCATTGTTTTCACGTTTACTGGGCTCATTTCATCGTCAATGTCCAGAAACCCGACAGCATATCAACGGGTGCACTTGCATAGCTCCTTAAGTGACATAATTGCAGAATGTTCGACAGAAAGTCAGTTCAGGCATCCTGACAGCTAACGTGAAATAAGCTCTCATGAAAATCAAATGCCTGAATAATCTCAATGCTTCCAAATGAGTCTCAAAGCAAAGCTGCTGCATCGACCTCTCCTGGAAGGGGACCCAAAGCGTCCAGATTCCACGGGATGTTTCGTTCGCGAACACAGGTTCGACCTTTCCTTCCTGACCAAAGAGGCCCACTGCCCACTCTCGAGGACAGTGGAAAACATAACGCGATGCTTTGGTCACATCCCACAACTGCACAGAGCGAAAATGAAGCAGTGCACAATCACGACATCCTGAGGAAAAACATTCACTACGTCGCATGGAAACGAGCAGTCCCGCATGGGATGGTCCAGAAGAAGTACGAAGGACGAAAAAGCGCACGCCCCAAAGACAAACGAGAAACGGAAAATGGAAGATCCAAAAATGCATAAATTAAGGAACGTGTGTAGTGTACAACGCCTTTCGAATCAGTCCCAAAGGAGAATCGTCACAACCAACGTGCACGGAGTTTGCGCCTGTGAAATCGTGAGAAAGATATGCACATTTTACTGATTCCAGAAAAAGACTGCGGATGCGGATGCGCTAGGCTAGCTACGGTCAAGAGCAGTTGTGGCCGGACGTCACCACACTCTCCCCTTGATGTTGTCAACAGATACGGCGAACTTACTTTCCGAACAGCTGCAACAAGACACAACACAATCCCACACCCGCATAGTCAGTCCACATTCCAAGCGGACACCGCACACTCAGACATCGAACGAATTCCACCCTGGCCCACTCTTCCACCAAGAACCCCCCCTGCCCGACGTCAGCCACGACGCGTACATTCACGGAAACAAGACGGGGACCCAGGCCATCTCCAGATCGAGACACTTACGGATTGCAAGACGGTGGTGTGGTAGGGGTCGGCGATGTGGGCGAACAGGTTGTCGATGGGGCCGGTGTGCGTCACGTTGGCCTGCACGAACGCGCCCAACACGGCCAACATGGCCAGACGGCCGTTCTTCACCTCCTTCGTCCTCAGCTCCTTCAGCTTGGCTCCCTCGCCCTTGCCATAGCCCAAGGGGTCGAACCACAGGCCTCCGGGGTACCCGACGTCCGTGCCCGTCAGCTTGTAGTTGGGAAACACGGGGTCCGTGTTCACGCTCCCCGGCCTCGCGATGTCGGCCCACCTCCTGCTCTCGGCCCACGCAAAGAGCAGCAGCTCCACGATGAACAGGGTGCCCTGGTCGGCGAAGTACGTGGCTTTACCAGCCTCGTACCACGACGGAGTGTTCAGGATGCCAATCTTCGTCAGAAGCTCCGGAATGAAGATGCCCGCGGCACCCAGCATGGACCAGCGGCAGTGCACCAGCTCCGCCTGCACCATCCACTTCAGGCGGTCGGGCTCCGAAGCTGCACACGCACGGAAGTCGGAACCCAAACACACACGCACATCAGAAAGACCCCCATCAGACCCGCTCCGCTGGCAGGCAGATGGGTAGGCCCCCTGCGAGCTCCCCTCGACCCCCGCACAAGTATGGAAAAAGCACACGATCTATCCAATTCGTTTCATCACCACATCCACTCCAATGTCAACAAACTATCAGGCACTTCAAGTCAGTGAAAAGCCTACCGAGTTCCAGGGGGTCGAAGCCGTAGTCTCCGGGAAGGCTGCCGTCCAGCCAAGCCGGGGCTGTGCTTCCGGGAAGCCACAATGGCCGGTCGCTCTGGCCTCCGGCCACAGCGGCGGACACCGTCAGGTCGCCCGTGGCTGCGGCAGCGACCTTGGGCATGCGCAGACGTCGCCCGCCCAGGAAAGCGCTCCTGGCCGAACCCGCATTGCTCACCACCTTGCTGCACGACGCAGAACAAGACAGGGAAAAACCTCAGAAGAAATCCGGAGCAAGGAATGAATGGCAGAGAGTCCTGCACTGGGCTCGTCACGTAGAGACGATCCAACGCTCTAAGAATGAAACTCCGACTGGCCCTGCCACACCAACCCAACTCTCTTCGATCGTCTGCTCTCCAACACACCTGGATCCGATCCCATCGCAGAGATGGGCGAGGCTCCAGCGGCGACAAGGCCCCACGATTGGGACACTTCGAAGCCGTGCTAGCTTCCCCTCCCCCCGTGCCTCACAATTCAGCGATCCATGTCACCCAACACACCCGGTAGGAATGCCCATTTGATCGACACAGGCATGGATTGCAAGCATGCACTGGGGCCACGTTTTCAGCCCAGCTATGGCTCCAATGCGAGAGGTGGACACGGTCGACAGACGCACCACAATGTACAGTACACAGGCTCTGTTTACGAATTCTAGCACACCCAGCTCTGAACTGCTGCAGTCCGTCCATCCGTCCGTCACCACAGCAGTCCCATGGCATCTCTCGAAACGACGACGACTTGGCCCAGGGCTGCCCGACTCGCTTCGGTCCACCAATTAGCAAGCCCACGGACCGTGGCATTCCCCGCTGGCCCACAGAAAGGAGCGGACGCGAGCCTTCGCGACGCCCTGAGGCCGCCTCCGCGCACCTCCCGAGCGGAGAGACAGTCCTGAACGCAAGTCCTCAAGGCAAGGCAGGGGAAAGAGAACGAAGACAGACCTGGTGGACGGGGCGGCGACGGCAGCGGCCACGCTGGAAGAGGCGCTCACGGCGGACGACATAGCTGCAGCAACGCGGAGAGAGCTGCACGACGTACGGGAGGAAAGCCGGCGGGGATGTGCAGCAGCAGCAGCAACAACAGCAACAGCAACGGAGGAGGAATCGAGGGTGCCAGGAAGAGCAGGCGCAGGAGCAAATTGTAGTAAGTAACGCGCCGTGGGGGTCCGCAGATCGTCGGGCTGCAAGCCAAGGGATAAGGGCGAGGCGCCGTGATTGGGTGCAGCGACGCGCCCTCTATCTGCCCTCGCCCTCGCTCATTGGCCCGCCTTTCCAGAATCCCAAATTCCCCACCCGCAAACTCATCAGCCCAATTCCACCACAAAATTCATGGAAATCCATTCATTTTTTGACAAAATTAGTGCAATAATGCCACCAAGGGGTAATGTGTCAATCCTTCATTAATGATTACTAAAGTGTCAATAGATATATAAAAGGGTGGTTATGAATTGTTTATAGAATGTTTTTGATTCAACTCCATGAATAGTTTGTAATTTCAAATAGACCACTTCAAATATTTACATATATTATGATTTTAATCATAAAATTATAATTCTTCTTAGGTTTGATTTGTGAATAAGCACACACCTCTAGAATATATGTGTTCGTCTCGGTGTTGGCCCCAAGATTGCAAATCAGGGTGGTAATAGACTTATCTACCTTATAGAAACTACTCCGGGTCTAAAACAAAATTGTAACACTTCTTTGACTTTGATAAATCTATAATATTATGTAGGAGTGTCACAATTCATATAAAAAAAACATCATGTTTGAATGCAAAGAAGTATCATCCAATTATTTAGTCGATGTTTACAATGAAAACATAGTGTATGACAAGTGAGTATTCTTCCTAGATGTAAGAACAATGGTTCTTTGCAATTTACAGTTGCTAGTACAGTATTAGATTGAGTAAAAATTTGTATGAGGTCAAAACCACAATGCTACTCTTCTACTAGAAAATTCAAATTTTTGGTTGATTTAGTCACAATGATTTGGTTCAATTTTTTGTTGATTTTTGTCCATAATCAATAGATTATTGTCCAAATCAATAGAAAAATGAACCCAATCAACGCATCCAAATCAACATTAAAATTGGATTATTAAACAATGTACATTTTTCAAATTGAGGTTCCAATTTTTAAAATCAAATAATAAAAGAATCAAGGAAGAAATAAACTTTCTTGAAAAAAAACTTTTGTTCAAAGACCTTATATTGAACCAAGTTTTGAACATGGTACTATCCTATTTTCTTTTCTTATATTATTTTCATTTATTTGATAGTCGCATGACCTTGCTTGGGTGTAGAAAGGGAGCATTTTGTTTTCCATTTGGATGATGGAGGTTAGTCCCATATTCAATTTTCAAAGGTAGGTAAGGGGATTTTTTTTATTGGTGTTCCAGTTGGAGGGAAATGATGGTTCTATGTCTATGAGAAGTAAATTAATTTTATTTGTAGAAGTGAGCAATTTTGATTCTCATTTTTAGAATGAAAGGGACATAGGTGTTTTAATTTCTTAGGAACTAAAAGTTAAACTTGTTTGTTTGTGTACGTTTGAATAAAGTCATGGCAATGATTCTCAAGGACTATAAATGGAAGTTCAATAGATGAAATATGCTACAATCAAGACAAAAAAGGAATACTACAAATTAGATCAATTGTCATCTATAACTGAAATTACTTGTTGTTTTTATTTATTTATTTTTATGTTTCTTTGATACAATGAGATCTAAAAAACCATGAGTTCCCAGCCACATTTTTATATTGTTGGAAAGCTCTCCACAAAGAAGGGTGCACGGATTTTGTATGTAACGATTAAATTATCTTTTATTTTGGAAAAATCATAACTTTCACATTGCATGTCCAAACACCACAAAACAAAGCCCTCACATTCCTTCTTGCATAATGCTTTCTATGTGTATCAAGAACACAAATTCTCACACTGCAACAAAGTCCTTACAGTCCTTTGTGCACAAAAGATATTGAATTTCAAAGTTTTTACATATTAAAAAATCAGAAAATTATTTTTACTTTTGGTTGCGGCAACAATATAGGGCACAAATAGTCCATTTTAAAAGACTATCAATCTTGGATTTGGCTCGCATCATTTGTAATGGTGATTGCCATCATAGAAAAGACTTTGGAGTCTACAAACCCAAGAATTCTATTAAAAATGTGTGCAAGGTTAGAAATAATTAACACATAAATATATAGTGTAGAAGGTGGAGGAGTTGGAATTCAATCAATTGCAACTATAATAGAGACATCTAAAGATCTAAGGGATGTAGAAATAGTGTAGATGTTACATTGTGGAGTAGAATTTATATTTGTATTGGAAATTTATAAACATATGTGTTGAAAGTTTTCAAAAAAATTCAATTTATAGAATGAATTGTATACAAATTGTAATCCTTCTTATTCAATGATAAATAATATAATGAGTCATATATTAGCATCTTTTGGTTATTTTTATGGAATTTTAAGTATTATAGGAGTTGATGGTTAACCATGGGGACCACTAAAAAATTAATGGAAGTCATATTTGTATTGCAATGGCATACCAATGTCTAAATTTGGCAATTGTTGCCATAATATGTACTTCCTCTGTCCTAAAATAAATCTAGGGTTTTCAAATATACTTGTCCCAAATTAAATTTGGGATGGTGCAAGAAATTGTCCCTCCACAATTTGATTGACTACAATTGAAGTTAGATGACACACTCTGAAGCAAAAGGATTTGTAGATAACATTATATAGCAATTCAATCCTTGCAAAGGCAATTGAAACACAACCTCTAACCAACCAAAGGCAAAGAATTCAACTCACAACTCTTCAAAAACCACTACTAACAAATCTCTTGTTGAGAATTTCCTAGAGTTGAATCACATGACATTTTTGGAATTGAATATAGAAGACATCAATAGATGTCATTGCACCAACTTTGCTTGGAAAATGATTAAAATTAATACCACTAGAGCAATTCCCAAAAGGGGGAAAATTTGTCACTTTCCATGCTTTTTTTCAGTATGCACTATTCCACTATTTACTTTTACTCTTGTACACCTAGTAGGGTTTATTATAAGCTACAATAACTATGCAATCCCCTCCAAATAGGAACAACCAACATCTTAATCTAGCCATTTTTAGGAAACCCCGGATTTATTTTAGGACAGAGGGAGTGATTGCTAGTTGATTTGGAAATATAGAAACAATCCCATTACTAGACCCTAACTTCAAGGTTCCGTCTTTTTGTGCATGCTAGTGCAACAAAATTATGACAAGGAGGACCTTAGCAATCATGAGAGACCATTTTTATATAAATCAAATTCTTACCATACCATTTTGAATATGAGTAGTGCATTTGGCCCAATACAAAAATGCTTAATTTATTGTTATTAGTGGTAAATTCTTTAAGAAAATCCACCTCTTTTAGAAAATGAAGGGTCTAAGGTAGCTCTCATGTTTCAAGGACTTACATTATAAAAAGAATCTAGATGGAATGGTTTTTAAAAAACAAATCAAGAATGGGTGTAATTTTTTTAGGAAAAAATTCATGCTTCAAAAATCTCTTGTAGACTTACATCATAGATATTCAAAATGCAATATGGCACTACAAGAAAACAATATCCGAATCAACCCCTCCTAATCTACTAACAATGTCCGGATTGATAGAAAAATGTCCAAATTGACAAAAAAATTGATAAAATACTATCTGAATCAGCCCCTCCTAATCTACTAACAATGTTTGAATTGACACTACTCCCTTGTAGTGCATGGGAAATAGAAGGTCCAACCATATATGTATATAAGGTTATTTTATAAACATTTTTAAAATATGAATAATATCAAAATCATGTGAGACCAAAAAATGGTTGTAGAGATTGAAGTGTTGTAAGTGAAGTTTGTGAAGTAACAAAGGCAAATGAATGATGGAGCCAACAATTATACTTAATTATCAATATTACATAGACATACTATATATATATAAATAAATAAATAAGTTGTGAACACAATTTTCTCTTATAATTATATTATATTAGTAGTTTGTTGCATCGGCTAAGGAGAATCATCAAATTCTTTTTTTCAATAAACTAGGCATGAATGGTCCTATTGTAATCTATTCAACCGCACTATTCTTCAAATGTTCTAGCAGATAAATTCCCTAAATATTTTACAAAGGTGAAAGCAACAAATACTTGATGATTCTATTACATTTGAATGTAGCATTAATAGTACTACAAGATTTTGGAGAAAATTATTTTAAGATAAAATAAAATTTGTATAATTACTAGAATATTAAAAAGAACATGTTCTAAAAGAAACTATTCTAAAAAGTATGCACAGAAAGATCACTTTGTATTTTTTAGTTTCAAAGACCTCTTCAAAAATCATCCAAAGGCCATAAAATGATGCCCCCAACATTTCAAAGTGAAGCATTTTAACCCTTAAAGTCCTATTGTTCCCTCCAGGAACAATTGAAAGTTCAAGCACATTCATGTAATCTCAAGTTTTGGTGCAATTTTTGGAGACTTCTTTTCAAGATAGAAAACACATGAGCTTTCTAACTAAATATAATTTGTATTTCAATTAGTGCCCATGTGCAAAAGTTATACCATCCTAATTCCAAATTTTAGAATGTTGGTTGGAAAATGAAAAAAAAATGAAAAAAACTAAAATGAAAATGAAAATTTTTAACTTCTTGGACTTAATTTATTTCTACAAGGATAACTTAGATTCATTCCATTTGGATTAGTGATGTGAAAGTTATGGAATTTTTTGTTTTGAGCAGACAATCATAGAAACTTCTAGAAAAAATAACATATTGGATTTATTTTCGAACCCATTTTACAAACCTTTAAGAAAAAAATCTCTTCAAGGTTTAGACTTCTTACTAGAAAAATCTCACTTTTGGAATTAGTGTGAACATTTCAACTCTATCTTAAAGCTATTAACGATTTAGATTTTATACAATCTTGTATCTACTCTACTTACAATTTCTTAAAGAATGAAAATCAAGTTTAAGAAAATAATCCATATATTGTCAATATAAAATATTTCAAATTCAAAATTTGTAATGTTAAAGTTTTAAGCTAAGAAGAATCCTAGTCTTCTAATCTAATCACACAAGGTGCCCCAAAACTTATTTTTCTTTCATTAAAACACAAATATCTTGGAATCGACATTGTTAAAGTTCCTAGATTTCTTCTACACATTTTACACTAATTTAGTGCAATATCCTATGGTAAGATATGTAAATAAAATGACTTTTAAAATTTTATGCTCTTTGCAATAGAAATGGCAGTTTTGAGTGTGTTTTAATGCAAAAAAGCCTCAAAAGTTCAAGTGTTTAATGGCACTATTTTTGCACAATGGCACAAGACAAGCTACTTATTTATATAGCCAATTTTGTTTGTAAAACCAAACTCCCTTTGCTTTCAATCTTTACCAAATAAAAAACAATGTTTATGACACGTCTTTTGATATTTTTTTGACACTAGGATGTCCAAAAAAATGTCAACAAGAGTATTGAAAACGGGATTGAAAACCACCATTGTTTTTGGGAATACTATCTGTTAACCCCTAAATGCCCAAGGCACCATATTCTGGTGTTTCGAAAACTTTGAAGTTAAGTAAAATCCAACCAAATTGTTATTATTAGAAGTTTGTATTTTTGGAGAATTCTTTTTCAAGTCTAGTTTTAGGATCAAAAAGCCAATCTGAAAAATAAAGGATTATGATTTTTCTATAGAAAATTTAGTGCAAGGATGCCCATTGCAATCTTGACTTCCTGTAGTGTTGAGGGCTCTTGAAAATGACCCTCAAATACACTAGATCTTGGAGGCAAAATCACATTAGAAATTCATTTAAAAAAATTGTAGAATAGATTTTGAAAACTTGTAAATTGATTGGGGTTGTGCATGCTAGGCCCTATAACCTCATATTTTTTTAGTGACCAACTTTTTAGAGTTAACATGCACAAAATGAATTGAAAAATTTTCACAATTTTTACACCTTCATGATCAAACATTATAATCTTTCAATCTATAAGTGATATTGTTATATTTTCTTTTCCTATGTGATCTCTAACATGTCTAGTTTGAATTTGTACAGTTACAATTCAAAAGAAATTGGTACAACTTCTGAAAATGTTGACTTTTTGTTCAATTTAGATCAAATTTCAAGGATCTTCAAATAGGCCTTGGGCATTTAGGGGTTAATGTTTTCATCTTGTGTTTTTTACTGAATCCTGTATATGACTCCAGATGCATATCCTTTTAGTGTACTGTAAGAAAACCCTTTCTTTTAGTATACTAGTTACATTCGCTTCTAGAGTTGTTTTGTGAATTCAATTCAATATATGACTCTATTTGCATTCAGATAAACCAACTCATTGTTTCCCTTTGGTTTGCAGTTGCTGTACTTTGTTTTAGTTCGTGCCTTACACCAACCTTAGATCAACAAAATTACTAGATTGTGAGACTCACTCATCTTCTTGACAGAGATATCAAGAAATCCCTAGCCGGGCCAGTGTTTAGCCCACCCTTTGATCACCACTGCAATTGGCGCAGCAGTCTGCCTGAATGCGGGTAACGAATACATCAACTGCGTCGTCACAAGGATCAAATTTTACAGCATTAGACCCTAATTTACATCCATGAGTTCTGGATGCACAAGGAGAAGCGATATGACTTGATCAGGAATACCGCAGTGTCAGGAAATCCATTTTTTCATGCCGTTAGCATGAGTACCTATCCCAGGCATCTTTTCTCTCGGGTATCTATCTCCCCTGGGCATCTGTTTGTCGTCGATGACGTTTGAAGAAGGATTACTTAGCTTCTCAATGAATAACGAGGTAGCTAATGACAGAACCGAGCAGCACTGTACAGTACAGTACAATACGTGCGGTGAGTAAATCAGAGTACCTTCATGAATCGATTCAGAGCAGGATAGAATTGCTCAAAGTTGGTCCAGTTCTTGTAGTATGCGAGAGCTGTCTGCAAAACATATAGCTTGGGTGCCAAGGCAATATCTGCTGAAGTCAAGTACTTTCCGGCAATGTACGGGCCCTGCACCACATTCGATAATACCAAATTATTGGCTAAGATACAAGATTTCCCTGTGGAACCTGAAATTGAGATTCAACTGGGTCTCCCGCCTCGGCCAACAAATTACTCACTGCGGCGTGGTGAACTCAGAAGTTGCAAAATTTCGTGACCTTACGTCTTTACAAAGATGTTGATTCATGTGGTCAAGCTCGCATATGAACTGTGCTTCAGAACCATCACATTTGGGGTCTTTGCTCTTGAAGAACGCCATGCCTGCTGGAAAAAGGCCCTGACCCCTGGAATCAATGAACTAAGGTCAGTCAAGCTCCTTCCACTTCCACTGAGCTCCTTGGATTTGTTTCGTTTCACAATCTAAACAGAAGCTCTTTCCATCACTTGAGGGAACATAGTCTTCCTCAGTCACATGAAAAAACACAAGGCGACACTTCGTTTCTAGCATTCAACACTTCAAGTGAACGGTATTCAAGTGACCTACTTGGCTTGGCTCTAGCGAACAATGTATGGGCAACTAAAATGTTTAAAAATTGTGATTCAAACGCAAAGTCTTGGATGCACCTGCAGGTGATTTGGGGACAGGTGGAAAGTGGGGGGCAAGGATATTCCTTTTCTAGAACCTCCACAATTACATCTGAATCAGCAATATACTTTCCATCAATTTTGATGAGTGGCACCTTCCCCTCCGGACTTATCTTCAGAAACCTTGCACATGAGCCATGCCCCACAAAAGAGTGTTGATTGTTGATGCAATTTTCAATTTGCTACTTCTAAAATACAGTGTCTTTAATTTACATCAGTAGCACATCTATTTCATCAAGATGCCCAACACCACCTGCAAAGAACAAAGATTCGAAGGAAACTAACCAGTCGGGTTTCTTGTCAAGATCCACGTACTTCACATCATACACAATGTCTTTCAGCTCACATGTCATCAAAACTCGTTGTGAAAATGGACCTACACATGGCTTTTAGCAGTTGTCCCGTATAAAATCCAACCATGCAACAAATACAATGATAAATTTGCGGAATTATATATCCAAGAATCGGCATGAACCATAGAAAATACTCAGATTTTGGAGATATTTGCAAATCAATGCTGATATAATCCAGGCTAGTGCAATTACAGTCTCCAAGCTTGCTTGGATCGCCAGTTGCTGCCTTCACATAGACCTCCAATTTCTGACATGACGAAGCCATGAGCAAATTTCTGCTTAAAATTCAATATCACAAGCTCTTTGTATACAAATGATTCAATTGAAAGACAAATCACTGATTTCGTAGGATTCGAAGAGGTAGAATAGTTGGCCAAGAGACTGGACAGAGTTCCTTCAATCTCCAAGATTGTCAGTTTCAGCCAAGGAATTTCTTGGAGCCACAACTACAACGAAATGCAATGAGGAAACATTGGGAGCTACATTGGTCACCGACTTTCTGGCATATTACAACGTTACAACTCTTCAAAGCTCCTCCTGCATCCCTTACATTCCTAGTTGCCCATTAGAGGTCAATGGTTCACAAATACAAAACGCTTTGCACACAACAGGTTCCCTATACCGCAAAAGGTGTAGACACAAAAATATCCTATACCATTGTCGAACTGACAATGGAAATCACAGTGCCAAAAATAGAGGAAGGCGATTATATAGATAGGCAAAGGATCTTTCCTCGTATGTCATTTCATAGACTTCGGCTCTTTTCTAGTCTACGGAGATTCACGCTCCTCATAGATCAGCAATCTATAAAGCTCCTTCCAAAATCCTCTCGTCGTTTGCCGCACGACACTTTCATTGGCTGTCAGACGTCAGACCTGGGCGTCATCCAAAGTCTCTAGAATATCAAAGGCAGAAGTTTAGACTATGGGAGCATCTTTCTTTGAGTATGATGTTCTTTACAATTGGAGTTGGCTAATGAAAAATTATGAAGACGTCTTCGAGGCCTTAAAACCATTTGTTTGTCAAATAGGCGTGGAACATCAGCAAAATAAACTGTCAGTTCCAAAGCTCCACAGCCTTCAAAGATGCAGTTCTAAATTTATTCCCACGCAAGGAACTTTTACGTCTGCACTCCAGAGTGAAGAGAGTTTTATCCAAGACATCGATAAACAAGATCACCGCCTGATACCTCCATGGTGATCCCTTCGATTCATTACTGATGTCAATCGCCACATAACCAAATGTTTCCAGGGCCAGGCGACTCCAGCGAGTAGAAGCATAAACCCTTGTCCCTTGATTATGTTGTCCAGAGTCAAAAACTCTGAACCCTTTCCTTTGGCTGAGTACTCCATTTCAGGAATGTCTCTTCCCAGGCCTATCTTGACGCAACGTGTCGATGATGGCCTTGAGAACCTGGATCTCGTCTTTCTTCTTCTCTAGCTCACCCTGTTTTGCCCTCAGTTCCTCAGTGTGCAGTTTGAAAACTACTGCAACAACATGCACGCAAAGACAACGCAAGTCACTAGATTTGCAGTCAGATTGGGCATCCCTCCCATGCAGAATTGGATTAAGGAAAATTGATCATCATGAAACACCCTTTATAATTTAAATTCTGAATGATAAGAAAGTTGGGCAAAATCCCACGATAGGGGGAACGCCAGGTACAGCTTCCATCGACCCTGCTAGGCACACATCATCATGCACGGCATTTGCAGAATCCTACCTAGTATCTTCGTAGGCATAACCCGTTATTCACCAAATTGTGATTAAATTACGAAACTCTCCCACTGAACGATGTGCACTTATAAAGACTTAAATTGCAGCGCAGAATAGAGTCGGCATCAACAGAGTGCCCGTTTTCTCAAGAGCTTCATCACAACTGCATGAGTGTCAATATAAGAGACTGTACCATCCAATCCTAGTTGAGATTGGCTTTACCAGTTGTATCTTCTAATTCCCGCAGAACCTCCTGTGTGCGCGCTTCAGCTGCGCGTTGTCCTGCCTCAGCTTGTTTCTTCTCAGCCCGCGCATGACCAGCGGCTGCAATTGCTGCATCCAGTTCCCTCTCAAGCGCTTTTATTCTCCGTTCTTGTGCCTGGCTATCCCGATACCAAATTAGCATACCCCACCGCACAGAAAACGCGAGGAAAATTCACCTTGAAGAGTTTTCCAAAACTCCCAAAATGTTCAAAACATCCTCAAATCTTCACCTTAAATTGCCAGCAATATAGGTACAAACCTTCACCGTCCGCTTCTGCTTCGAGACTGCAGATGCATTCGCAAAGACGTCTTCATCTACATAAACTGCCTGCCCGAGTATATGCTGCAAAGATTCTAGTGATTGCCCCATCTCCGTCACATTTGCTAACGCGGCTGTAAATCGATCTGACGCTAAACTTTCGCTCCTCACAGGGACGGGTCCTGCGTGTCCATCCACCGCGGCCATGCTCGGGGGCGGGGGCTTCGCTGGAAGATCCTCTTTATACAAATACTGCGAATATCGAGGGCGATTCAGAAAAACCAAACCACAAGCCCAAAGAATTCAATCACGCAATAGTCCAACACAACCCTATCCACCGAAAACCCTAAGGAGTGCATCTAGATAGGCCAAATAGCAATCCCCGGAAAGGAGTCGGTACAACTAGAGATAGTCTCTTAATATGACAAGGATAGATACGCCGAACATTGAAACCCTGACTCGTTTCATCCAGCGGCATGAAGACACGGATCGGAAGGAACAGGCACCGAAATCAAGCAGGGAACAGGTGAAAAGCTCGGCCCAACAAGGGAGGGGGGCGTGGTCCGCAGGGAACGAAGCCATGGTAGCGAAGGCAGAATAATTATGACAACCCAGATGTCCAGCAGAAGTCGTGCTATGCAAAGGGAGGAAGCGGAAGCGGTGGCAAGGGAGATGGGTGGTAGGAGCCCAGGGACGAGAGCTGACCTTGAAGGCGGGATCGTCAATGCGGTAGGCCATGCTTGCAACTCCGACGCAATCAACGAGCAGGAGTCATCTCGCAGAAGCCAGGCAGCTCATCAATCTGCGACCCACGCTCGCTCATGTTGATTAATTCATATCCTGGACGGGACGAGGGACAGGCGTCCGAAGAGGAAGACGAAGAAGAAGAAGAAGTCCGACCAGTTTCGAGACCGACGTGTGAAGCAGACCACAAAGCACCACCGGAGGTTGAATGAAAAGGAAACGTAACTTTACTTACAAGACGGCAGACAGAGCCCCAAACGATGAGCTGCGGACCGTGCGGGGCAGAAAAGCCCAAAGGCAGGCATAACTTACTACGCCAACAGAAAGGGAAAGGACCGTACAGGGATGGTCTAAAAACGTGTATGAGGCCACAAAGCCTCTGGATGATCTCAGATGCAAAATTTTGGATGAAGAATTGACATTTTTCATCCATTTTTGTTCTTGAGAGTTCTTTGATTGGATACGCAGTGGATAGTGACAGAAACCTCCTGATTGAGGTACTAATGTCCTCTCTATGTAGGAAGATACTATAAACAGATGACAAAAGATGCTCTCTTAATGTATTTGGATATCTTGTATATCCTTGCTTTGATTTCAATTTCAAATATGAAAATGATCTTTTTTGAATTTGAGACCAACCCATGAAATGAAGCTAACAAAGTCTAGTTTATACTCCAATTTAGAATTTGGTAAAATCCCAAAACTCAATATTTTAATGATGTTTGAAGTTTGAGCCTATAACTAAGGTCTAGTAATATTCTAATTAGAGAATGACATGGAATTATAGTTTATATCATAATGCTCTAAACTATAATATATAGCAATGGTGAAAATTTCAAATTATTTAATCAATTTTGATACGAATTTCTTTAACTTATTCTTTAGAAATTCAAAATAATTTCAAATTTTTATCAAATTTTTGGACATATAGAAGACATACTATATTACTATTCCATTTTTGAAAAATAAAGCAAAAATACTTCCACTCCAATGTAGCAAAAAAATATATAATATAAAAAACAAAAAATATTGAAGTTCCATATATAGTCTTAGGGTGCATTGATTAGGGGTTAACCATGGAAGGACAAACCCATGATCATTGGTTATAAGCCTCACTATCTAGCACAATAGCACTTTCTTTTCTACCATTTTGCAATTGTATAAGAATGTAAAATTTTGTATTTATTTTTCAAGAATGAAATCATATGTCTACTATCTATACTTTAAATTAGTTACTTAATTTGTTTCTTTTGTATTGTTTGATATGTTGAGATCTAAGCAATCGTGAGTCTAGTTGCCACATTCTTGGTATTGTTGGAAAACTCCCTATGAAGAGGGGTGTACAGACTTTATTTCATAGCATTTGAACATAGGGTGTGAAAGTTATGGATTTTAAAATTATTTTTAACCCTTAAAGGATGTAGCCCCCATAACCAAGGTAGTCAACAAAATTCTCTAATTATTGGACTAATAAGTGCATTGTCATTTTTTATAGTCAACAATGAAGTCATCCATTGGACACAAAACATTTGTGTTGACATTTAAGGGTTAATTTCGACAATTGAATGAAATTATCTTTTATTTTAGAAAAACCATATCTTTTACTTTGCATGTCCAAATGCCATGAAACAAAAACCTTGCATTCCTTTGTGCATAAAGCTTTCTATTTGTATCAAGAATGCAACTCTCAAACCACAACAAAGCCCTTGCACTTCTTTGTTTATAAAAGATATTGAATTTTAAAGTTTTTACAAATTAGAAAATTAGAAAATTATTTTTACTTTTATTTTGGTTGTGGCAACAACACAAGATACACTAGTAAGTCATATAATTTTGAATTGTTATGGGAAAAATTTGAAATTACTGTAATTTCAAAAGAAGAAATGAAGAAAATTCATATCCAATACAAAATATACTCAAAAAATTTGAAAATTGTATCATAGATGTATATTATAGTTTATAACATCATGGTATAAATCAAAGTTATTGTATCATTCCAAAATTAGAAAATTATCAATAGTTATAGGCTCAATGTTCATATGGTTATAAAATATTGAAATTTATAAATTTTTCAAAAATTTCCGATAGGAATAGAAACTGAACTTAGTATTAGGTTTTATTTCAAAAGTTGGATTCAAATTCAAAAAATATAATTTTTATGGATAAAATTCACATCAAGAAGAAATAGAAAGAAAGGGCCAAAATACACTAGAAAGTTGATCCGTGGGTTCAACATTTTCTTCTTTCAAAAAGTCAATAATCCTATAATGAGGGAATTTGCAACTCTATTCTTTAAAAATGCACTCAAGATATTTTTTTTAATTGGATGATAATATGTTGTTTTGTCCATCCTATAGACTTAGTTGAAGTCATCTAAATGACATTTTGCATTGTCAACATCATTTCACGTTAACTCTAGGACATAGCCCCCTATGACCAAGGTGGTCACTAAAATACTCTAATTATTGGACTAACAAGTGCATTCTCTGTTTCAATGGTTAACTATGAAATCATCCATTGAACCTTTCGGCCTCTACTATCCTTATAGTGTTAACTCCTATAGACAGAGCCTGTGAGTGTATAAGCAAACTTTATAGTCCCTCACTTTGTATCTTCCATTTCTTTTTTATTTATGAGTGAATTTTTCTATTTTTATTTTGTGGAAATGAAATCATATGTCTAAAATATGTCAAAAAAATTTCAAATTTTTGGTGAAAATTTCAATTTTCCATAAATTTTGAAGAAAACAAGAAGAAAATTCATATCAAATGTGAAGAATTATGGTAATACAATCTGAAAATTTTAGAACAAAAGTGCATTATAGTGTAGAAAATTCTAAAATTAAGAAGATTTCTATATCCTTCCATGTATAGAAATGTGGTTATAGACTCTCAATTTCAAACTTCAATGAAATGCTTATTTTAAGGATTTTTCAAATTTTCTAAAGGAATAGAAACTGCATTTCAAAAGGTTCATTTTGTGAAAAAAATTTGAAGCACAAGAAATCATTTTGAATATCAAATTCTAGTTTTAACCTTCAAAAGATGCTACAAATGTTTTTTGTCCTTTGGATGACTACACTTAATTTTGTCGGATGAAGAAAAATATTTTTATGCCACATTTAACTACTTTTGGACTATTTAATGAATTGTGGACAAAGTATATGAAGATCTCCCAATAATAACATTTGGAGACCTTCGAATGTTTGTATACATCTATGGATGTTTTGTATAGATCTCTCAATGTTTTCTTCATTTTTTTCTTCAAAAATTCATAGTAATATCAATTTTTTCTAATAAATTTGAAAATTTTACAAGTTGTAGCAAACATATGACTTCATTTCTAAAAAATAAATATAAAATTTTTCCTTCATACTTAGTTGTAAAATGATAGCAAAGAGAGTGATGGATATTGAGGCTTGACCATTACCCCCTGAGTGTCCTAGTGCCTCAAATTTGGCCTCCTAAAATTGAAAGATTCCCATGTTTGACTATTATAATCTCTTCAATGGTACAATGAAATCATTTGTCCCTTTCCCCACAACTACAAGCCTACTTCCACTACCATTAATATGGTCAATCTTTGTGGATCTCATTTTAGGTAATAGATTGACTAGAAATCTAGAATGAGTTTGGAAGGGTTTGGATTTTGGTAAACACACTCTGGGCGCTCAGGGGTTAAGGAAAAAATTCTCAAATTCTTGAAATATATTGTATTGCGTATAATTTTTTTTGACAAACGATCACATATGAAATAAAGAAAAAATAATTACAATGTCTTAAATTTAGGTCAATGATGTGAATATAGCATCAAAAAATTTTCACACAAAAAACTATTGAAAGTCATTCATTTTTCAATATGTGTAAAGCTTGTTTGACCACCTTGAGGATACAAAATGTCCTCAATAAATGAGACTTATCTCCAAGGTACTTTGCCAAAATGATATAAATTTAGGACCTAAAGGTGCATTTCTTTGTAAAAACAAATAATGCACCTATTGGTCCAATAATCAAAGTATTTTTGTGATTACCTTAATCATCCAAGGTTCAAATGATCCATTGGCCACTTTGGGGCCTCAACATCCTTGTAGGATTAAAGCTAGTAATTGATTGGGGATGCTTGGTGTATTTGTCACTTGAACATTAGCACTTAGAGTTCCTTCATTCCAAGCTCGACAAAGGGGTTCTACAATATTTTATGATGGAATAAGTCACAAGACACACATTGAACCAAATCCAATGGAATATCCACCACTACATTTGGGTGGAAAAAAACCCATAGCTAAACATATAAAATGGTGAATAATAAAAGAACAACAACTATACAGAGTTTGAAGCCATTTTACAAAAATGAAGGGAGTCATATTTTAGTAATATGGAGGTGATATGTTCAAAAAGGAAAAAATTCTAGTAAAAGTTCCTTTCACTACAAGCTTTAACTTGAGGGATGTTTTGATCATATCATTATCTTTTCTTTGTGTTTATTTTATGGGTTTTGAATTCACCTAAGTAATATTGACAACTTCTCACAATCTTTGAAAACATAAAACTAAATCATTGTGCCTTGAAAATGTATGTCATTACTTGCATTTTGTTTTACACACTTTTGCAGCTAAATTTGCATTTAAAACTTCTTCATCATCTTCTTTTGTATACCTACAATGCCACAAAATATATATTGTTAGTTTTAGTTACATCAAGGCTTAAGGTCATCAACCCAAGTACTTCACTATACTTTGCAATTCATACATATGTGCATCATTTTTTATTTATTTGGGGGGCTATTTAGTTATTATTTCACAATAGATATGCCCCTTATTTTTTTTATTTCTCCTTTTCGCCCATTTTCCTACACCCTATGAAAATTAAAACTAAAATTTGAGGCATTTAACATGTTCCTATAATAAATTTAGATATGGTTTTTGAATTCATTAGTACAACATGTATACTTCAACTATTATTGAACACAACCTACACAAATAGTATATATATAGACATCATACATCAAACAATTCATACAAATGAATCATATATGTACAATAGGAGAAAAGACCTTGAAACTAAAAAAACCACAAGTAGTATTATATTGGCTAAGTCTAACTTAAGCATTGTATCTTTGAAAAATGCTCGCTACACATTTTAGTTGGAGAAAACGAATGGATAACAATCCAAAATGAGATGTTGTTCATTAATTTGTCTATTTGCAAATGGAAAATGGAAGCTCCTCATGCAGGTTCTTCCCCTTTCTTTTGGACTATTCCTTGGATAGATTAACAAATTATGTACTATGAATCATTACTATATATATTGTATATTATTTATAATATAGTATGCTTCAAAAAAGTGATGCTATAGTAACTTGAATATTTTTTAAATTATTAGCTCCAACATTTAAAATGTAACCTATGATAGGTCTCACATTGTTCTAAAGTAATTACTAGAGAAGTACCCAAGGTCATCAAATAAGCCATGTGGCTAATAAAGACAATATTATATTCAAAATTCCCAAATGGCCTAATAGGAATAAATCTATACTAATATTGTATTCAAAATGCATTGACTAGTACCATCATGGATGGACTCTCATGTCATGTCAAAATCATAAATTAATTTATGAGACTTTTAGCTCTAAAATTGCCTTTGTTGTATTTGAAAATACTTTCACTTGCGTGTGACGGCCACTTTATACTTGGAGGCTGGGCCAATTCCTCTTCAAGCCAATTGCACAAAATCCAATGGTTTGATTTGTTGAAAAAAATGGTATTTTATAAAAATAAAAAATTTAATTTTAATTTGATATTCACCCCAATGCCAAAAATTGGCCTTCCATTCTTGGTGCACCCAATTCATTGAGCTTAGAATATATTACACAATCATGTCTTTTTTGAATAATAAATCTATTCCACCAAATTGGCCCAACATCTAGGTGTAAAAGAGTTCACATTGGTTTTAACCTTTTGTTCACTCATAAATAAAGATTTTGGGCCTCTTACACAACTAATTGGCCTAGCCTCTAGGTGTAAAGTGGCCCTAAGTAATGTGAAACATTAGGGGAAATTTGAGGCCTCTACATGCTTGCGAGTTCCCAAGCTATAGGGAACATAAAAACTGCGCCATTGTTGTAGTCTGACATGGCTGAGACCATACCATATCAAAAGAAATAAAATTGAATTTATTTAATTTTTTTCAACTTCTTTTTGCATTTCAAAAATAAGAATAATAATTACTTTTTTGATATTTATTTTACTAACAACAACCAAATATTCCTACAAAGAATAGGTAGGGGAACAACCCTAAAACAGACATATAGAGGCCTCAAATCTCCCCTAATGCCTCAGGTTTGAGGTAGCTTTTCCTTGTTCTTAAGTTACTGCTAAAGCAACCCAAAAGTTCAAGTCCATAGTTTAACCCTTGAACACCGGACTGGTGACAGTGGAAATCAGGCATTTTAGAACTGTGTGACATCATCCACTTTTAAAAAATCAAAAATATTCATTGGGAGTCAAACTACTATAAAAGATTTCCCCTTCCCACCCCTAATTCAAAGGATGAATAGTTGCACTTCTATCCGACAAAGGAGAATTCCTTGTCATTCATTAGACAAAAAAATATTCGCTATGTTGTTTAGGGTTAAATTAACCCCTAATTGCCCAATCGACCATATATAGTCAATCTAAAATTTCAGGTCCATTTCTATGTGGGTAGTTAAATTCTTGTGACTGGTCTAAAAACTTTTTTGGGCAGTTTTGAGGGTCAACTATGAAAAACTTTCATTTTTCATTGAGAAAAGTACATATTTAATAATTGAGAGGTCTTCAAAGGCATATGTGTACTAAAAGTGTAGTGTAAAGCTTGCTAATTTTACTTCATTTCCCGGCTTTATGCAAAGCTTGACAATTTCATTTGATTTGAAATCTAAGAAATTGTACTTATCTATTTGCTGTGAGAATGGTCCCAATGAAAGTTTTAAGTCTTTTCATGATTTTTACCATTGAAAATTTCAACATGCAAGTGTTTATTTGAAGCTATTTGCAATTTCTACGTATAAACAAAATTACATTTCAACAATTGCAAGGTGGATTGTGTAATGAGTTTGATGTCTTTTCATGTGAGATTAAGTTTTTTGGAAGTGCATTCTATTGTGCTAACACTCTTTGAGTTTGGTCATGTTACCTCCAATCCCTAAAAACATATATATGCAAATCTTTGAAACATTGTGAACAAAGACAATGTACTAAAAATAGAAAATGTATATTTCCCTTAGTATAATCTCACAACTCCTAGGAAATTTCGCACTCAAAATTGATGTGCATACTAGTAAACAAGCTCTATTAACATCTATACTGTTAGATTTGAAAAAAACCACAATTTGCTTCATTGAAGATAACTACGAGCCAATGCTCTTTTTTCATAGTCAAAACACACTTGAAAAGGCTTGGGCATTTAGGGGTTAAGCTTCCAGAAATTGAAAACTTTCCTCCCCGTTCTACATGATCCTCCAGAGAAAATTTTGTTGGCCAATTCCGACTCTCGCTTTCGTGTGCTTGGATGTCTGCCCTCAGAGCCAACAATCTTGTGCATGTGGTACTCTGTAGTCATGCGAAATTCAAGTTGCGAGGCTGCAATTCACGGATGTTTAAATGGGGGAAATGCCCCGCAAACGTCAACAGGTCATGCCAACACAATGAGAAAAACTAATGCAGCTGCTTCGTTGATCGGTCTGCCAGCCACCCGTCTCATCAAGGTTGTACCATGTGAGCCTCATTCTGCTACATTCAATCACTAGGCCTTTAGATCTACAACCACAGCATGAAAACAAAAAATAGATAGAATGCTGAATCTGATGTCCCTGACAAAATTTCAAATTTCCTCACGATCTTCAAGTTCACACAAAAGGTTAGGCGTGCCATCGTTATCAAATCATGCACCACACTCTCATCAAGTGGCTACCTCGATTCCTCCCGCAAGGATTGAGCATCACCAGGGATGCAAAGCTTCACTTACACAAAGCAAGAGACGCTGCATTGTGCTCTACACATTGCTTGAATCTCTCAAGTACAAAGCTACAAATCTATTCTATTCCACATCCTTCTTGCACAATCTCACGCTACTAGGGATGTCCTACATTACATTACTGGCTGAAATTGCAGATTAAAAAGTAGTAATGCTCAAGAATTACGCTCACACGCGCGTCAACAAGTATCGTGATGGTGTTATTGAATATTCAAAATATAGGGCTGCGAGAAGCTATTCTTCTTGCAAGCCGCTCAACACTATGCTTCCTATGAACAAACCCCCAGCGGTCGCCAAGCAAATCAAACTCAAGACATTCTGCAGCACCAAGAGAGTAGTGGAATCGTCGGGGACGAAGACGGGGATGGCGATGGCCACCACAACGAGAGGGAGCGAAAGGGAAGCCAACACGGCAGGGCTAGCGGTCGCGAAATTCTCAGCAAGACTGAGCAAGCCGAGGTCTTCCGCCTTGGACAAGAGACCGAGCTTCTCAATTTGCGATAGGCTCACGCCGAGGCTCTCGGCTTTGCTGAGGAGGCCCGCCCTCTCCAGTTGCGATAACAGCTTCTTCTTCTCCAGCTTCATCACGATGTTTATGGGCTCCGTCTCGGTGTTCTCCGCGAAAATGCCCGCCCCGAACCACTGCTTGCTCCACCCGTCGTCATATGCGTTCACCTTCTTCTTGGGCGCCATGGCTCGCACCTGGAATGGCTTCCGAGAGGGCGGACACATCTTCTTGTCGCGCACCAAGCCATCGCCCAGCTTCTGCACGGAGCTGCAATTCGCCGAGAAGCCCAACGCTTGCATTCCGACTGCAGTTTGAGCCATGGCCGCCATAGCCGTGGTCTTACAGCCTTGAAAAAAAATCAAATAGCCCCTCAGAATTCCACGGCAATCCACAACTATCTACAACAGAGTCGCAGAAGTTGGCACACACAAGCACACTCCGAATCTGCACAACCAGTAGTCGCCCGCTCGCACTGACCACCAGGATAATGATTTGCTCCCTATTTCCATCGTCGTCAAATTTCTTGTGGTTGGATTCAAGCCTCCTTGTGAATGGGTAGGATTCAAAGGCGCAGGGCACCCGGACAAGAAATTCGATTCGATACCCGAATCTTTATCAGGTCCTCGATCAGGTCTTCAACTAGGTCCTCAACCAGGGCTTCAATCCTGGAGCGGCCCCGCAAGACCGAATGCCCAGGAACCCTAACCATGTTCAAGAGGGGTGTCAAGAGGGGCATGTGCAGCGCAAGAAGGGTTCTCTTTCAGTTTCGTGTTTTTTGGGGTCTGCGGAGTGCGTGTCGCCATGCAGATATTTGTGAAGACCCTGACGGGCAAGACTATCACTCTCGAGGTCGAAAGCTCTGATACTATCAACAACGTGAAGACGAAGATTCAGGACAAAGAGGGAATTCCCCCTGATCAGCAGCGGTTGATCTTTGCCGGCAAGCAGCTCGAGGATGGCCGCACTCTTGCGGACTACAACATCCAGAAGGAGTCCACTTTGCACTTGGTTCTCCGTCTACGGGGTGGTATCATTGAGCCGTCGTTGATGGCCTTGGCTCGCAAATACAACCAGGAGAAGATGATCTGCCGGAAGTGAGTTCCCTTGACTAGATTTCGTCCACATGCGATAAATATTAGGGTTTTATGACGCCGCTTTGGAGTTTAGGATGAAAGTTTTGCTTGTAAAATTAGATGAAAGTTAGTTGTACACATGGACTGCGGGTTGTAACAATGGCACAGTTATTTCTTGCAAACACGGTCTGAAGCGAGCATTTGGGTTTAATTGCATTCTCTGTTGATGAGTTTTCGTTTGTGCTGCTGAATGAGAAGGTCGAGAGGTCGAGTATATTTTGGGCGGTGCTCATGAGGCAGATTTTTCGTTTGTTTATGGTAGCTTTTTCGTCTGTATCACCTAGCTCTCAAGCTGAAGCTCTATATTTTCGAGATTATCCAGCCCTGTGCACTAATTGCTCGTGGTCTCGCTCTAGGATATCTTCTGTGGAGGGTAGGGCCCCCTTTCTAAATAGTCTTCCTGCATGTGAAGGTGCTACGCTCGCCTACACCCCCGAGCTGTCAACTGCAGAAAGAAGAAGTGTGGACACAGCAATCAGCTCCGCCCCAAGAAGAAGATCAAGTAGAGAGGTGGTTCTCTGCATTTTTGCTTGGAGTACACGGTCAGCTTAGGGGAAGTGAGTAGGTCGCCGAGACTGGTTTACGTTGCTTGCTGGAAAGCGCTGTAGCTTGGCTGCTGCTGTTTCAATTGCATCTTATTGCCTCTGTAAGAACATTGTTTTGATTCTAATCTCAGCTCTATCTATAAGACTTTCGCTTCTTCACAAATTGTTAGGTTTCATCTCTCAAACTGTATACCCAATAAATGTTTATTTCCAACCACTTGCATTTGTGTGATTGTAAGAAACACTTGTCCTATTTGTCCCCTTGACCTTGGACAAGTGATTTTTGCTCATAACTATTGCATCATATATCAAATTTACATGAAATTTTAATTGTATGTATAGGTGGTAGTTGTACTTAGAGAGTAATTTTTAGCATTTAAAAATATATATTTTAATATTTCTGAACATCCCCCAATTGGATGTCTACCTTGACCATTTTGACCCAAATATGAAAATTGAAAGCTTAGAATTGGTATATTAGAACTTTTAAGTTACACAAGTCCATGAAGATTTCCTTAAAATAGTGAACTATCTACCTTATGCATGTATTCAAAGTACACTACCTTTATGCAAGTGTAGAAAACACAATTTTTTATCTAAAGATGGAAATGGTTGAGATGGAGCATCTTCAAGTTAGAAAAAATGGATTTAAAAAAAAAATTCTTAATTTATCTCAAAAAATTAAACATCAATGTGTCCATTTTCTTGGTATTTTTTGTTCTGCATTTTTGTGCATAACTTTTAGAGATAAATTTGTGTAGATCAATTTTTTTTAAAACTTACTATTTTGAATGCTTTCAAAATTATCCATATTTTCTTTCATTTAAAAAATTATTCCCAAACTCACAATACTCAAACAAAGAGGCCATTTTGAGCCAAAAACAACAAGCATTTCTTCTAACAACCCATTGTTCCATAATATATTGAAGAACTAAATATAGGATACTTACTAAAAATTTTGACCAAATTTTTTTTCAATTATATTCATGCTAAAAAATAGTGAATAAAAAGAGATAAATTGAGAATTAAAATATGAAATTGATAAGGATTTAGTTAGTGCATTGAAAAATTCTAGTCCCATTGGTTCATAGGTTGTACTACCTTTGTTTTTGAAAAAGACCAAGGTTTTCTTTTTAAAATACAAAAGAAATATAGGTCATTTTCAAAAACAGAGGGACTAACAAACAATCTACATCTTGTGCTTTTTAAATTATATTAAAAGTGAGTTTGAAAAGTACTTCAAAATTTATTTTTGTGTAGAGATTCTACAAATACTTGAAAATTAAAATTCTTCATCAATATGATTCCTTCCATCCCCAAATGATCTTCCTATTAAACAAAATGTTCCAAATTAAGGTCACGCAGAGGAGAACTCAGGGGGCCGATGCCGAGGCCTGATGAGTTTCCGGGTGGGGGATTTTGGATTCTGGAAAGGCGGGCCAATGGGCGAGGGCGAGGGCAGATAGAGGGCGCGTCGCTGCACCCAATCACGGCGCCTCGCCCTTATCTCTTGGCTTGCAGCCCGACGATCTGCGGACCCCCACGGCGCGTTACTTACTACAATTTGCTCCTGCGCCTACTCTTCCAGGCACCCTCGATTCCTCCTCCGTTGCTGTTGCTGTTGTTGCTGCTGCTGCACATCCCCGCCGGCTTTCCTCCCGTACGTCGTGCAGCTCTCTCCACGTTGCTGCAGCTATGGCGTCCGCCGTGAGCGCCTCTTCCAGCGTGGCCGCTGCCGTCACCGCCCCGTCCACCAGGTCTGTCTTCGTTCTCTTTCCCCTGCCTTGCCTTGAGGACTTGCGTGCAGGACTGTCTCTCCGCTCGGGAGGTGCGCGGAGGCGGCCTCAGGACGTCGCAAGGGCTCGCGTCCGCTCCTTTCTGTGGGCCAGCGGGGAATGCCACGGTCCGTGGGCTTGCTAATTGGTGGACCGAAGCGAGTCGGGCAGCCCTGGGCCAAGTCGTCGTCGTTTCGAGAGATGCCATGGGACTGCTGTGGTGACGGACGGATGGACGGACTGCAGCAGTTCAGAGCTGGGTGTGCTAGAATTCGTAAACAGAGCCTGTGTACTGTACATTGTGGTGCGTCTGTCGACCGTGTCCACCTCTCGCATTGGAGCCATAGCTGGGCTGAAAACGTGGCCCCAGTGCATGCTTGCAATCCATGCCTGTGTCGATCAAATGGGCATTCCTACCGGGTGTGTTGGGTGACATGGATCGCTGAATTGTGAGGCACGGGGGGAGGGGAAGCTAGCACGGCTTCGAAGTGTCCCAATCGTGGGGCCTTGTCGCCGCTGGAGCCTCGCCCATCTCTGCGATGGGATCGGATCCAGGTGTGTTGGAGAGCAGACGATCGAAGAGAGTTGGGTTGGTGTGGCAGGGCCAGTCGGAGTTTCATTCTTAGAGCGTTGGATCGTCTCTACGTGACGAGCCCAGTGCAGGACTCTCTGCCATTCATTCCTTGCTCCGGATTTCTTCTGAGGTTTTTCCCTGTCTTGTTCTGCGTCGTGCAGCAAGGTGGTGAGCAATGCGGGTTCGGCCAGGAGCGCTTTCCTGGGCGGGCGACGTCTGCGCATGCCCAAGGTCGCTGCCGCAGCCACGGGCGACCTGACGGTGTCCGCCGCTGTGGCCGGAGGCCAGAGCGACCGGCCATTGTGGCTTCCCGGAAGCACAGCCCCGGCTTGGCTGGACGGCAGCCTTCCCGGAGACTACGGCTTCGACCCCCTGGAACTCGGTAGGCTTTTCACTGACTTGAAGTGCCTGATAGTTTGTTGACATTGGAGTGGATGTGGTGATGAAACGAATTGGATAGATCGTGTGCTTTTTCCATACTTGTGCGGGGGTCGAGGGGAGCTCGCAGGGGGCCTACCCATCTGCCTGCCAGCGGAGCGGGTCTGATGGGGGTCTTTCTGATGTGCGTGTGTGTTTGGGTTCCGACTTCCGTGCGTGTGCAGCTTCGGAGCCCGACCGCCTGAAGTGGATGGTGCAGGCGGAGCTGGTGCACTGCCGCTGGTCCATGCTGGGTGCCGCGGGCATCTTCATTCCGGAGCTTCTGACGAAGATTGGCATCCTGAACACTCCGTCGTGGTACGAGGCTGGTAAAGCCACGTACTTCGCCGACCAGGGCACCCTGTTCATCGTGGAGCTGCTGCTCTTTGCGTGGGCCGAGAGCAGGAGGTGGGCCGACATCGCGAGGCCGGGGAGCGTGAACACGGACCCCGTGTTTCCCAACTACAAGCTGACGGGCACGGACGTCGGGTACCCCGGAGGCCTGTGGTTCGACCCCTTGGGCTATGGCAAGGGCGAGGGAGCCAAGCTGAAGGAGCTGAGGACGAAGGAGGTGAAGAACGGCCGTCTGGCCATGTTGGCCGTGTTGGGCGCGTTCGTGCAGGCCAACGTGACGCACACCGGCCCCATCGACAACCTGTTCGCCCACATCGCCGACCCCTACCACACCACCGTCTTGCAATCCGTAAGTGTCTCGATCTGGAGATGGCCTGGGTCCCCGTCTTGTTTCCGTGAATGTACGCGTCGTGGCTGACGTCGGGCAGGGGGGGTTCTTGGTGGAAGAGTGGGCCAGGGTGGAATTCGTTCGATGTCTGAGTGTGCGGTGTCCGCTTGGAATGTGGACTGACTATGCGGGTGTGGGATTGTGTTGTGTCTTGTTGCAGCTGTTCGGAAAGTAAGTTCGCCGTATCTGTTGACAACATCAAGGGGAGAGTGTGGTGACGTCCGGCCACAACTGCTCTTGACCGTAGCTAGCCTAGCGCATCCGCATCCGCAGTCTTTTTCTGGAATCAGTAAAATGTGCATATCTTTCTCACGATTTCACAGGCGCAAACTCCGTGCACGTTGGTTGTGACGATTCTCCTTTGGGACTGATTCGAAAGGCGTTGTACACTACACACGTTCCTTAATTTATGCATTTTTGGATCTTCCATTTTCCGTTTCTCGTTTGTCTTTGGGGCGTGCGCTTTTTCGTCCTTCGTACTTCTTCTGGACCATCCCATGCGGGACTGCTCGTTTCCATGCGACGTAGTGAATGTTTTTCCTCAGGATGTCGTGATTGTGCACTGCTTCATTTTCGCTCTGTGCAGTTGTGGGATGTGACCAAAGCATCGCGTTATGTTTTCCACTGTCCTCGAGAGTGGGCAGTGGGCCTCTTTGGTCAGGAAGGAAAGGTCGAACCTGTGTTCGCGAACGAAACATCCCGTGGAATCTGGACGCTTTGGGTCCCCTTCCAGGAGAGGTCGATGCAGCAGCTTTGCTTTGAGACTCATTTGGAAGCATTGAGATTATTCAGGCATTTGATTTTCATGAGAGCTTATTTCACGTTAGCTGTCAGGATGCCTGAACTGACTTTCTGTCGAACATTCTGCAATTATGTCACTTAAGGAGCTATGCAAGTGCACCCGTTGATATGCTGTCGGGTTTCTGGACATTGACGAAGAAATGAGCCCAGTAAACGTGAAAACAATGCAAGGCTGTTTTTGGTCCCAAATCGACTGAATTCGCGTTTTGTTTCTTTAAGTTCTTGATGTCTCAAGCTTTTCGCTTCTTGCTGTGCATTCCGTGGGTTCCACTTCGATGGGCTTCGCCGAGAGTAATGAATCGCCGTTAGTGTGTCTCGAATGGAGAGTTGGCACTCCGTTTCCTCTTCCAAGCGACGCTGTAGCGCTGTCATCCTTCTGAGTAACGTAGCTCCATTCCGTCGCGTAGAATAACAAGGATGAAGTTCGTCAGGGAACAGCATGCAGTCGGTCGCAGTCCATGAGGACTGGGGACTTGCTGAAGCATCCCCTCCCAGGCATTCAAGGGTTTGGCCCTCTGGGAGGTGGAGGAGGACATGTGCTTCTGTGTAATAAGGGGATGAGCTTAACTTGTGGCCAACTTTGTGTCAGTTGCTCTGCTTTCGCAGCAGTCAATCAAGATTCAACAGTTTTTTGGAATTGTAGCTCATTGCACTAGAGATGACAATTTTGAGGGGTTTTGTTTTTTTAAAGACAATCATGAATCTTTAACCCTTAAATAAAGTGGCGGACGTTTTTTGGTAGATGAACGACAAGGAATTCTCCTCTGTAGGACAAAATTGCAACTATTCATCCAAGGAATTAGGGGTGGAAAAGGGAGACCTTCTACAGTAGTTTGACTTCCAATGAGTATTTTTGGTTTTTTTAAAGTGGATGATGTCACATGGTTCCAAAATGGCTGAATTCCACGGTCACAAGCCTGGCGTTGAAGGGTTAAGGATTAACATTTAACGACCTATGATACCATTTTATGGTTTGAGGCCATCATTGCATATTATTTTTATTTTTTATTTTTTTTGAAATATATAGCCTTCAAGGTCCACAGCTCGACTGACAGGACTCGACCAAGGCAACCCGGTTTATTTTGCTAGGAATTACATGCCTTGGGTATCCCCGTTGGGAATAAGTGGAGGAACAAATCCCCTCCCTATGCGAACAAAGCAACACGGGGAGCCCCATGCGGGCAATGTTAGCATGGGGAGTTCAACCGGGAACCTCTTGGGTTCCATGGAAGTCCCTTCCCCTTGGCCATCACCCAAGGTAGTTTAAGGTCATTGTGGACTAAATTGTATATTATTTTCAAATTCACTAGAAAAATTCTTAAGATGTTGGCATATGATTACTTAGGCCCACAATAATGATGGTATGTTTGACTAGGGTAATAAAAGAACTTGGATTAAAAAAATTGAAAAAAATTGAAAAAAATAATAATACCAAGAAAATAACTATTTTTGTCTCTACATTTTTATAAAATTGAAAATAATTCAAAAAAAAAATGTTCACTTCTTCCAACCTATAGGGTCTTCTAATCAATAGTTTACATCTTGGAGAAAAAGAAATTTACAATCCTTGCAATGATACAAAGATAGCATACTTTGATCATACATGGAGGATGATGAAATACTATTTTTCTAAAACTATTTAGTCAATTTATACAATCTTTGTAGGTGACCTGAGATCCCATTTTTTAGCTTTAAACTTTTTTGGGGCCAAAAAAAGTGAAAAAAATAGTACTAAATCCCCCCAAATTATTGGATTGATATCCAATTGGAGTTTTTTTAAATAAAAAATTATTTTTTATAAATATGAAATTTCTTTGGAATGTATTTAATAATTGCATATTTTTTAGTTGTAAATTTGGGGTGCTTTGAAGGTAAAATGCAAAATTTATGGCCAAAAAACATATTCCTTGACAAAGGATGATAGGAAATAGTACAAGTGTTTCTTGTAATTACCCTAAAGGAAATTATCAACTTTTGTCTAAGCAAGAGCATTTCAAAAAAGAGTTTTCAAACATAGAGTGCAAATGTATTCAATATCAAACTTTAACCCCTAAATGCCCAAGGCCTTTTTTGAGTTTCTTGGAATTTTTTGTAAATTGAACAAAAAGCCTACATTTTGATAAGTTTTATCAATTTTTTTGAATTGTAACCATACAAATTCAAACTAGCCAAGTTAGAGATCACATGACAGATAATCACAACAATATCACTTATGGATTGAAAGATTACAATGTTTGATTGTGACTGTGTTAAAACTATGAAAGTGATTTGAAGTCTTTGAATCCTCTTTTCACATATCAAATCTCAAAAATTGGTCACCAAAAAAATAAAGGGCATAACATGCACAACCACAATCAATTTACAACTTCTCAAAATCTATTCTATAGCTTTTTTAATTTGACTTTTTTTCCAAGATATAATGTATTTGAGGCACACTATTTCAAGAGACTTTAATACTAGAAAATCAAGATTTGCAATGTAGACCCTTGTACAAAATCTTGAATAGAAAAATTATGATCATTCATTTTCCAAATTTGATTTTCCATACTAAAATTGGACTTCAAAAAAAATTCAAAAACATAAACAACTAAAATTAATACTTGGGCAATTCAGGGTTAATAATGAAATCAAGGAATTAGGGTTTAGATACAATACATGTGTACAATAGCTTCTATTTCACAAGCGCTCCTTCCATATGATAGTCATGCATATTGTAAGATTAACAATGTCTTTCCTTTACACCTAAGCCAATTGTTCAGTTACCGTGCTCTCATTTAAGTCCAAACAATTTGAAATCCACTCCAATAAAATTGTGCTTTGGAGACAATCAAGAATGTCCAAGGTTTAGCTAAGTTTATGAATTGATGCCTCTAATTGAAACTTGGTCTAATTCATGTATTGATGTATAACTCATACAATTGTCGTTGGCACACCTTCACTACTATCAAATAATTGTAAATAACTTAAATGTCATACTGCTAGATGAACTTCACTAAAGTCATTATGTCAAATAAAAGCAAGAAACATAATGTAGTAACAAATACAAATTAAAATGTCAAGCAAAGACTCTAAAATACAAGATGTAATTGTTCTTTGCTTCCTTGCTCCTTTTGTGCCTTTATTGATCCTTAGCAATCTCAACCAACAAGGTTTTATATTCCTCTATGACACATCAAACATCAAAGACGTGGTATTATATTCAACCATGGAGTCTTCACTTGATTCAAGAGCTTTGTTCCCTTTGTGTGCAATAGCCGAGTTACAAATCTTATGAACTCTAGATGCTTTAGTTGCAATTATGGCTCCCCCTAGGCCACCACCCAATTTTGTGCACCAAGCTTGCCAAGTGTGGTGATAGAGATACATTGTGGAGAAAGCAATGGGATTGTCTAGCAATAATAGTGAGGGAAAAGGAGGCAACATCAAGATGAAAGAGAAATTCTCCTCGTGATTTATCATAGGCATATTCAATGGATCAGACTAATTTATTTTTTTGGCTAATTGTAGGTAGAAAAGAAAGACAAATCCAAATATCCCCTAATGTGTGCAAAAGAGTGTAAAGAATTGGAAGTCAATCAATGCTCATAATAGCAAGTTGATATGAGTAAGGCTTGTCAAACTAGATCAACTAATTGTTTTCGCTTTCTTGTTGGTAGAGCTACATGCACCCTAGAATATATATGCAATTAAGGAAAGATGGATAGAATTATCCATAAGTGTTTGCTCATCCATAAATCACCTATTGTAAATAATTTTCATCCAAATATTGGTAATCAACTATTTTCTTGAGAGGTATAGTACTCAATAATTTCATCCATAGCTTTACCCATTTTTAAAAATATTAATTGAGCTTGTGAAAAAATGAAGTAAGATTCTAGCAAAAATTGATGAAGGAGTCCAAAGGAGGACTTAAGGCTTTGGAGACCCAAACTCAAAGATTGGATAACAAAATTGTGATGCATGCCTCCCTTCTCTAACTAAGTACAAGTTAGTGTTGGGTGTACCTATTGGACGTTGGAGATGGAAGAAGTTGACCATATAATGTAGAGTAACTTTTATAATGTAGAGTATTATCCATTTGAATCTCATTTTGCACCAAACACTTGACATAAAAATCTTGAACCTCAAGGCAAGGCAACCTTTGCTTTCCATGAATCAAGGCTCTTTTGAGCCTTTTCATTATAAAACATCTTAAATGCAACCTTGTCCATGTATACAATATTGGCTATTGTAACAAAAATATATTCTTGTTAAAGCATCACCAACATTTCTCACTAAGTAGGGCTTGCTAAATACTGTGGCTTAGGCTCTACTCATCACTTTCTCCTTTAGTCTAGCCTCACTCCCTACTCATCCCCGCCACACTCACTCATTAGAAAAGTCATCATGCCACCCGAGATAGTAGGCTGGCTAGTTGGCTTTTGTTTGTAGTGCAAAAATTCCATAGCTAGCCCAACTAGTGCTAAAATTCCACTATTGAATAGGATCACAACCAAAAAAAGTACTTGAAGTCAACAACTAGCAAGACTGACAGGTTGGTGTTTGAAGTGTTTGACATTATAAAAAATCCATGTTTTAGGTGATGAGCCTTAATTTTTTTCGAATAGATTTTAGGTGATGTCCAATGCAACAAACCAACCCATGTTTTCATGTCATAATAAATGCCAATGTAGCATCAATGTTGACATAAAAACATGGGTTGGTTTGTTGCATTGGACATCACCTAAAATCCGTTCCAAAAAATTAAGGCCTGTCACCTAAAACACACGTTTATTATAGCGGGATTTGATGAGCTTGAGCACTTTTCTTTGTTGGTAGTGATTCAGTTAGGGGAGAGAAATGCTCTCTGCCACACATAACGAGAAACATTGGCAATGCTTTTATAATGCTATTGTAGAAGGACCCCCTATTAGAGAAGAATTTGGGTCTTAACATGCCTAGTACTTTTGGCTTGGAAATTAATTTTTTGGTATGTAGAAAATGGATAATGTCATTTATGTGGTCATCGTCACACGTTTCCATCAAACGAGCGTTGCTAGCATGTGAGCAGGGAGTGGGGAGCAAGGAGCGGGGAATGGTGAGCAAGGAGCATATATTTTTTGAGAGTTACCAAAAAATGGGATGAAAGTGGATGAAAGTTGGATGAAAAATTAGGATGAAAATTGGATGACAAGAGGATGAAAAAATTAGATTAAAAAAAGGAAAAAAAAGACGGTGAAAAGAATTCTAAAAATTCAAAAATCATGAATGCTTTAATAGAGAACCTATGACCATGGTTTTGGGTTATACTACAAATATGGATGATTAGAGGGTAGGGGTTTGGAAATAAATGATATAGTAGATTGAATTTGACCCTATGACCATGGAAAAGATGAAGTATTCATATGTATAAATCTAATTTACTATATGATGTATTTTAAGGTCATTATATTATCACAATAAATTCTAGATTTGAATTCCCAGACCAAAATTTTAATGTTTTAGTTGTACTATTTACATAAAGGAATTAGATGTACAAAACAAAGGATGTAAATGACAAACACATGACGATAGTGATTGGGTATCTTATATTATAATGGATACTCAATACAAGTACTTAGAAAACAAGTCACCTTGTAATCTCATAGGACAAATTGAAATGCAAGTAGTGGCCCTTTTAGTCTCACTTTAAGTTCAATGATAAATACAATAGACACAAAAATAAATCTTGTGCTGCATAACACAAAACTAGTTTGGTCCTATATGATTTAGTATACCACTAAGTAGGATTTGCTTGACATCATTAAAACTCAAGCTTGGAGCATGAACAAAGCCATGTATAGTGGAACCTAGATTGCAAATCACTGTGAAAATAAAATAGAGGTGTTTACAATTAGCCCATTGTCCTCGCTTCCCTAAAGACTTGATAATCATTTCTTTGAAATACGAGCAGGTGCACTCTGGAAATGATGAAATTGTAAGCATATATTTCTTAGTCCTCGGCTCCACCCCAAACTTCAAAAAAACTATGCAACCAAAACCAGGGTGTGGAACCATGGTCACCCTTTCAATTTGTGCATTCAAGGTAAGTGCAGAAGCTGAATTGTTCGCATGCTTTGTGGTTGGCGCCTTCGGGTTTCACCAGATGACTTTTCTTGCTCGAATTTTAGGGTGCTTTTTAGGTGAAGATGGAACGGGATAAGCATGAACCAATTCTGCACCTAGTTGTCCTCCAAACAGTCTCCGAGGTGAAATGACAGTGTGTTGTGGAAGCTGGAAACGAGGCGCTTCTAAGGCCAATTTTTCTTTCTTCAAGAGTTTGGTGCCCATTTTGATAGGCCAAATGGCAAGAACAACTGGTATTGATGATATCCACTTCTATCTTATTCCCTTGATACAACGTTCAATGTCGTCATTGCAAAAAAAGAATTGCATCATCTCATTTTGATTCTTTTTGTAATTCACCATCATACTTGTATATGTAGGGGCTCCTGTGGCAATGTTGTTTTGAACAATTCTTGCTATGCATTTCTTCTTTGAAATTGCTTGAAGGGCAAAGCACGCCTTTGCTGATGTCTTCGGTAGTCGTGCAATATGCCATTGCTTCTCATTACAATTGGTCTCTTGAATTGCTGATACGTGAGAGGAAATGCAAACATTATCCTCCTCTATCATCGATTCGGAAATTGGTACTTCGACATGTGGAGAGAGGTCTTCCAGAATTGGTTGCAAGTTCTGAACACTTGTGGAGGGTCTTGAAGATCTTCTTTGGATGATGGGATGAGGAAAATTAACTTTGTTTGGTCTGTATGAATCGTACTCGCAACCGAGAGGCATGTCTGCCTTCCGCTTTTGCGACCCAAATACTTCTTCACCTTCTAGATGTGGATCTCTATTGAAGAACTCTTCAACACTTGGAATGGTTAAGATTGCTTTTATGAGCACCTTCGGATTTCCAATCCTATTTGTAGAGCGTTGGGCTGCTCGAAGTAATAACTCTTTCTTCCCAGGTCCAGTCCCACCTTGGTTGCCCTTAAGATACTGGTAATATCGTACCATTTGCATGAAAGCTTGAACAAAATCATCTACGGTGGCAATGTATAAATCGGTTCGACGGTTTCCAGATTGTTGGAGCCATTTGTTGTGTACAGTCTCTGCAAGGTTGCATGAAGGCATTTCGGCGAGTTTGGATTCACTCAAATTCTAAAATTACAAATCAGAAGTGCCATTATCATTAGTTTATACTGGCTCTCTACCAGAAATATAGATCCCATCAAACATCAATGTATACCTCCGTGAAGGTCTCTCGATGCTGAGAGGTCTTTCATTGGTATGAACACTATGCGTAACTTTTCCAAATGTTGTCCATTAAAACACAAATGTGACAGAAATTAGATACATGAAAGGACTAGGAGGCCCTCTAGGGACCTATTTTGGTGCCTAGAGGCTTTGTAAGGGTTCGAGGTCCATGCATACTAAGTTCTACAAGGATAGGGAAAATATCAATTTAGGCTCCTCCTATAGAATAATAGTTCTAGAATGACATAGCAATGAAGGAGAAATATTAGTCATAGATGATTATCTACAATTTAGAGTCAATGGACAATGTTACTTACAAGTTGCATGAATCCACCCCATTGTCGATATCGAAAATGCTAGAAGGACAACCAGAGCTCCAGTCGATGCAATCTTTCCTTTGTAGTGGCACTTGATGACAGCCACCATGTTCTAATGGTAAGGTAGCAAGCGTCGGATTCTTCTGGAGAAGAGGCATTCTTATATTGTTTGCAAAGTACACGATGTTGATCTTGTAAGTCGAAATGAATATCAGCCTTCGTATGCTTCTCCATAGATTGAGTCCAATGGAAGAGACATGTCCTTTCTCTATCTTTTATAGGATCTAGAATGTCCCCCAATTCATAAACTATTCTTACAACATTCCAATTTGTTTGGGCACTATCAACCATGAATCCCTTAAATTGAATTTTTGGTACACCGTGTCTTTCAAAAACAGAATTCAAATTTGTCCAAAATAGGATTTGTGCAGCACAATCTTCAAATTGCATGTTGCACATTGCAATGGTCATGACACGACAATATTGAGAGTTGTAAATGTGACATGCCATTGTCATCCAACCCTTCACACATTTGACTTGATCAAACATCACCCAAGCCTCTTTGAGATCACTTCCACTTTGCATTTGCTTTACCAAGTCCACTCCACTACCTGGACCTACTTCTGACATTTTTAAAACAAACACTTTGTCTACATCTGATCCTTGACCAGGGAACTTACTCTCTTGAACAAATGCCCAAGTATTAGACCCCCTCAACTTTGTAATGTTATCCATAACCCCAAATCTCCTTAAATACTTGAATGAAGTTACCTTGTTTTGAATACTTGGAGAGCTAAAGTACTTGCATTTGTCCAATACCGGAATGAGCTCACCGAAGTCTAGGGTCTTTAGCAGCACCCCATCCGGCCGCAGAAGTAAGCCACCTAGAAGTTCTTTTGTAGCCTCCATGATCATGGACAAATTCGTCGCAGTTGGTGTTCTCTCCATCTGCTCTCTAATAAGAGACCGAGTTTTGTCCTTCATATCCCTCAGTTCACTAGCCTTCACAAGGTACTCGTGAATGCCAAGATGAACATACACCTGAGTGAAGTCATATTTTCCAACAATATAGTACACCTGTACATCACACCTTGCAATACAAGATGGGGGTACTTTGCAAATTTTGCAAACAAGCCTGGACCTTGGGGGATGTGTATGCCCAACATCAAGTGGCACAAGTGACATCCCTTCCCATTCTAACTCATTAACATCATTGGTTCGGTGAACAATACTAAGAAATCCACAAGTTTGGTTCATACAACGAAGATGACCTAGACAGACGGATGTGCAGAATGACAAGCTCATGCAATTGGTAATATTTGTTGTCACTGTCTTAGACCAGACATGGCCATCATATCGTTTATCCATCCCAGACATATTCCAGGTTGGAGATGGAGGTAGAGAAAGATCTAGCGCGGGCAACTCAAATATGACATTGCCATTGAACGTTGGAGATAACACTGGCACTTTATGAATGAGAACAATGTTATAATCTATTTTGGACAATATATTTCTACATCCCTTCAAGGTACGCAGTCCTCTCAAACAATCAATTACAGATGATACTAACCCACTAACCTCGGGTGACTTCTCTTTAACTTTCGGATTCTCGATGGTACGAGTCGATGAAGGAGTCCTACCCTTTAGAATATGCTCTTGGGAATCACCATGAGAATCGGCTTGAGAATCGTCACTAAGTACAATTACAGTGTCGTAAACAGGTTCTACCTTAACATGAGTAATGGGAGGCACTTGAAATGACGAGGAAGAAGACAAGTTCGGGTTAGGAGTTTCTATTAGAACTGAATGATTGGAATTCTTCTCGCCGTAGGCTCTATACTTTCCAGGTTTCAGATGCCAGAACTTGCTCACACCATTTGAGCAGGAAGTTGTCCAATTGTGTAAATAAAGATCCCCGTTTCGCCGTTATAGACTTCTTCATCAATATGGATTGAATCCTTGCTAAAATTAAACCTTAAACTTAATCTGCGAGCAGAAACTACAACCTTTTGATTAGGTCCCACTTGAAACATTATTGGAACTTCCTCACTATTCACACTGATGACGACCATGTTCAAGGAGTCCACCATCGCATATCACCCAAATTCAAATGCAATAAAGATAGAACAATAGACACTATAAGAAATAAGACTTAAAAAAACACCAAACCACATTCAAAAATCCCATGGGGCAAGGATAATCACAAAGATGACCAAAAACTCTCTCGGTGTTTACAATATACAAAGACATGCATTTGGGTATTATGTTTCGCAATGTGGCATAAACCTATTCGTATGGATATTAATCATGACCAGGGTAAAGTCCTAATCATACTATATCCCATTATCTTGGAATAACTGGCAGCATGATGAAATTTAGCAGATGAATTGATGAAATAGACGATTGAAATTTGAAAATATATCCAAGAAGGAAGAACAAAGTAGATACTGAATAAATGAACCATGTACTTGGAAAACCAGTACAATAAGAATAATAAAGTAAAATAGCCGGTAAAACTCAAAATGATTCCTAGCACTGTCATCAGTAAAACACTTATAGTGTTACGTGGTCGATCGGGGTAGGATAAAATGTACCGAGGCAAGATATCATCCAATTGACTGTTTAGTGGATGTCTAAAGTCCTGAACACTATGTCAGGTCTCAGGAAATGAAATATCAGACTCTTTGAAATATGGCATATAAAGTGCTTTACGGACATAGCTAGATTCTTTAGGGATGAGGTATTCCAAAAAGTAACAGGCAGTAAAATGATTAGAATTTTTCTATCTGCATCATTTCAAATCCATTCTGAAAATCAATGGTAGGGATGAAGGCAGACCTTGGACCATTATGATTGTCACCCTTCCTAATCTAGGATAGTCAGTAAGAGTATTGTGGAATTAATAATCATATAGCCGTAAGGATATAGGGGCATCGTAAACCTCCTTAACCCACTATGAGTTAGTAGAATTTATTTGAAATCGAAAAGGAATACGTCTCTAGAAAGTTGACAATTACATTAAACAAGGCATGTCAGCTAGGAATAGATAGATAGCAAACAAAGATTTGGACCATTATCCTCATGATTTCCACGATATGGCCCAATAGCTTGGACCCTAAAACTCCGACTCGAGGGCTACCAAAAACCAAAGCATCCTATTTCGCATTTTATAAACCCTTCAAAGGCCCTTGGGGTCCATCTATAAAACACTTATTTAGCTTTACAGTCCATGAATTGTGATTAGCTTTACAATCCATTTACAGTCCTATAATAGATGAGTTCTGATACACTATTATATACTTACAACCATGATCATGTATTTACATTACACTGAAAATATTTGGTCATTGTTTCCTTCATCAAATACCACCAATTACATAATAGACTATACGTCCACAAAGGGCTTACCTCGTATACTCATTCCAGAAAAAGGGAGCTAAATATAGAATAACATAGTTCGGCCATTTTATCACGGCTGTAGAGAGCTACCAGTTCAATAGGATTTCAAGAGGAGGCAAAATGCAATGAAATCAGGATACTGGTGCAAATATCAGACTTAGTTCCGGAATGTGGCCTCGACCCTAAACCCTTGGTTTGGGGTATCCAAACCTAACTCCCCAAACAGTAACATTCGGTCATACAAGGCCGCCATCGTTGAAGTAGCACTGCGAGCACATGTTCACATCTCCGCATCGTCTCCTAGTCAATCAAGATAGTTTATGCATCACATTGGCATTTTTCTCCTCCGGCCGCTTAGCTTGTGCATCTCTGGGATTGTTCAGATAGAATGAATCCTCCGACTGCGGTGTGGTAAGCTTGGAGGCATGGGAGAGGAGGCTCCTCCTCGACAAAACAGGAACACAGACGATCAAGTAATTTCAGATCCTTTGCAAGAGAATGCTCTAGGGTTTTGTCGTTGCTTGTTATTCTAACTTGTCTCAAATGTCGTAAATGTTACTTTAGGGTTCCTGAGGGCATCTGCATTTCCATTCATTGTGACGGACTTGCCTTCGCCGTGGAGCTGAAGGTATTCAACAAAAGTTAAGCCATGGTTTGGATTTCCTTGAGGTTTGGATTACTGATTTTGTATAGGATCAGTCAAAGGGTTAGCGTCATGCTAATGTTCTTGTATGATTATAGAGTGACTAGATTGAACAATGCCTATACAAACCTAAATAAGTTAGAGGTCCCTTGTCATTAACAAAATTTTGAGAGGATAAGGGAAACTAGATCATAGGTAGAGGAGCTCTACACGGGTTCCATCTATAGAAATTGATTCTGGTCATGAGTTTTGGACAAGCTAGTTTTGGTTGTTAGCAGTTAGATTCTCCCAAATGGTTTCCTCAATTAGTACATTATGAACATGGTTGTGGGTAGAGTGTATCTCTCAGTTCCGAGAGATCTCTAGTTGGTGTCCAGCCATGCACAGATAAAGTATCCAAATAATTCAGGAGTGATAAGCTTGCGTGAGTTTTAGGCAAATCGGTGGTTAGATATGAATATACTAACCCAATTAACTTGGAGGTCCTTGGCCGTGAACAAAATTTAGATGAGAAGAGATACTAAATCACAAGTAGAGAAGCTGTAGTCGGGATACTTCTCGAGAAATGGATTCTGTTAATGAGCTTTGCTCAGACTAGTATCAACTGTCATTAGACAGATTCTTCGAGGTAATTCCTCGCATCCAGAAATTATGCATCAGTTTGTGGGTTGCGTGGAGCTCTCGGGCCCGAGAGATCTTTGGTTGTTGTCCTGTCATGCATAGACAAGTGAATCTAGCTAGTTCACGAGTGAGAGGCATGCGTGAGTTTTTGGCAAATATGTGGTTTGATTCGCAAAGGATATACAGTTCGTCTTTTTTTCATGGTCCCTAGAGGCTGATTTCAATCATTCAAATATCCATTCAAACATTTAGTGTATGAAGATAAGGTGGTGCAAGGTTCTTGAGAAGCACATGGGTTTTGACACTCGTATGCATACCCCCCCCTGTCGAAATATGATCTTGACCCCGAGAGGGATAGTTGTTGGGTTAGCATCATGCTTAAATCCTTACTTCATCAATTCGTAACGAGATGAATGAATGATCATAGTAATCTAGATAATTGCGTTGTCCCTTTTTGTAAATGGAGTTTTTTTATATATTTAGAATACTCGTCCATCAGCTAACTTGTTTCCACTCTGAAGATACAGATCGACGAGAGGGTTTATCTTGTCTCTCGATGTCACGAGGAATATTCCCGAAGATGAATCATGCATATTTCCAAATAATTGAACTACTTACATAGGATTGATCTAGATATGGATTGGTCAAGTTCTTCAATAATGGAAGCAAGTTATGCATACTTCTGGGACTTTCGAACTTGTCTCGGCCCCAAGATAGGCTTCTTCAGAACCAACTTATGCATGACTATTCATCATTCTAGACTGCCTCCTTCGAAAATTGCAATTTTGCGCTTCTCAGTCGTCCACCCCAAATTATTATACATAGTATAGACAATCAAATGAAGCTCTCAATACCGAGAGAGAACAAGTATGTTGCACATCATGCATGAATGTATGTACAACATGGCGGGCCATCAGATTCAGTAGTCGTCTAGACTAAGATATTTTGTTTAGGGACTATGATCAGATTAGTAACCTCTATGGCATTATGCATAGCGGAGGGGGCGCATTGGCTCTCTCAGGACCAAGAGAACATTCGACACTTTAATGTCGTGCACAATTTTCTGGTTCAGAAAATAGGTCAATAGTTCTTGCAGAGGAGAATCCAGTTTCATATCCTAGATGTATCATATTTCCCCATTCAATTCATGCATAGTGTCATAAGTATCTTCATCGTCTCGACCCCGAGAGAACATTGAAGACACTATACTCATGCATATTAATCGTAGTTAATGGAATCAGGAAGGTGAAAGCCATCTTAGTATTACAGCCATGTCTTCATGGTAAGGGAATCATTGAGAGTAGAATGCTTCCTCAAATGCCCCTATGAAGGATTTCAGTTCCATGTTTTCCATTATGTCACAAGGGTTTGTCACAATGTATGCATAGTGTTGTAGATCTCAAAGGACTCTCGGTACCGAGATAACATTACGAATTGACCAGTCATGCACAATAAATTTGATTCTAGGTTTCTGGAATTGCATTAGATCAGACATGTTCTAGATGTGTTTATATTCTGTCTACAACTTTGCCAAATCGGTTGATAGAAGCCAATACCATTTAGCTTAAGGAGAATTTATTATTTGTGAGATATTGATCTATGGAATGTATCAGGGGCCAAAGGATCTTCAACATGGAGCAGGAATAGTGCAAGAGGTAATGCTCTTCTAATTTTAAAACAACCTTCATAGTTCTTGACTTCACTGAATCCTTTATTGGTTGGACAATATATTTATGCAGAACAATGATATTTTGTTATTATTAGATTACTACATTGCCTCCAATTTGTATTAATAATCTTTTATGTGGCTATTTAGATTGTAAGAACCAAAGTATAGAAATGGAAAGTCTTATTATTGCATAGAGTGAAAGAGAAACCTATTCCCCAATTCACAACGATATATTTTGTTTCTTATATCCAGGATGTAATTCAGGAGGCCCAAGTTGAAATGGTGCCCATCGAGGTCGTTGACCGTGTAGTTGGGGACGATGATATTCGGCACTTGCTTCCGGCCCAGAATCTCCTTCAGCCGCCAATGGTAGGGTTGGATGCTTTACTTGCCGATTTAGATCATCAAAGCCATGACACATACAGTGATAGCCTAATGTCATCAGGACATTCATGTTGCAGCTCCATTGGAGATAACGATTTAGTTATACTAGTTTTGAGTTCTAAAAACACTATTGATTATTGTACATGTGACCATGAGGATATGGATGTCCACTCCGTCTTGTAGGTTGATGATGACATTCAAATCTTTTGTTGCGGACAGTATCGGTCGATTACAGGAACATGCGATTACAGTCGTTGTATTTTTTTCTCATTTTGGCATTATAGAACATTTTTATGTCTTTCATAATCACTTGAGAGTTCATCCATATATAGAGGGATGTACTATAAGATTACACAGATGAATCTCTGATATAGAGTGCACTCATCTATTGTATTATGCTTTTTTAAGTGTTTCTCATTTGGTGAAATCGTGCAGAATGTTGAGGAACTAATATCTACAAACTCTCCTTTAAAGTCCCCAAGCTCTCGAATTGTGGATCCTAATCTACAACCACCAATTGAGTCATATGTTGATATAGAGGAATTGGAGGATGGTCTTGATTTGGGACAAGAGGACTATGTCACAGAGGATGATATTAGAAGAACTCAGAAGATGAATATTGTCTCAACGATATCCAATTTGAGGTTGACCACCTCCAATCTATCTCGAATGCGCATCCTACTTTGTCGTCTGGTTCCAATGCCTATGGTTCGTCCAACCCTTACATGTGATTTGATATTACTTGAGTAGCAATTTGTACATGGCTACGAGGAGGGAGCTCGCGTGTTTTATGTTTCTATAGCAGATGAACAAGGTCAAACATCTGTTTTCACTCAGGCAAAGAAGGAGAGATGGGGACCTTTGTGGAACTCAGTCAATGATCAGTTCAACATGCACCTTTGATCCAAGGCTGCTCTGAAGCATTTGGTTGATTATAAGTTTTTTGTCTGTGACGGAAATCATCGCCGAATAGCATGCATGAATCACATCGAGCATCTTCACAAGCTGAAGAGGGAGTGGCACGTGTCCGTAGATTCCATTGTCTTGGATACCAGGAATCGCATAGGAGTAGCTATGCAGGTTATGCACAATATAAACAAGTAAGTCTACATATATTTTTATTGCTTTTATAATGTATGTGATCCATGAGCTAGTTTCTAGTACACTTTAATCTCTTTTCACAATTAGATATTTATTTCCACTTTGACATCGCATGACAAGCACACGGAAAACTCGCATGTCAAAACCAATTTGGTACACACATTATACTGTGTGCAAAAGTATGGGGTTATGGAGTTAGACAAGTTTAATGAGCTTCTAAGTTTTGATGAAGTCAAGACTTGTTAGCTTAGCACACGGAAGACATGGTACACTATGCCTTTGGAGGTCTTCACCTCGTTCATCTTTAAGGTATATGTACTACATGAATTTCATTCAAAATGTTTGTAGTTATTTATTAGCATAAATCATTTTCTACGGATTGTTATCCTAGTTTTGTGGGTTGTTTCAATATTTGATGACGACTATGTGTTTGAAGCAAGAGATTGCTGCAGCGGCAGACAATGTAGTTCAAAAGTTCAATGAGGATACTCCACCTGATGAAAGGTCTAAGGAAGGTGTAGAGGCAATTGTGAGGATGGCCATTAAGGAATCCATTGAGAAGTTGTATAAAAAGCTATCAAAGATTGTTGCTGTTGCAAATCTTGCATTTGGTCCTGAATTCCTGCAAGAGGTATAATTTGCTTTATATAATTTCGGGACATGGGGACTTTGTGATTTTCATTTAAAACTCATAAATCATGTAATTTCCTTTCATGCAGATCAAGAGGCACTGGAGCCTCTACTTCGTTTTGGAGTTGACTTTGGACAAATTATAGATGATAGCTACTACCAATGTCAACTCGACTTTCAAGGTCAGATGGCTAAGGTGGATCAATGGATCCGGCCCATCTCGAGAGGCCCGCCAGTTTCCATCTCGTCTTGTCCATGAGGAGAAGCTTCTCCAATTTCTAGCAAAGACATGTTGGTATGCTGGGGTATGTTTCTCCATATAATGTGATCATGTTCTTATTTATTTTTTCATGTTTGAATCAATTATTGTTATTGGATAATCCATTTCTTCTAGGAATCATCAGGATACTAACCACACATATTGATCTGCAGATGGAGGAGGCAGCTATAGAGTTGTTTGAGTCAATTATCCGATCAAATAATATTCGTATCGACATGTCTGTTTCTACTGAGCCACTGACATTGCTTGAGTATATGGAGGAGTGGCAAATGAAACTCTAGGATGACGCCTACATCGGGGTTTTCAAGGTTGCTAATGTGTTCAAGAAGTTTGACTCTTTTAAGGAGTTTAGAGGGGCCTTACTCGCAGTCAAACGCTTGATATACAGGTTCCTCTCATTAATTTGAATCCTTTGTCAAAAGTTCCTTAGCATTCCATTCCCTTTTCATGTCACCAATTCTATTTCTGTACATATTATAAACATTCATGGAAACTTATTGGTTTTAGTGTAGTACTTTTCTTGTAGTCTCCATATTTGTTGTATGTGATGAATGTAACTAAATGTATAATATTAGTGGTAGTTCTATGACCCTTTTTTAAACAAAGAAGTGATGTCTCCTTTTCAATATGGGGCATTCATCTAATTCAAAAATACAAAGACACTTTCTGTAGTGTAGTTACGTATTTATTCTTCTTGATTTTGCTAAACGTTCAAACTTAATTATGCATACATTGAATACCAATTACGTTCTCTCAGGCCCGAGAGAGGGATATTGGGGTGGCCCTCATACATACTGTTTCCTTTTTTTTCCTTTGAACTCTTTGTCATGTTTTCTAGTTTTAACTTCTACAATGTCAAAGTTTAACCAGATCAACCTAGGTATGCATAATAATAGAATGAGGAATAGGCTCTTGGCCCTGAGGGTCTTTCCTTGGGGAGACACTCATGCATTTTTTCATAATTTATTATATTTAATCATGCACTAGTACATTGATAGCTACCAACAAGACAGAAAGCGTTACTCATTCATTACTTGTCATTCTACAATGTGTAATTTTCTAATTGATTGGGGGTTCTAGTAGCATTTAGTCTAGTTATTGTGAGATTTTTAACAAATTGTAGAGTCTTTCATATTTGTATAAATTTCAAAATTTTCTTTGAAATTGTTCTTTATTAGAAGAGTTTCTAAAGTGATTCTGCATTTCTAATTGTTTTGTGTCAATTACCTTCTCATGTGCAGGTACTTCAAGTTTGAATTGTATAGCAAGAAGGCCATTGAGAAAGCAGATTTACCCCCGTTCTTTACTACTTGGTTGGATCAGTCCTCCCTTGACTGCATGTTCTCCCCTATGCAACTAAAAAATTAGACCAGCTCCCACCTCCAAGCCTGCCCTTGGTACTTGGAGTGTAACTTCAGAATCACTCCGCCTAAGGAGGAGGTTCTTTTCCAGACCCTAAAAGATACAATGGTTGTGGAGCTAGAGTTTGATGAATTTTCTGGCTTAGACCCTGAGGCCCAAGCTCGAGCCATCAAAAAACGGGAGGCCTCTGACAAGAGGAAGGTTGATAAAATGGAGGAGGCAAAAAAGACGACTAAGGATAATAAGAAGAAGAGGTGAGCGACACTAGCTGAGAAGGAGAAAGAAAAGGTCAAAAAGAAAGGGACGAAAAAAAAGGCAAAGACAAAGTTGCCTGAACCTGCAACAAGCGTTGCTGACATGAAAACTTCTTCATCAAGTTTCTCTCTCACTCAGGAACACTTGCTGCATGGTCCGACGCCAACAATTCAAAACATTGATCCCGTACCTAACATTGACGAATGCATCTTAAACTTGTCACTAGAATTCTTCATGTCCTCAGGAAAGAATAGTACATCAAAGACCTACAATGACGTTCTCACTTTCTTAGCTATGGTACAGTTTCTTCTATTGCATATAACAATGTCATATAATTTGTGTTTATGAGTAGTTTGATTATACAATTTATTGTATTTCGGAAATTCCTTAAGGTTATTGTCTATATTTTTCAAGATTCACCATATATATTTTCCTATTTCAATAGTACACCATGTTTCATTTATTTGACTTACATATTCCTTTGCAACACTCTAGTGACAGAGATCGCTACTTCAATGGTGTCCTCAGTATAGTGCCAGCAGTGGACTTGATGATTGTAGATGTTCCAGAAGGTCTCCATGTGCCTACCGTATCAGCTCCACCTGGACCCATTCCAAAATGGAATGAATTCCACATGCACTGGCTGCTACCCATCTTTGACTTCGCCTTAGAGTACCTACACAACAGTGGGGCTTTACTTGTCATGTACCCTTTGAGTGTGCCCTACAAAAGCCACCTTCTTGGATGTTGTAAAGAATATGATTTTAAAATAAAGTAGTCTTGGTTGGGAATGAATCGGCTACATTTGACGTTGCCGTCGAATCCAACTGTGACGGTAAGTTAAATATCTTTTTTTGCATATTCATGTTGAATTTGAAGTTCAACATTACTAGAGTCTCACATGGCTTGTTTTGCAGACTATGCGGTTTGCCATTTCTCTTATGGTGAGAGAGACGTCAACAAAGGCATCACCTTCATTTTCATTCCAGGACGTTCCATTTCATGACGCAATTGGGGTTAATGTTGGCAAGGATGACATCCTCCAAAACTTCTGTAACAAAGATGATGTCACCATGAATGGCACCAAACCCTGACGTGGACCTCGTGAAAAGGCTCGCCAATTCATGTAGATGCTTGTGGAGGCATGTTCAGCACTAGGGGACATCATTATGGATTGCACAACTACGATAGGTTTGTTATCTTATTTAATAATTTGATTCTCATAGAAATGTGCAAAGTACTTTGGTTCATTGTAATGTTCTCATCTGTGAACTGGATGTTTATAGGTTCAAGCATTCAAGCTTGCCGTGCTACAAGCCATCATGAGTTGGCATTTGAGGAGGATAAGGCTATCTTTGATGTTTTGATAGCTCCGGCCATACACATGCTGGTGGTTACAGAGGCCGAACCACAACGTCCTGTTGTTTCTTCAATTGATCTAGATGACGAGGACATTCCAATCCAACATGTCATGAAGACATCACGATTCAGTAAGTAAGTTTTCTTTTTAACTCCATCTTCGAATCTCTTTGTTTCATCTTAAGTACTTGTGGTCTAATGTGTTGTTTTTTGGATTTTGTAAGCAAGCTTAGGAAATGAAGAACTCAAAGCATGTTCTGTCACGACCCTCATCACAAGGCATGCCCGTGCCACCTTGGTGAGCAAGGGGGACATTGGGGGTGACTCCCCCAAGCCTTGCAAGAGATGAGGTGAGGGGGACTAGGAGTCCCAAGCGATCAGAGCGATGTAGCGCTCTGATCCGGACGAATTTGGGGGCGTGTGATATACGCTTGGAAAGGTCTTGAGAAGACGCTTCTAGCCGTCCAAAGAACGCTTGATTTGGACTTGCGAGTCAAAAGTTATGGGCGTTCAAAGTTGGGGGTGTCCCGGTCGCGCCGGGAGCGCCCTGGTCGCGCCGGGAGTGTCCCGAATCTTTGGAGGGCGATATCTTTGCGAGTACTTGTCCGAATGGAGAAAGTGAGTAGTCCATCGGCATCTACGCGTCCCGTAGATGTCGAAAATGGGGTCGCATGTGCGATTTGGATCCCGGACCGCAAAGTTATGCCGGGTGGAAGTTCGGGAGTCCCAAAGTAGTGCGAATCGGGAGAAATGGGTGGTCTTCCAAGATGGGGGGCATCTTGGGGGTTCCCGGTGACCTCTAGCATGGGGGGGGCTGACGAATCCTGCAGAGAGTACTATGAGGAAGGGTGGTCTCCCTCCTCACTCCCGGATGGTGCCATGGTGAGCCTAAATGGCCCCGGGTGGTGAGGCTAGTGTTGGAGCCTCACTACCACTTGTGTGTTACCATGGAGTGCTTGTGCACTCCTTGATACCGGTTGGGTGGTGTCCCACTTCACACTAGGCCATGGTGTGAGTCCCGTTTGGTGAGTCCCGTTTGGTGAGTCCCGATTAGTGAGTCCCGAAATGAGTTGGGTTGGGCCTAGTGGGGAGTTGGGTCCCATTCAAGGGCGGTTAGCACCGGTGGGAGTAGTGCCTCACCGAGTACTTGGACATCAATGGAAGTTCCGCCCCATGTCATCAAATGACATGCTCGGTGTCTTGTGGGAGTTAAGTATTGGAAGGAAAGGATTGGGAGTCACGGAGGAATGGAGAACCCCATGACTTGAGTTGGAACCTAACATTGTGGGTGCATGGCATGTGCAGTGTTAGGGGAGTATGAACCTTAGTGGCACTAAATTGTGAAGTGTTTGGAAAGTGAGCTTAAGGTGGTAAGTGTTACTAAGGGGTGCGACATGTTCCATTCTTTGCAGATTGTGGATTTTTTCCTAGCCCTCCTAAACCATTTTAGCTACCTATGTATGCAGAGGCAATTTCTAGGGATTTCGTCAATGTAGACCCTATACCATCTTCTAGGGCCAAATCGGTAGATCCCTACATTTTGGAGTTTTTAGATGATTGTGTTGTAGAGTCTAATTCATAGACATCAAACAATGAGGGAGTTCAACCTCAACTCCCTCTACTTGAAATGTTTTCGTGGGGTACTTTTGTATTCTCAGTATGTGATGTCAATGTACTAGTTCATGATTTTCTTTTCTATTTGTATTAGAATTCATTCATTATCATTTGCATTCTATATTCTTTGAATAGGATTTGATTTCAGTTAGTCATTTCTAGTAGGGTCATTGTGCTTCCATAACGCCATGTTCTTTATAATCAATGGAATTGTTTTCTTCACTTATGTTACATATGTTCATTCCTTAATCCTTTCAATTGCTAAACTCCCTACCTTTTTTATTATAATGTCAAGAGGACGTGACGTTCACTTTTTATTACCCTAAACTGAGAGATTAGCCACCAAAACACACACTCGTGTATTGTAATAAAATAGACAGCTACTTCATTAGTTCAATGGTGTTAATGAATTCGTCTGTCCACTGCTGGAGATAATACTTACTGATTGTCAAGAATAGTTTGACCTTGTGGGTGCATTATTCTATTTCCAAGCCTAACCCTTTGATAATCCAATTGTTTACAAACTAAACCAGCTTTCAACTGAAGCAAAACTTCCATATATAGGTTGTTAGATTATAACTAATTTTCTGAAGAGCAATTTCAGGGATCTAAACAATCCACATAGTATATTTTATCCCTATGTTCAATGCATTATTCATTGGCATTGTTATTAATTCATTGAATCTAAGATCATTTGTCTACTTTTATTACTCGAACTTGTACGCTCATCTTCTATATCATTTGTGTATTATTTGTCTAACATTATGTTTGTAAATTGTGAGGCCTCTTGTGCAATGGTTATGTTCATTTCTAGTGATTTTGTCCACTTTAAACATGATCCATTTTCATGCTTCACGACCATAGGTCACAATTCAATAATTCTATTTGCAATCCAAATTATTGAGTTGGATTATATCCACGGTTTTAGGTACTTTTATCCACGGTGTCGAGTAGAGAGGCCTTGCTTAGAGAAAACATGGGGCTTCTAGTTGCAACTAGATGTGGTTCAAATAATAGAAGATTCCGTGGCCAAAGTCACAAACATAAGTATAAATCCCCCCCCAATAATGCCATATGAATCAAAATAGTGTCACCCTTCCATACACCCCTCCAAAGATGTCATGGAGTCTCAATATACCCCATGTATGGTAAAAAATTGTAGAAACAAAGTCATATCCTTCATGAACTCCCCTCGAATAAGTGTCTGATAGTTGATTGGGTGCCACGTTCGCTATACAACTCCAAACTAAGAGTGTAATATGCCCCTGAAAAGCTAACAAAAAGTTCTACAATCTCTTCAAAATTCACTCAAAACTAAGATATTGTACGACTTTTATGATCGATCAAAGTTCACCCTTCCCAACTCAAAGGCAGCTCACCTATACTTCACTCTCAAGTCCATAACTTTCACTTACTACATCCAAATCAAGAAAATAAACCCATTTTGAAAAGCTAACATAAACATCTACAAGCTCTTTAAGTTTCACTCAAATAAAAAATACTGTCCACATTTCATAGCCTTTTAAAACTCACTCACTTGGAAACCCGAAAGTATCCCTTCACCCTTTCACTCTCAAGCCCATAACTTTGTCATACTATCTCCAAATCAAGAAAATAAATCCATTTTGGAAAGCTAACATGAACATCTACAAGCTCTCTAAGTTTCACTCAAACACAAAATACTGTCCACATTTCATAACTTTTAAAAACTCACTCTCTTGAAAGTTTGACGCAGCTTCACAACACTTCATTCTCAAACTCATAACTTACACATACTAACTCCAAACTTCATGAGTGATAGCTTTTCGGAAACAAAAAAACAAGATACACAAGCTCTCAAAATTTCATTACCAAACTCTCCATGTACAAAGTGCCCTCCCCTCCCAAAGTGACAGCTTCCCTAAACAAAACAAGGAGGAGGAAGAAGATGATCCTCAACCTCATCCGCCACCTCAACCTCCATACCATCCACTTAAGTTAGTGGATTTTGGCCACTAAGATGCCACATGGGCCACTTCCTATTCTCGATAAGTCTATCCATATCATCTACATGGATTTCTAATCCATTAAAGATAAAAATAAAAATAAGGAAAAAGGTAAAACAAGCTTTACCTTTTGTTTTTACAACTTCAAACTAACTAACTAATATATTAAAATATCTTCTAATATAGAAATCAAAGAACTAAGTGTTTGTCAAATAGAGGTAAAAAAAAAGAGTTCAAGTGGAGTATAACCCCATTTGTTTCTTGAAACTCTAGAAAAAAAACCCTCCAATTTAACAAACAATTATGCATTTTCACATAATGAGAACACATTTACAATACAACAACGGTCATAGGGTTTCATTTCTTAGTACTTAATTCCCGCTCCCTGCTGTCCGCTCTCTGCTCCTTGCTCACATACTAGCATTCCTCCAATAGCCATGTATGCTTGTCACGTACAAAGAGGGGCCATGTTAGTACCTTGCCATTGTAGGCAATGAAGGTGTCAAATCAAATAGTATACTTCAACTATTGGGATGATTATTGCCATGTAGAAAGTCCTATCATGTGATACAACCATTGACAACAATGTTTATATTACAAGATCTAAGGGACAAGCAAATGATGGCATCATTGTATTTTTAGTATGACTTGTTGCTACTAGTGGCAACGCCTCTAAAATTTGATGACATCACCTATGGCTCCACAATGGCAATAGCCATGTTGCCATTTTTTGGCCATTTTTGGAGTATCATTTTGGATAATAGCCAATTCTGATTTGGACATCCTTGGATAGTATTTCTTCTCTAATATTCCCTTTCCATTTAAGAATCTTATGGACTTGCAAAGAATTAATCCACATTCAATATATACTTTGTCTAATAAAAATGAGATAATGTGGAAAATAAAAAGGTATAAACTAGAATCCTTTGAAAAGTCCATGGCAACAATGTAGAAGTTGCCTACTATTTGTGTTAGCCTTTTTGCCCTAGAAGCCACAATGTGGCTTGTGGATGATTTTGAATGACTAGTAGAACTATAGAAGATGTGAAATTATAATTTTTCATCCCATTTTTTGGATAATTCTTTAAGTGTGTTTCTAATTGATGGTGGTGAAAATTCCTTCATCAAGGTCTTATAGAATTTTCTATAGATGATACTAAAAACATGTATCACAAAAGATTTTTTTTCTAGTGTATTTTTGCAACTCCTACTCTTCTTGCTTGTGATTTAGGAATTTTAGGCACAAAAACTATCTATTTTGAATTTTAAGTTATGAAATGAATCTTAGTTGTCCTTGTTTTTACTTAGTTTCAAAATTTGAAAAGCTCACAAAATTCAATATTTAATTTCAATTTGAGCATTGGGCAATTGGGCTTGTAACTATGGTCTACCGATTTCCTAACTTTAGAATGACATGGAACTTTGGTTCACACCATGATATTCTATATAACCACACTAAAACACACGCCAATGGAAAATTTTCAGATTTTTAAATATATTTTGTATTTGATATGATTTTTTTTCATTTTATATTTAAAAAATCCATAATAATTTCAATTTTTTACAAAAGACACTTCTAAAAGAATTTGCAACCAAAACTACCAAAAATTGTCATTTGTTCATATTGTTTTGGTCGTGTTCTCTTTGTCTAGATTTCATTGAAATTTGTTAATGGGTTTTTTTTATTTGGTCAAATAAATTAAAAAACAATTTTTTCTACTACCTATCATTTTCAACCATCTACACACTCAACCTATGGTCACCCGCCAAGTTTGAATTCAAGACCTTATGCCTAGGAGCTCTAAATAGGTTCTAACCACCACGTCACCATTGCAATTCAAAATATAATTCAAGTATTTTTTCTTTCCTTCTACATTTATAATTCAATGTTTCTTAAATTCCATAGACTTTTGTGGCCATTTTGGCATAGGAGAACACTATTTGTACAAGAAAAAGTTAAGAAATCAAGCTAACTTTCATCTCCAAAAACTTGTTTATGATTTTGTGTCTCCAAAAAAAATTTGGGGACAAAAATGAGAGAACATGTTTGAAAATGTCTAAGAAAACGTCCCTTCCAATCCTTCTCCAAACTTTGTCTATAACTTATGATTGGAGGCTTAAAATTTCCAAGAATTTTTAGTGATGAAAGTTAGTTTGATTTTCCAACTTTTCTTAGTTTAAAGTTTTTTGAAAAATATTATTCTACTATGCCAAAATGGCCACCAAAGTTTGTTGAGTTTAAAGACACTGAATTATAAACAATTCAATTTTAAGAATATATTTCAATTGTACATAAAAATCCAAACTTGGTATTTTAAACATTGCTCAAATGAGGAAAACTTAATTCAAATGCTTGAAAGTCAAAATCACGTGTTTGTATGCCTTTTAACTTTTGGGATTATGTTAACAATCTTGTTGAAAGTATGTATAAAAAATTTTAGACCAATTGGATCTAGTTGTCATGGTTGCCCAACATTGCCCATAACTTAAGAAAATGAATTTTTCAAATATAATTTTTTAATTGCAACTTGATTGGTTTGAAATTTTCAAGGAATTGAGCTAGTAGTGAAACACACCTTTGGTAAAATTTCACAAGAATTGTATCCACAAATATAACAATGGGAAAGGCTTGTTCAAAAGTCGAAAATGTCTTGAAGTCATATCTCACAATTTTAAGAGTTCATTAATTATTTAGCATCAATGTGCCAAAATGCCCAATTGCTACAGTACAAGAACATTCCAAATATTCCAAAACATTATGAATGTCCTAAGTAGAGTCTAAGATTCTAAAAGATTCCAAATTTCCTAAAAAAATTTGATTTGGTCATTGAACTATTCAAATAAATATAAAACAAGTGGTCATTTTGTTAGCTTTTGCAAAAAGTTCAAAAATTAGTGAAAATAGTCATTATAGTGCCCCACACAACAAAAATCAATTGATTTTCTTATTGATTTGGTCATGATTTACTAGTAGTGAAATCTAAAAGTTTTAAGATTTCTGGGAATATGTGAATACATCTACGGAGATGAAGGGGAAACTTTAAAACATAAAAATATTTTAAAAAACAATATTTGAAACATTCTAAATTTGAAAAAATAAATTCTCATGTTCTTTTCGTGGTCATAGCATCTATCTTTTTGAGTGTTAGTAGCTAGCAAAAAACACTTGGCCACCTATAGTGCAAAATAGTATCCCCTAAATGACTAAAACCAAGGTTGCTATTAGATGAGCCTAGGAGCATAAATCCATGAGTCTAAAAGACTACACACTTATGTTGTAGGTGTCTATATTATAGAAATCATTTATGATTATAGTGTAACTATGAAATAGATACCTATATTATAGGTGTTTACATTATGAGCATGTGCAATGGTTGTAGGATATCTACTTATATATATGCTCAAGGCTCATGTGCTCATATTTCCATGCTCATACACTAGCTTCATTGACCCCAATACTCCGAAGGCATGTTTTTCATGAAATACCACTCAAAACTATCATTTCTACTGCAAAGTGCAAAAAACTTTAGAAGTTTTTTTTCCATATCTAACCATAAGATCTTGCACTAGACTAGTATTAGAATGAATAGAAGAAATTTCAAAAACTTTGCCCACGTAGACTGCAAAATATATGTGTTTGAAGTGAAGAAAAAAAGCTTTCAAGGCTTTGAATTTTTTTAGCTTAAAATTTTTGCACTACACAACTTGAATTTCTAATTTTTTATGTTGACCTCAAAAGTTTTTTTCATTTTTAGAGGCCTAGCCAAAACTTCTTCAAAATACTTGTCCTTAAAGCAAGGCAAAAATCTTCATCTAAATTTATTTTTTAACAAATCTAATTTATAGAATACTTTAGAATACACCCTCCTAAAAATTTTGAATAAGAAACCTTGCTGACTCTAAGATTATGATGCTTGGATTCCAAAAAGAAGTGTTCAACTTTTTCCATATGGTTAGATTTCATCTTTCAAACTTTTTATCCCGAATGTGTAAATCCTACAACTTGCCACTCTCCATAATATGTTGAAGAATAATTTGGGAATATATATATAATTTCAACAAAAAATATTTCATATTCATGCTTCAGTTGAAAAAAATAGGAAGTAGAAAAGTAACACTAAATTGTTAAAATTTAGTTATGGAATTGCAAATTGTCCATCCCAATGGTTGTAATGTTGTAAGAAACAATCTACATACTAAAATTTAGTTTTTTCAAAAATATTTAAAATTGACTTAAATAAAGGACTTCCAAGTTTATTTTAGAATGGAGATTTCATAAGAGTGCCTACAAACTTACACTCCTCATAACTTCCATTTCATCAATCAAAGTAGAATGATTCAATTCATTCAAAGCTTTCCACATATATATAAATCTAGAAAACCAATTTCAAATTTATATTTCTTAAAAAAGAAAATTCCATTTATAAATAGAAAACAGAAAACACTATATTGCCAAAAAATGCTACTTGGTCCTTTATGGGTTAAAGAATTAAGTTGAAAGTCTAGGAAAAAAATTCAAATAACATATGCTTGAGTTTCATTCTTTAAAAAAATGTTGAGTAGAAGTAGGTACAAGATTGAAGGAAAAAATAAATCATTAATAGCTCTAAGATGGAATTGAAAACCACCCATCCTAATAATGAGATTGTTCTAGCAAGCTAACTAATCCTTACTGAACCTTTTTTTTTGAAAAATTATAAAAATTGCATTCTAAAATTAATCTTGCAAGTTATTTTTTTCTAAAAGATGTTTGATTGCCCAAAAAACAAGATTGTCCATAGCTTTCTCATATGATTTACCAATCCAAATAGAATGGATTGAATCTTTCCATGTAGACAAAAATACTACATAAGTGAAACAAAATTTTGAAAATTTTATTTTTATTTTCTATGATTTTTTTGTACTACTCAATGACTTTGTTTTGGGCTTAGGGTGGCATAGCTTTTGCTTTGGGCACTAAGTGAAATAAAAAATGCTTTTCCAATAAAGTTCATGTGTTTCTATATCTTCCAAAAAAACTAAAAAAAAACTAAAAATCTCAACAAAAATTGAGACAATAGGAGCATACCTAGAATCCGTTTTGTCCTCCAAGGGAACAAGGGCAATTTAGGGGTTGAAGATGTGTTACTGAAAGTTTGTCTTGGAAGATGAATTTACTCTTGGGAAAAACATTAAAACTTTTTATTTTCCACCTATGATGAAATTTTGAAATATGAATTCATATTTGAAATCAAAGGCCCCACATTAGCTGAGGGAGAGATGAAAAAAATCAAAATTATCTAACCATAAAAAAGGACAATTTTTTACATTTATCCTCAGCTGGGGGAATGAGGGTTTGAGGAAGCTAACGTACGTGCAAGACAGACGTCGTAAGACGCCTTTAACTTATCGTCCTGCACCTACGTTAGCTTCCTCAAACCCCGTCTGCCGCTGCGAGTATCTCCGTCTCATGATTTCCGGACCAGGTTAAACTTCTCATCAGCCTGCTTATTAGGCTTGGATCACCAACACGTTCGAAGCATCCGAATCATACATGACGACGGGCGACGCCTTCATGCAGCAGCTCCACTCATTTTCGTCGAGCCCTAATATAGCTCGAGCGACCTCCGCCCCGCCATACATCATGCATGTTGTACTACTTGCCGCGAGAATCTCGTCGGACAATGATGACAGTGGCGGACACAGCTGTACGTGGAGCGGCGATTTCGCTGGCTGGCACCACCCCTGGTCTAGCAAACCAGCCTTGTGCTCGTGGACGCTACAGTGCGTCCTAGTGTCGTGTGGGGACGGACGTCAATGGTCAAAGTGTCTGCAAATTGCTCGCTTTGTCTGTAATCGACCTAAGTGTGTCGGAAGCGAATTCTGCGGTGTGGCGGCCTTGCACTTTGGAGCAGCTGATTGTGCCTCAGGCTCACTAGGTCTGCAGCTCGTCCATCACGGTGATCATAATCGTAGTGATATGGCCAGTTATCATTCGTCGCTCTAGTTCATGGTGTGATCGAGGTGACGGTTTCGACCAGTATCTGCATGCTCCGCCATGCCGCTTGCAACACCAACCGCTTCAGGTGTGGACTAATTCTGCAGGTACTAGCTAGAGGTTTTTCAATTCCATTCTTCGGACCAGCCATTTGAATCACGAAGTCGCTCCTTCCGGGTGATGTGGTGTGTTGTGTAAACCATGCCGAACTAGCTTCTGGAGACGAGCTAGGATGTTGAGTTTAGGGGCTACCTAACCAAGACGTATAGTTGGCTCAGTTGGCTTATCGCTCATTGATTTCTTAGACTACCACGTAGTGGTTTTCGATTAGTGCTCGTAATGCTTAGTCGTACCGTCCTTCTCTCATTTCTGAGGCCACCCACAAATCTGAGTCAGCTGACAATATCAGAGCTGAATTTTAATTAGACACGGACCGACTCGTGCACAACCAGTGAAGTTTTTAGTGATTTTATCAGCAGTTGTGCGCAACAGGTTTACTAAAAAATAATAGTGTAAACAGGCTAGGTGGCACGCTGTATCAACTTGAGATGAGCCCTCTTCGGCCGCAGTGCACTTTAAGGTAGGAGAGCTCTCCAGAGCAAGAATCTAGAAGTGCAAACATGACGATCCCAATGGCAGCCGCTAGCGCGCATGTAGCGTCAATTTCGTTAAATTAGCTGATTTTCACGTACGACTTCGGCGCTGTGCAGAGCAGGTCTGAAACCAAAATCTTTTCTTTACCTGTCCTAGTATTTGGCCGGAAATTTAGACCTTTGAGAAGATATGTGTCACAATTTTTGCCTTGTGGAATATCGCCAATTTCATGAAATTGACCTTGATGGAAAATTTCGTTAGAATGGAGGTATTTCATACGCCATTTTTCCATTCAGTTCTAGAATAGGTGTAGATTTCAGACTTCACTGTCTAAACGTCGTGAAAGTGCCAAGTTTGTGGATTACCGCAATTTTAACAAAAATATCTGTTTCATGTTTACTGTTGTTTTATACTGATCCATGTGTATTTGCAATTGAGGTACCCGGTTTCGGAGAGCTTCGCCGACAACTGCGAGATATGGTAGAGTAACAAGAAGCTCTCACGAAGCTGGAAATCTGTAATTTCGCGGCAGTAGTGGGATTCAAGACAAGGTGGGCACGGGGATTAGGAAGTTCCTAAGCGCCAGCGGCACTCGTCAGACCTTAACTGAACTGGGTGAGCAACTCCCGAGCGACTGCCTTGGAACCAGGGTCTGGTCTGGTCCACGTACTGTACTTAGTGACTACTGATATGGGCCCTGGGTATGATGACAGTGATATTTTAACCATGTTTTATAGGCAGGAATCAAGAGGTTCGGGTTACCAAATACGGAGGTTGGGATGTGGGAAGTCGGACCGCTACAGTTTAAACCTGCCGAGCGTCTTTCTTTAGTTCTATATCTCTGCTTTCTGACCTGGCATCCCTTGGTTCTTCCCGGTATTCGCACTTAATTTCTGCATTCGTACATGTACGATACTCGGCGATTGATACCCCACATGCCCACCCACCCTTCATATTGATCATTGATCTCGCATCTCTGGTTTCTTGCCCAAGTTGGAATTTATGATTCTGTGGAGTGTGTACTCGTGGTTAAAACGAAAGTCAACGAAGCTTGCTGAACCTCATCAAATTAAGATCGTGTTTTGGAGCAGGGCCACTCTACGGGCGTAGTGGAGCTCGTGAGAATGGATGCTCTTCCTGACGAGCTACTCAAGTCTGTCTTCCGAAGGCTCGAGCTCTTCGAAACCTTGCGAGCTCGCGCTGTATGCAAACGATGGCTCGCCTTCCTCACCCCTCTCGATTACTCCGCTCAATTCCGAGACCAGAGCAGCAGCACGGTTCAGTCGTGGTGTCCCCTCGTCTTTAAGCGAACTGGTGGGAAGCATGACTGGTGCGGGTATGACAGCACGAGCAGCACATGGCAGCCATTTCCCTCTCTTGTGGATCTTCCGCAAGTAGATATTCGACCTCTCACAGGTACTGAACTCACCAGCCACTCACGGCCACCGTTGCGAATTCTCGATATATCATTCGGTTGTCCTGGCTAGTCTGCTGTTAAATAATCCTTCCAGTGACTGACGTGTTTTGTCTTTGTTAATTCTCGACTCTGAGTGCGTTCACGGGTGATATGGTTGCAAGAAGGGAACGGCAAGGCTTTGATAGGCTACAAGATCATAACGGCTTTATCGCAAGTAGTGGTCGGAGACCCCATATCCAGTACTTGGCAAACCATTCCGAATTCCACGGAGGCGTGGGGAGAGGTGGGCAACATTCTGCTGGTGGACCCGGAGGATTCCGCCTCCTTCCAGATCGTCGCGGTGCGAGAGTTTGCTACCGAAATTTTCAACTCGTCTCTCGGAGTGTGGACGAAGCTCCGGAGTACGCCGCCCCCGGGGGTGCACGAAACCACGGTGTTGTTCACCAGGGACAAGCTCATCAGTGCCACGCTATGCGGGGGCTTGCTGTTCTGCTACGGTGTGCATCCGGGCAACGGCAGTGCCATCTTGGTCTCGTTTGACGTGCAGAAGGAGCAGTGGACGAACGATTGCATCTCCCTTCCCCCGCATGCGACGTCAAAGTGCTTCCAGATGGTGGAGTGCGCGGGCAACCTGTTTGCGGCCACTGAGGATGCGGCCAAAAGCACCGTTGCTATTTGGGGTCTGGGCCTCCATTGCCGCGAATTCTTTGGGCCCATGGTGGAGATGCCGCAAGAGTTGTACATCCAGATGTGCATGACGAAGCGGCGCAATTCCCTTCAGCTAAAAGCCGTCGGCCACCAGCACCGGATGTTTTTCTGGCGCAATATCAAGAACCCTCAGACTCTCTGCATCGTGGTGTTCGACTTTCTCCTGCGGACGTGGGCGGTGCTGCCGGAGTTCGCCCAGGGCATTGGACATTTCCCGTTGGACACGCCGGAAGATTTGCAGACTTGGGTCGACACGGGATCCTTTGAGGCTAGAAATCTAAAAGAAACCAATCTACTTTGACGGCCTTGCTTTGCCTTGCCTTAGATCCCTTCATTCCCCTCAGAGAGTCCTGGCGCTTCTCGCAAGTTGCCTCGGAGGCCAGCTGGATCATCTTTTCCTTAGTTTTTCTTTTCTTCTTTTTCCTTTGTAAAAAAAACGTTTGCACAGTCATATACAAGTTCTGGGCAATCATTAGCTAGGGCGTAGGGGCGGTTGCGGTTACACGATCTACCGTTCTGGTAAGCACTGCAAGGTGTTTGTCGGCTTTGAAAGTCACACCGAATCTTGGCTCAGTTTGTTAGAAAGGAGATCTTAGAGGTGTGTGGAATGTACGTGGAGAGAAGTTGATTTACACTATGTTTATGATAGGTAGCAGATCGATCATGAATTCCTAGCTTTCAATTCTTTGTTGTGGAGCAGCTAATATAATTCTTTCCCATTTTTCATTTGCCACAATTCACAGTTGTGTTAATTGGGTAATTGCTAATCATCAGCTTAGGTCGGTGCTGGAGATTGAAATGAAAATACTTAGTAACCTGGAAAGGACCAAGTGACTGTTCAAAGTACACAGGAGGTAGTTACACATGAAGTCAATTTTGGTTTGATTTGGTTTGATGTTCACAAAATTTTGACACAAGGTGTGAATATGTGTCCCCTCCTGGAAAACTAGGAATATGATTTTTTTTCCAGATTGAGTGCCCAGATAAAAAGTTATGCTATCTTCCACTTTTCAAGTAACAGGGGCAGCTTTGGGTAATATGTGCAAAACTCTTCTTGTGCTTTTGAGATTTAGTAGGTATATACCTACGATACAAGATGCAAGTGTCAAGAAAAAATTAACCATGTGTAGTGTAAACATATCCTTCTAAGAGGAATTATAGTTTGTTGGCCCTTCCAAGCAAGGTCGGAAAAAAATGTCTTCTTTCTAACTTCAAATGTTATAATATTTCAATCTGTACAATTAAAGTTTCAAAATCAAATTCCACACATTCCCCTAGTAGTCTAGTACATAATTGTTCAATTCAATTTGGAAGGAAAAAACAAACATTTCTTTTTTCATTTTTTTCTCACTATTCTAAAAAGTGACAATTTTTCACAATTTTTGCCTAAAATGTGCTTTAGTCTTACAAGGATGCCAAGGGTAGATAGTACCCTTTAGATGGTCATACAATCTTTTTTGATAGTGAAGGAAAATGATTTTCATGCACATTCTAGGTGCAACTTTATTAATGTCATATCCATATCATAGAATTAAGTTTAAGTCATGGAAGTTTTTATTTTATTTAAGTAGTATAGTTTATCAAAAAAAGATAATACATTTATAATAGCGAGTTTAAGTACTTTAATCTTTTTCCTTTAAAACTTGATTTTGACATTCGGGATAATTTTTTTAATCAAAATTAACATTATAAAGCTTTTGAAGTCTAATTTCTACTTTGCTTAAACTTTTTGAAGTATTCCTTAAGATGAGCTCATTTAATTGAAGTGTGAAGTTGAAGATCTATAACAATGGTCCTAAATATAGTTTTTTCATTGATTCATTCTATACTAGTATATACATCTATTCTAAAATTCTCAAAGTTTTTAAGCATGTTTTGTATCTAATACAATTTTTCTTCATTTTTCCTTCAATAAATGATGGTGATTTGAAATTTTACAATAATTTTGGGGTAATTGCAAGAATGACTAGTCAATTTTATAGCATTTGGGCTAGTAAAGTAGTAATTACTATACTATGATCTTTTGGAAAAAAAAAATTTTGAAAATTTTGAAAATGGATAATTATTATAATACTAAAAATAACATATCTCCAAAAATTTGAGACCTAAAAAATATAGGTCAAAATTATTCACAAAATAGAATGGATTTTTTGAAGAAATTATACACTTTAATTTTTAAATTGTCAGATAATAGGAAAAAATTATAATAAAAAATACTAAAAATTTTCCATTTGTGAGGACTTGGTGGTGATGAGATTTAACCCCTAAAGGACCATTGTCCCTTCGGGGGACAAATTGGATTTGGAGTAGCTTGTACCTATGGTCTCAATTTTTGTCATAATTTTTTGAAACTTTTTTCGGAGATCGAAAAATTCATTAGCTTTGTGGTAATATATATTTCTTTCAATTGGTGCATGGGAACAAAAGTTATGCCCAAATAAACTCAAAATAGGGGAGATTGGGCATTAAAAAAATATTTAAAAAATTGAATTTAAAAAAAAAATCTTATAGATTATATTTTTCTAAATATATTTATTTGGTTCATTTCATTTGGATAAGTGATGTGAAAGTTATGGACAATCTTGTTTTTTGGGCAATCTAAGCATGCTTTTGAAAAAACAACTTGTAGGATTCATTTCTGAACACAATTTTTACAATTTAAAAAGGAAGTTCCAAATAGTTTTGTTTTTTTGCTAGAAAAATCTCACCATTGGGATTAGTGCATTTTAATTCCATCTGAAGAATATTAAAATTTAGATTATCCTTCTATTTTGTACCTATTTCTACTTAACAACTTTTTTGAGAATGAAAATTAAGTTTTTTAAAGTCTTTTTTTCCTAGATTTTCAATTCAATTTCCCACCATAAAGATTTAAACCTCAAAAATCTGTAGTGCAAAAAAAATTTGTTAAGAAGTTTCAAAGTCAAAGAATCTAGTCCTGTAATGTACAAAAAAATAGTTTTTTTCTCACTTTAAACACAAATATCTTACAATTTGTGTGGTCAAAATTTCTGAAACTTATTCCAAGCATTCTTATACTAGTTAGGTGTAAGATCCTACAATTAAAAGTTCAAAAAATACAATTTTGAAATTTTTTTACTCTTTGCAATAGAAATGGCAATTTTGAGTGTTATTTGGTGAAAAAAGATCTTGGTCCTTTAGGGGTTCATTAAAAGAATGAGCTTGAAACCACTCAATACACTACAAGAAAACAACGTCCTTGATTAGAAGCATGCATACTAGGAAGACAAGAAGCCTTATATGCATGAATGTTGAGGCAATAAAATGATCTATTTTTAGATGCCCTTGACATAGAACACGCCGGCCTTCTGTGGAATAGACTCCATAAATTGCAACTTTAGATTATTAATATTGAAAACTTAAAATTCCCCCAAATCCCAAAATGAATGCTAAAAGTGTGACAAATCAACAAAATTGAATTTTAAATATGAATGGTTTTTAAATTTTTTCTTAAATGAGGGATATAATTGCAATAGAAATATCTTTCTCTAATAAGTATCTTTCAAGTTCATGGGGTTCATGCTTCAAAAGTTATAGAGGATGATAAGTCCATCAAGCTACATGTGACATAATTAAGGACCGGTGTTTCTTGCAAACACCTTTTTAAAAATTTTCTAACTTGTATTATTGGATTTCATGCTTTGTTTCATCCAATCTTCCTCATTTGGTCACTCATAAAAAAAATTAGGAAAAACTCCAATAGCTTAGGAGAATTTGAAATTGAATGTTCATTTAAATTTGCAAATTTTAAACTTATCTATTGGGATATATTTTATTTTCTTTCTAATCCATATCCAAAGGTAAACAACATTAAGATCAACTTCAAACCTATAGATCTTTTATTCTATACTTGCAATACTTGAAATGATTGAAAATTCAAGTCTAAGGAGGTGAAATTAGTCTAGAATGGGAAAATGTATACCATAATAGAAAAAAATAGGGCCTCAAAAAGGTTACTGGAGTTGGACCAACAATCCAAAAAATTATTTTTTTGAATTTTTGGGTTGTTTGATTCAATGTTTGGCACCCTCTTGAGGCCCCAAATTTTCTCTCATGAATGATTATTAATTACACTTACTTATTAAAAGTCAAAAGAAAAACACAAGATTCATAATGATTTGAGTTGCAACAACATGTGAGTGCAAAGTTGTGAGCCTCCAAGCCTTGAATCTAGTTGTAGGTATGTACCTACAACCATTTGAAGGCATTTTTAACATATGTACCTATTACAGAGGTGCACTATAACATGGAAAGAGTCTATAATATAGGTATGTATAACATAGACATCTATAACTATAGAAGGTGTCTATAATATAGACTCCTAGGCTCATAGTCTCATAGATTCTATGCTCACATGCTGGCACTCTCCATTTGAGTTGGACTTAAAAGAATATCTCTATAGTTTTAATTCCCAAATACAAATTTGAAGCAAATATTAGGAGTTGTTTAGAGTAGTGTTACAACCATTCTATGAAAAGGCATTTCTTTTCAACACGTGGGGATAAATGAAGAAACTTACCCACGACTTTGAAGTTCATTAATTTAGTCTTTTTGTGACCTATCATCACTAATTTGGAGTCTTTGAGTTCAAATATATATTTAGACTTTTAAATTTGATCATCCATCATAAATAATAAGGATCAAATTTTTTTTCTACTGATAATTTTGAATTGAAGCTACAAAAGGTTTTTTCCCATATAGGAAAGCTTGTAGCATTATTTTAGAAGGATCCTAAATATTGGTTTGGTGCATATAATTCCTTATTTACCTTTTTCATTATTTTTAAGAAAATAAAATTTAAGCTTGTGCCTTTTAATTCATTTCTATTTTTTTATTAGTAGAATTGTGTTATTATTATAATATTTGGATCTACCATTAAGAATTTTTTCATTTTTTCCCTTAAGATTGTTAATTAATCCCTTATGACCCAAGTGAATATTTTTTGGTTGTTGTCTATTTTCAAATTTAGATTTTTTTTCAATAAAAATTATTTCTACAAAAGAGTGCGTATTATGAATCTAATGGTGGTAGTTTCATCAAATTCCCAGGAAAACTCCACCTTGTGGAATTTTTTAAATTGTGTATTTAGGGTTAGTAGTTCATGGCTTATTTGGGAGGGTTCAATTTAGGCATGGATTGAAAAGATCCAACCAATGCGATTCTTGCCCACCTCAAAAAGGTCAGATCCAAGAAGCTCAAGGAAAAGACAAATGTGCACAATCTTGTCAATTTTGTACAAATACCACTCTCATTTCAATGATAAGTGTGCATTGCAAGTTCCACAAAAAATTGCAAAATGACTAAAATGTTGTGAAATTTGAGTTGAGAATTTTGAACCCTCTTATCTTTCACTAAGCACAAAAGGTCATAATTTCAAAATATTCTCACTAAGACATGCTCCTCCAAAATGTGTTGCTCTTTTTTTCCATTAACCCAAAGAAAACTTCAAACTTAGATATCTACTAAATGAAATGGTCAAATCATGTGAATTGTTTTAAAGTACTCACTCTTAATATAAACTACAAGATCTAATGGTTACATTCTATCCAATCTCAAGAAAAAATAAGAAAAAATAAGAAAAAAAATTATTCAAGTTCCTGGTAGTTTGGGCCTATTTTGAAAGTACATCCCCCTAGGATCATTAGGGGTTAAATAAAAATCTAAATTTTATTCCATCCATAATTTCTCTAATGTTTTGGAAGTTTCATAATATGACATGGTCTTTACATAAGTAATAAGTCCAAACAGACCCTAAGGCATTTGGTGGTTTGACTTGGACTAATCCCTATTTGGCCTAAAGATATTATAGCTTGGTGTCTTGGTCTAAGCCCCAAACAATTCCCAAACAACTTTTAACCCCTAAAGTCTCAAGGTCTTTTCTTCATCAAATTCCACTCAAAATTGTAATTTCCATTGCAAAGTGAAAAAAAATTAATAAGAATTTTTTTTTCACATATCTAACTGTAGGACATGCACTAGACTAGTGTAAGAGTGTATCAAAGAAATTTCAAAAACTTTGAACATGTACATTGCAAGATATTTGTGTTTGGATTGAAGAAAACCTTTTTTTGCACCTTGCCTAACTAGATTTTATGACTTTGAACCTTTTTTGCACTACCAATGTTGAATTAAGAAAAAATTTTGTTGAAAAATTGAGGTAAGAGTCTAGGGGAAAAATGGATTTTCATTCTTTAAAAAATTGTTAAGTAGAAGCAAGTATGGGATTGAAGGAAAAAACAAATTACTAATAGGTCTGAAGATAGAATTGAAGCACAATAATTCCAACAGTGAGATTGTTCAAGCAAATGAATTAGGCCATGTTGAGATTTTCTTTTGAAAAATTGTGAAAATTGAATTAAAAAATTAATCCTACAAGAATTTTTCCATGAAGATGCTTAGATTGTCCAAAACTTTCTAATCACTAGTCCATTTACAATAAAAAATTTCCATATAGACAAAAATGCTTTCTATGAGGAAAAAAAAGGAAAAAATGATTTTGACTTTTTGTGATTATTTTTGGGTTGCCCAACAAATTCCATTTTGGGTAGGGTAGCAAAGTTTTTGCTTTTAGGCACCAATTCAAATAAAAATATATTCCTAAAAAGCTAATGTGTTTTCCCATCTTAATACAATTTTTTAAAAATTTTGATAAAAATTGAGACTGCAAGAGTCTAGCCAAAATTCATTTTGTCCCTTGAGGGGACAATGGGGCTTTAGGAGTTAACCTCTAAGGGACCATTTGTTCCCTCTAGAGACAAATGGGAGTTTGGGTAGGCTCCTATGAGCTCAATTTTTCACATTATTTTTCTAAGGATAGAAAAACATATTAACCGTTTATTGCTACAGGTGCTTGGTAGCAAATTAAAGTTATGCCACAATATGTGGGTTTTTTTAGTTTGTCAAGAAGCAAAACAAAACTATGAAAACTTGAAAATTAGAATTAAATTTTTATAGGTAATATTTTTTTCTATGTAGAAAGGTTTGTTTCATTTTGTTTGGGTAAGTGATGAGAAAGTTATAGAGCATCTTGTTTATAGACAATCAAAGCATCTTTTTGAAAAAGAATGCATGGAATTCATTTTTTAATCTCAATTTTCACATCTTTCAAAGCAAAAAAGTTCAACAAGAGTAAATTTGATTGTTAAAACAATCTCATCATTGGAAACAAGTAGTGTGTTTCAATTTACCATTGACATTTAAAAGTTTCAATTCATCATTCCCATGAGTCAATCACTTAACTTTTGAAGGATTAAAGGTGAGTTCAAATTTCTTAAATTTGTGAAGGTGTATCATAAAATACAAATTAGATTAACAATTCAATGATGATTTTCAAATATAAAAGTACATACACCATCATCAAAAAATATATAATGCTTGGGTTATGAGAATGCCATTGAGAACTTGCACATGAAGATTTTGTAGTCTATAGTTGATTCCATCATGTATGATTATTTGGAAAGCATACTCGATGTCAACCTCCTATTCATTAAAAATAAAAATATGTAGTGAGTAAAATTTGATATATATGACTCTAAAAATGTTTACTTGATCACCTAAATAAATGCATGTAGGCTTTGGATAGTTTTGTTGAGACCTATTCAAATTCACATGTTGCAAGCACGGTGAATTAGTTGAATTTTCAAAATTCATCATTTTTAGCTAGTATTCTCTATAACTACATAGTAAGTGAGTCCAAATCTACCATACTTTGACCACATTGCAAGAGCTCTGGAATTCAATTCTTGACTAATATTTTTGACACTACATCCATTAAAGCTTGTTCCAATTATCTTTAGACACCCATGCCCTAAAGTGCCCCACACATGAAATATATATGCTCAAATATATACACACTGTCCAATAATGAAGAAATAATTTGAAAATGGCAATAATAATCTTGCATATTCATGTGCAAATATGTATTATAATATTTCAATAATAATAGTGGATCCTCTATATAGTTTCTTCAAAGGCAAAAAAAAATGTTTTGTATCCATCTCTAAAGTTAGATTCCTAAATACAACTCTCTTTCACTCTCCACTATGTGGCCGCTTTTGTGACTCTAATCTTCAACTTGTTCTTAAAGATTGTTGATTCCTTTGTAATTTGCTTTTAAAGGACTAAGGAGCCTACTTTGGATAATTTGAAATTTGGGCATGCATTTACATTGGAAATATTTTAGAAAAAATTGTTGTCAAAATTTTTGCATGTACCATTGGTAAATACATTTGATGAAAAAATTTTAAGTTTTCGTTTGGATTGCTTTTGAAGGAAATTTGGCAATCATAAGTGGTTTTAACCCAAAAGAGAAGTTGAGGATGTTTTGTGTCTTTAGGATGATTTCAAGACTAGCTTTAGAATAGAAAAAATAATCTTTTATTCTAATTTTTTGGAAGATATTTTAAATGAAAAATCTTCTCTTAGTGTTGTATTATTAATTATCAAAAGAAGAATATGATTAATCCACATATCCTTGTTGCAAAGTGTATTTTGGTCAATTCTTGCTCTATGCTCTTGATGTGAATTTAAGTTAAGAAAATGATATTTTTTGAATTTGATACCAACAAATGAAATGAATTTTATGAATTTTCATTTCTATACTAATTGGGAAAAAAATCAATTCTTAAAAATTCAATAGTTTATTACAATTTGAACTTTGTATCTACAACTATGGTCTGTTGATTTTCTAATTTTCTAATGACAAGGTAACTTTAATTTACACAATGACGTTCTTAATTTTAGAATTTTAGTATATACCTATAGAAAAAATTTCAGATTTTTTTAGCATATTTTGTATTTGATATGAATTTTCTTCATTTCTTCTTTATAGAATGAACAATAATTTCAAATTTTCACAAAGAAATTTGAAACTTTTATGAATCACAGAAAACATATGACTTCATCTCTGATAATGAAAAATAAAATTTTTCATTCATATATAGTTGCAAGATGGTTGCAAACAGGGGTGAAGGATTAGAAGGCTTGAATTCATGGTCATGGGCACCATCCGGAAAAAGCCCCCCACTGTTGCAGTATTGTTTCAATGGGGTCACAATATAGTATTGAAATTACATAGTTGTAGTACTACAAACAATATACTTTCAATATTATACTGTGACCCGATTGAAACAATATTGCAATAGTACGGAAGCAATAGGGGATTACTTTGCTGATGTGACATTTTTCCAAAGCTAACCCTCAAACGACATCTCCAACTTCGTTTCATGGAATTGTGGATGTGGAGGTTGTGAGCAATGGAATGGTTTCTTTCTTCCCAACCAATTTGCAATTCTCCATCACTTTTTTTTTCTTCTTTCTTGTTTGGTTTTCTCCATGCTCATCACCACGGTCATACTTCAACTACCATGCTATTTTTTGCACAAAAAAGGTCAAATCCTTGTCTTGTGAAAGCCATATCCCAAAGCTAGAAGCAAAACCTGTCAAGCTAAAGGAGCAAATTGGGGGGAGCCCTCATTCACAGCACTATTCTCCCACATCCCACTTCCCTGTTTGCCAAGGTGAACCGACCCTCTTGCTCATCCCCTAAAGTCATTCCAGGGGTGCATGACATTAAAAAAGACCCCCTATTTAGGGCTGGGGTGGACTGACCCCCTCACTCGTCCCCAAGTGAAAAAACTGAAATTTTTTATTTGCCATGCATGATAAATTTTGCAAATTTTGAATTCATATTTGCAATCAGTGCCCCCAAATTTGTTTGAAGAGGTATAGAAGATAAACTAATGAAGCACAAAATAGGGGGTCTTTTTTTTACAAGAACCCTTGGATTAACTTGGGGGGATGAGTGAGGGGTCAATCCACCCCAGCCCTATTTAGTGCTTGAATAATTTATCTTCTGCACCTCTCTCCTAGTTGATTTGGGACCTCTGATTGCAAATATGAATTCAAAATTTGCAAAACATTTCATGCATGGAAAATAATTTTTTTTGCATTTTCCCTTGGGGACAAGTGAGGGGGTTGGTTCATCCAAACCTTCCTAGCTTATCTTACACCAATTCCTAAACTCAACCTTACTAGGTCCTCTATGGTAAAATAGATTCATCTTGGGCACTATAATGGAACCATTGTCAATAGGGACTTGATTTGAACCAAATTGCAATTCACCTCTATTAGAGAAAGCAACAACTAAAATTGCAAATCAATTTTCATTGTGCCCTTGTTAATTTAAGTGTGATGGGAGGTCACATGTCCACAATGATAGTCTAAGAATTCCAATGTTTTTTTAGGTGCCCAAGACATTTAGGCACCTAGAGGTTTGACTCCTATATATTTAGAAGAAGAATTTTGATTTTGATTTTTTTTGGGCCACATGTGTTATGTGTAGTACAAACCATATTCCTTGAATAGGACATATGGATTTAGAAATAAAGAAATTCTAAGCCCACATCCATGTCTTTCAAAAAAATTAGGTGTAATTAGCCTTTGTCGGAACTATAGTTCATTCATAAAAAAACATTCAAGATGTTGTAGACCTCAAATGATTGCAAGAATCAACACATATATACCCAACATCATGGACTTCAACATTTTCAAATTGCACAAACAATTGTTATTAGAGAAAATAGCATTTTGAATCCAAAAAAGAAAAAAAAAAATATGGGGCACTTATTGGTAAAAAAATTGGACTACTTTTGAACCCCAAAAATATCATGGAGATTTACAAGTTAATCCAAATTTATTGTAGTTCATTTGCCTTAATGAGGTGTGAACATGGAGTTCCAAAGTCAATATGAAGGCTAGAGATAGAGGCAAAGTTTGCCATGATATGGTGTTGGTTTGCGACATCAAATGCAATTTTCAAATGATTGATTAGTTAATTGTAGCTTTTCAAGAAGTATGGGGCTTGTTGACACCTCCATATAAGAGTTCTAATCCATGTATGCCATCCCAAAACATGCTTTTTTCACTTACTTAAAAAGGGTGTTGTTTTCAACACTTAAATGTTAAACAACAAGATGTCAAAGAATTTTGAACATTTCAACCCTCTTTTTGATCGAAGTGCTAAACAACAAGATGTCATTGAGTTTAGAACATTTCAACTCTCTTTTTGATTCTACAATGTTGAAATTAGTATTGGGTTTTTTTTCCCGACATTTTCTTGTTTAAAAAAGTGTCCAGAAAATTATTTTTGAAAAGAGTGTCAAAAATAGTGTTGAAAAGAATGTAGAGAAATTTGTCCTTTGTTGTGAAATTTCATAGCTAATTTCACAAAGATTCAAAAATACAAAAAACTTGTGTTTGATTTGACTTCCTCTTGCCTTTCAAGGAATTTTAACTAAAAATTATTTTGATGGGTTATAGATGTTGAAAAAAGGAGATCTGAATACTGCAAGAAATGCTAAATAGACATGTCATCTCTCATTTCACACATGTTGCAAGATACTAAGAATTTCCACCACCAACCACAAGATGATGGATTTGAATCCCATCACTTGTGTGTTAGGTGCCTTGGCCCACCTAGGTAGGGGCGGGCAATCCATGCAAACTCTAGAAATTAAAAAAAATATATGTTTTGTTTTGTGGCCATATTTTCTAATACTCCTTATGACTCTTTCTAACCCTCTTTTGGATAGTCTTTTCAACAAATTAGATTTGACATTGTTTTTGAAACTAAAGTGTCAAAAATTGAGATTTTTGCAATGCTTTTTTGATACTTTAGTATCTATAAACTATCAAGAAAATTGTCAAAAAGAACACATTCTTTTTGTAGTGCTTCCTTGTTAAAGGGTCTATATTAGTTATCCAATAATAAAAGGCAGTACATGCAAAGTATGATCTAAACATCATTAAACCTCAAATCACTTACATAATACCAATTATTGAAGCTTCAATAGTTTTCAATTTCTAAAACTCCTTTGGACATTACATTTAAATGGAATATTTTTTAAAAATCACAAAGAAAATCACTTTCTTTTGTAAATCATTAAAATAATATAATTTTGTTTTTGTGAAATATTAGAAATTATTAGAAATTATGAAAGAATAATTACTAAATAAGATATTCATATAAAGTACCAAATAACCTTAAAAATTCTAAAACTTTTACCATAGGTGTGTATCAGAGCATTTTCAGAATTTCAGGCTATGGTAGAGTATTTGAGACATTGTATTCCATTGCAATAAATTTAGTGTTTTGCAAATTAAAATATACAAAAATAGATGGATAATTCCACTAATAATTTTTCTCAATATTCTAAGTAGTCAAGGCCATCTTTTAATTTCAAAATTTCAAATTAATAAATGCTAACAAAGATCAATCTTTATTTATTACAAAAGTATTCAAATTTTTTTAATTTTCCAAGAATCAATGATAAAGAAGTTGCATTGCCTTGTTGAGTTTTTTTAAATACTAAAGTATGGATATAAAATGGTACTTTAATCATTACAAAAAAATACATTTGTTATTTCAAACTTGTTTCAAACATGTGTGACATACCCAATATGTAAAGAGACATCTAATGAAGATCCTTTTTCTCAAAAAGATATGGTTTCAAACATGTTGAGTTCATTAAAAAAATGTAGTGATTTGAATTAGAGCAAAAGTCTACAAATCATAGATGTAGAAAAATTGACAAAATTGTCTCTTTGTTGTAGCAAAATCACTACACTAGTACACTATATCCTGGAAACACCAATTATAAAGTAGGAGCTTCAAAGTGAACCACATTTCCATTTTAATAAATATTTGGAAAATCAATAAGCCATGGTGGTAGGTACACACTTCAAATGGCAATAAAATATTCAATTGTAGGAATTTTTTCCAATTTTCCAATTGAGGCATAAAAGCTAGAAGTTGTCAAAGTACACTACTCAATGACCAATTTTCAATCATTATTTAGAGTTACGGATTTGTACAAAATACAAAAAGCATAACATTGTTTACCAATGAGGCAAGGTCCTTTTCGCATCCTTGAAAAGAGGACCCCTAAAATGAACAAAATTGTCTTGTATGGCCCCTTAGCCAACCCCAACTCTTGAAGTACCTAAAAGTCTCTCCCAGGCATCTCCGGAGGCATAATTACACCTGCCCATCATGGGGAGGGCCATTGCTTGGTTAGAGAATGTTATGAAGAGTGCAAGGCTCTCCTTCGGTAACTGATGATGGAGCATAGCCAATTCGCTATCAACAAAACTTCAGCCAAAAAAACAAATCCATTCAGAGCTTTAGCGACCAGGTTCAACGAAACACATCCACTGGGTTAGTGAAGCAAGTAGTGTAAGGACATTCGTTAGAAGCTACTAACTCTTGTCCGAGAATGTGATCACAGATAAAGAAAGCTTCATTTTACATAAACCCCAAATGAATTTGCTTGGGTCCAGGTCAAGAACTGCAAAGATATGCTCAACATCCTACTCGTCTGGTGGACACCCTTTATGCAAACCCTCAAGTTTTCACTCCAACATAGCGAAACACCAAACATTAATTTACGAGAAAGTCGACAACGTCAGCGACATTAATGATCCAACCACGCGATATATACACGGAAATTGCCAACCAGTCGTGGTCAGTGGTGATCTAGAGCCAAATGTCTGACGTACAGTCGCCTCCAGGATAGCGCATTTCATGAGCAAGGGCAGGACCTTCAGGCTCTTCACCGAAATCAACGAAGAAATGCGGATTGACTTTCAAGCCCCCTTTGACGTTGTCGACGTCGATCTGGAGAATGTGAGACCCCTTGTGGACCATGGACGGGTAAAACTGGTTATCCCAAGCGCTGAAGAGGGAGTTTGACACATACAGGCGCTTCCCGTCCAAACTCAATTGAATCATCTGTGGGCCTCCTCTCAACTCTGTGCCCTGTAGATCATCATCGTCATCGACTTCGTGCTTCAGAAAACTGTTCCGTTTCCCTACACTTTACCTCTTATTTTCATTTTCTCCAGAATGATTCTCTATGGCTTCTAGGCTCACAGCTATTATAAGAAATATTTGAACGCAAATTGTGGAGTGTTGGCCCGGACTAGCTGGCAGGAGTAAGAATTCACGATAATATATTCTGCCCAGGTTCAATCAGGCAGGGCATTCGATTTCATATTCCAAATCACAAGATAGGGGTGAGAAGTATGAAAGGCATATTTACCTTGATGTTCGGAACGGTAGATTGCCATGTTTCACCCGACTCCTTCTCTACGAAGACGTTACCACCCTCGCGAACGAGCCCGCCCACCCATACCTGGCCCGTAAGAACTGGGTTGGCAGGGTCCTCAATGTTGTATTGACGGATATCACCATGCAACCAATTGGAAAAGTACAAGAACCGGTCATCCAAGGAAATCAGGAAGTCAGTAATGAGTCCTGGCATTTCCGGCAATATCCAATTCTGCACCTTCAAAGCAGGCACAGTGATCGCAACCTGCCATGAAATCAAGTATAGAAAATCGTTCAGGAATCATGGTCAGCGCAGCAGTCTCTGCTTCTGACAGGCCAACATTATTGTGTGCGAGTTCCAACATGAAAATCGAATGTAAGGATCGTGGGTATAAATCACCTGCGTATCCCACGTATCATCGTCTTTCTTGAAGAATCGAACCATCGTGCTGCTCAAGGCAGCGCCAACGTATCCCACTGCCTTGCTCGGATCATGCAAAAAGCGAATCTGCCCCAAGAGTACAAGAAATCATGCCAGCCCCATTGCCAGACAAAACACTGACTATGAATTGTGGAGTCAAATGGATCAGCAGCTACCATCAAAGAGAACGTGTGAATTTTGGGCGAATGCAATTATCCATGCAGCTAAATCACTTGTCGGCATACCTCAAGAGGAATGAGACCGGTATTTCCCAGGTCCAGCGTTTGCTTCAAAGTGCCCTCCGGCCAGTCGTAGACGAATAAATGCTGACCGTATAAACCATCAGCAACGTGACTGGGATTAAAACCTTTCGTGAACGCCAAAGGAGCGCCCCAAGAGGAGCTTATCATCGTCTTATGCCGTGGCTGGTACCAGAAATCATAACCAAACCGTGGGCTATGGCCGGGTTTCTCCCACCTGGGGCTCCAGAAAACGATCGTGAGTTTCAAAAAGCATAGTCGAGATTCATGTCAAGCAATTTCTCTCATGTCAGGATCATTGAAAAGTTACACTGGCTTCACGTTGTAGGATTGTTCGTTATAAACGATGCAAACTAAGGTGAGTACGTGACTACTGAGTGCACCTTTAGTCTACCTATAACTAGGAGCACATCCTATCCAGATCAGCCAATACCTGAACAATTTTCACAGACAAGAGCTAGAGAGGCAGTTGCATAAAATAGATAGTATCTCTATGCAGCGGATAAATAGATATAGAATTCGAATGAAAGACGGGAACCAAGACTAGCGCTATTGAAACAGATCGAGAACGTAACGGACCTCGAATTTATCGCTTCGTTTCACATTGACAAGGTCACATACTTACCTTCCTTTGACATTGAAATCCGAGTCAAGGAGCAGAAAACCAGAGCCTTCCGCATTGCCCTCTTTGTCACCCATGCACGAAACCATGACATCACCATTGGCAAGACAATGGGCGGTGTGAGGGTATGCCAATCCTGTTCTTGACCAGATCTCTTCCGGCTCCACTGTCTTGTACACCTCTGGTGCACGCGGATCCTTGAGAGTGTCCACAATGTAGATCCGTCCTGAACTGCAAAAGAAATCCAATCTCAATCGCTGTTCCTACCTTAGACATCAGGCAACCCTTCCTTCCAGCCCCTTCAAAGAAGAAGGTCGTCTAATACGCCGGACTAGTGCAAACGGTTCTGCCAAGCGGTCCTTCTCAGAATGTGCTCAAAGGGAACGAAACTCACACAAGCGATGGAAGGACGAGATAGCGGCGCTTCTGGCCGCCATCGCCGTGGCAAGAGCTGCATGTATTCCAGCCACTGTGGTGAAGCTCATCATTCAAATGGTTCACCACTGTGCGGTGCACAACCTTCGAGTAGGTACTTGAATCTGGGTCCACATCCACAGTGGCGAGATAATCGGGCTTGTTCTTGCCAGTTCCTGCGCTCCAACTCAGGTTTCAGATTTAATTGGACTACAATGGTGTATCAGTGCACTTCGAAATTTCCCACTGAACTGACACGTGTGATCGGCACCTGAAATAAATGCAAGTGATTTACATCTCCAGAATTAAATAAAAAGCACTACACTGCAGGGACCATAATCTTAACTCCTCAGACTCAGTGTGGATCAATAATTCAAAACCGCTGCAAAGGGGGAAACCTGTGTAGACAGCCGTAATGTAGAGCAGCTTCTCGCGAGGACCCTTGAGAGCGTCCGCCGGTGAGGCGTAGCCTGGTCCACCCGAGAGAGTACTGCAGCATTGGCCTCCTGCACTGCCATTGTCATGCTCAATAGGCAGAATCGCCGCTTTGACCTTGTCTGACAATTCGCTCGCCATGCCTGTCTGTCTGTGCACCGCCTCCTCCTAGCTACCTCACTCGTTATTTCCCGCCTTGCCTAAAATCGATAGGAACCTCCTCACGATTGCAAAAAATGAAACCTAATTCAGGTATACTTTCAAGTCAGTTCCCGAGGTAAGAAAAAACAAATACGTAATTGCAGAAGTCGAAATATCAGCAAAAATTAATTAAGAGGACTCAATTTCCGCAAGCCATTGATATATCGATTCCTGTACTGCGACCATGATAAATTCATGCTGGGGAAAACCGTCGGGCAAGCACAAAACTTAGAAAAAGTCACGCCAAATAACCCAATTCTAGAAACAGAAACTAAATTTCTTTAGCGACAACGGCAATTGACATTTGCGGATCCGTAGCTCGGTAGATTTAAATCCATCACGCCCTGGAACCAACGAAATGAACTGAAGTCTTGACTTCCACAATCAACGCTAGCTGACGAGCTCACATACAGACACAGCGACATGCCCAAATCGAGGCCAAGAGAGAGGTTTACTTGCTCACATAGCTAGCTCTGAGCATAATCTCAATTAATTTTCCAAAACATGAGCACGCAATTTTTTGCATACTCAATTGCACTGTGGGAGATCGAAGCTGCAACACAATCACAACGTACCGGCCGTACTTGACTGCCGCAACAATCAACAACAGCAAGCACTATATTCCCTAGCTACCACAGGCCTCGCCCCACAAACGCGACGCCGGACAAGTCACACGAGGAAATAGGCCCGGGAGAGATGTGATAAGAGCAGCCGCATGCACAGACAGAAATCAAATAATATTTGCGAGCCCAAGGCACCAGAAGTAAGTTAGCGAGAGGAGTTAATTGTGAAGCGCGCGGTTTCCTCGCAAAGGGGACCTGCAAATTAAAGGAGCATCTGGCAATCATCACAGGTGCAAGAAGAATGCTGCATCGATCGTACGTCGGGAAGGGCAACAATTAAGAGAAGCATAGTACCGGTATATCATACAGCAGGGGCACCAATGGCGAGTGAGTGACGACGAAGCATGCACTAGGCAGACAAGCAGCAGCAGCAGCAGCACCAGGCAAGCAGCAAGCAGACGGGTTGTAAGACGCTCCTGACTTGGCTTCTGTGCTTCTGAAGTAAAGCCCTCGGTAAGGGACAAAAGTCAGGGGGGCTGCATCGGGACGCCCTTCGATGCCCCGCCAGTCCCGTGACTCGGAGGGATGGGGCATTGGGGCCCCCCTTCATCCGTCCGTCTTTTGGGATTTGATCCCGCCCTTTTGGATTTGATGAACAACAACAAGTAATGCCACATCGATTTTCCGTGGGTCTCTATTCTGCCAGCCTGGATATCAAGTGCCACTACCAAGCTAAATTTATCCTTTTATATAATTGATACTACCTCTCTTTCTGAAAATGATCCTTGTTTCTTTCGTAAAATACAGAGTTCAAAGAAAACACATGTCTTTTTCAAAAATAGAGGGAGTATATAAAATTTTGATGTTTCTCACTTGTAATGTATTATCTATTCATTTTGATTTTTCAGAATTTCTTTTATAGAAAATTCAAATTACTATGATTTGTTGAAATAAAAAATGACAATAAAATTTCATCGATTTGAATATGTATTAGAATAATTTTATTTTCTTATATTAAAAATATAGGTCAAAATTTTAAAAATAATTTTGTAATTCAAGTTCAAAATTATTTGTAAAGGTGCAAATGTGAATGAACAGAATGCACACAATACTATGCAATATGGATGCTAACGCATAGAGCTGGCAATTGCAATAATTCTTTCAATTTTTGGATTTTTTTCAAAATTTTAGAAAGGATTAGAAATAAAACTTGTCAAACTGGATTTTCTTAGTTTAAATAAAAAAATAAAAATGATCATTTCAAAGGTTGCAATTAAGGTTGACCACAAAGAAAAATAACATTGATTCTTTGTTTTGAATTGGCGTACAATTTAATTTGTTTGTTTGAGGTCCCACAACAAGTTTTCTATAGCATTGTATGTCACATAGAAACTATGTACTCTTATTTTATGATAGAATCTTTCCTATACTAATTGGAGAAATCTAATATTTTGATGTTGTTGAGTGTTTATATTTATGTTTTGAGAGGTTGTTTGATGGTATTTTAACATTTAAGAGTATGTGTAAATTTGTCTATTGTTGTTGTGTGCTCTAGATGTATATATTGCTTTGTTTTGTGTTGTATGAACATCTTTGTACGTAGCGCCGAGGGCAACACTAAATGTGATTGTGAATGTTGTAAGAGTAGTGAGGTGGTGGCCCATGGTTCAAATCCTATATGTGACCTACGTATAGTAATATCTACACTAAATAGTGAAATTAAGTTGCCCCTCAGTAATTTCTCGACATTTGACACTAAATAAATATTTGCAGTTATAGTACAAAAATGAACTACTTTTGAATTTCATATCGCTATATTTGGGACTCATGAACCTCCATGTGTACAAATGCAAATAATTTTAGAAATATTTGTTGACTTTGATGGTTTGTAAAGTAACTTTCTTGGAGTAAGGCAACCTAATTTCACTATTTAGTGTAGTTGATCATTGATGGCAAGAAATATGGCGGCATTATCTAATCAACTTTTGGTTGGTTGTGATTGGTTTGAAGTGATTATAATCTAATTTGTAATTAGAATGTTGAGTATTTTGGTGTTATTCTTCAAAGCTAGTGGACATTTTGATGTAGTGTGGTAGTTGAGATGCAATAAATCAAGATATTAGTTTTGTTGATGTTGTAAGGGTTTTGGTTTTTATTTTATGTGTGTCTATATTAAATAGGATTTTTCAAATATTGAGTCCACTTTTTTTCACTATTTTTTCATTCTAAATTGGAATTTTATAGATTCTTTTTATCTTTTACCATTTGTTTTCAACATTTTCCAATTTCCACTAGGTTTTTTTCCAATTCCACTAACTAATAATGAACTAACTAGTGGTTCTCTCCAAACATTACTCTACATGCTCTAATTATAATAGTTAATAGTAGTTCACTTTTCTAGCTTAGGTTTGTTTGTTAGTAAGGATGTTTTGATATTTGAGTGTTTTAGTTTGTATAGCTTGTTTTGAGTGTTTGTTGTTGCCAAATGAAAATTCAATGAAATTTCTATGATTGTTGGTGTTCGGATTGAAAGGGGATGTAGAGTATTAAGGTTGGTTTGGTAACCAAAGTATATCTGGTTTTAGTTATACTTTGCATGGACATATGAGTGGAAAACATGAACTTAATAAGAGCTATGATGGTATTGTGTTATCTAGTGTTTTAGATTCAAATATGTATGGGTCATTCATGTAAAGCATCTTATTTTAGAGGTGGGAATAAGAAAATTGCAAAGTTTGTGTACTACTTTGTGTTGTCTTTTTGTTCTAAGAATGTTCATGTGTTTTTCAACACATACCAAAAGGACATATATCCATGTATCTAATTGTTGTAGTTTGCAAAGTGGACATGTAATTGTTGGGTACTGTGTAGGCTAGAAGATATATTTTTGTGGATTATCCATGTATTGTTCATTTTTTAAGAATTTCAATAGTGCAATTTTTTGTGCATCAATGATATGTGGATTTTCCCAAAAGTTGTTAGATAGTTTGTAGTGAATACCATTGTTGTTCGACCATTTGTTAATACTAGGGAAGTTAGAGGCTATATATTAGTTTATTTTGTGTATCTTCAATTTTATTGAGATATATATTGGCTTTAAGAATCTTATGCAACTTTTGTAAGGGTTGAGGTGTTAAGGGGCAATCATCTTTGTGTAAGTAATAACTAAGGTTTTGAATGGACATTTCCATAATCTATTTGGGGGTGTATCTTCTTAAGGGCTATCTACTTTTGCTAATACATCTACCTTTTTAGTACCAAAAATGTTTATGTGTGCTCTACCTTCTTTAGTATGAGATTCTATTCTATTCTTTGACATGATGATTGAAACTAACATTGTTTTATCATGGTGGTTATGTTGTAGTATTGGGTAAGGTCACGCCCCTATCTCCTTGGGGGTGCTTGAAGTGCCTTAGTGAGCTAGGGGACCTTGGGGATGACTTCCCAAGCCTTGCAATAGGCTAAGAAGGGAGAAATGTGAGACTTCCGAGAAAACAGAGTACAATAGTGCCTTGGTTAAGAAGAGCATAGTAGCATCTCATAAATTCTTGGAAATATCTTGAGAATATGCTTCTAATCATCCAAAAAATGCGTGATTTGGACCAATAGGCTAGAAGTTATGGGCATTTAAAGTTGGGGGTGTCTTGGTGGCATCAGGACACTCAAAAGCTAGGTGTGAGGGGTTCCCAAAGAATACCTCAACAAAGTATGGCATGTAGCATACCATTGGAAATATATAAAGACAAGGAACCTATAATGCCAAGAATTACAAGGTTTTAAGACATGAGCCAAAAGTTATGGCCAAGAGAAGGGCTGTGGTGAAGGCTTGATGCCACTCCTAGTGAACTCGAATCTTTGGAGGGCCATAACTTTGTGAGAAATTGTCCAAATGGAACAAGTGACTAGTCCATCGGCATCTAATTGTTGCGTAGATATCCAAAATGAGCTCACATGTGGGATTTGGAATCCTGATCACAAAGTTACACTATTTGGAAGTTCGGGAGTCCAAACGGAGTTGGAACTTGAGGATTTCAGGTGGAAATGGGTGGTCCTCCAAAACCCAAGGGAGTTTGGGAAGTCCCTTCGACCCACAAAGAGGGGGGGGGGGTCTGCTGAATGCCACATAAAATACTATACAGAGGGGTTGGTCTCCCTCCTCCCTCCTCCTAGAGCTTTGGTGAGTCCTGGTGACTCATGGGTGGTGATGCAACTTCACCACCGGCTTCAAGGCTCTTTGGGACACTTGTGTGTGCGTCTCGGGGCATTGGTTGGTTGGAGTCCCGCTCCTTCTTAGGCCCTTGGCAATGTGTCTCAAATTGTGAGTTTCGATTAGTGTTGGTTTGAAAGTAATAAGTACACAAAGGGTCTAGTATGGAGTGCGGTGACAACCAAGGGTGGTTAGGACTATGGTGAGTAGTGCTGTGATGAATCCTAGCACAATAAGATGGAAGTTCCACCCCATGTCATCAAGTAACATGCCAAGTGTTATAAGTAGAGTGCATGTTAGTAGTCCTAGGGACAGGAGCTTAGCAATGTGAGTTGGAAATGAGAACTAATGTTGTGAGTGCGTGACATGTGCAGTGTTAGTTAGTTGGGCCTAAGTGATACTAGAATTGGAGCGTGGTGAGCCCTGAAAGCTGTGAAGGGCTCTTGAAGTTTTTTTGGAGTTGTAAGGTGTTACTAGGGCCGCGACATGTAATTGATTTGTATTGAAATAAGATAAGAGTGAAAAAGTACATCCACTTCTTGCATGTGTAGACACTAAAAATTTTCAAAATGTTACGGTACGAGTTGCCTCACAAAAACTAGTAGATGGAAATTTTAGTAACCAAGTTTGTAGGGGGGGTTTAGAGGAGACATATAATCATGAACAATTAATATATGACATGCACCTATTGTTGCCCAATAGCTTATGAATTGGATCTTTGATGAGGGGAGGTTGCATAAATTTGGAGATGGATTTTATTTGAACTAATAATACTCTTAGGATATTGAAAATCGAGTTGGTTGAAATTGGCATTGAAACAAGAGCTTGAAGTACATAGGATTCAACTTCTATGAAACATAATGATCTAGTGAAGTAACACAAGTTGCGCCACCAAGTTGCAAGTATCAAATATCACATCAACTACAAGAACAAGGCAACACAACTAATTAACACAACTACCCTTTGGCATTGTATCAAACCATGTTTGCAAGGCTACATGAGAAATAGCAAGAATAAAATAAACCACTACTCAAAAACCAAAAACTTAAGAGGTAACAAAGCTGCAAGCCAAAAAATCTCCAAGTAGACATCCCTTGAACCAAATAAATGAGATCTATTCTATGTAGATACTCTGAAAATCATTGAGCATCATCATCTTGTTTCATCTCATAGGTAACAGTACCTTCCTAGTCACCTAGACAATCTATAGGATTGTAATTTGTGAACAACTTGAACTCCTTTCCCAATTTGTTCTGATAGACAGGCTTAAATATGCAAGGGCAAGTTTTCAATAGCTCCCACACTTGGGTCTCATGCAGAGCCATGCATTTGTGAACATAAGCAAAAGTTCACATCAATTTTCACATCTTTTTTATGAACGGGCAAAGAAGCATGTTCCTTTGAAATACAAAACAACAATTAGATAAGTAATGCAAACTCTTTCATCCTCCAACCTTGCTATTCAATTTGCTAGACAATGGCATTTCCATAAGAAGAATAAAGAAGAAATATATGTTAACACCATAAATGACATGGGAATCACTTTGAAATCTATAACTATGTGTCTTATAGTCTCTATAGTCATCTCTAAACATTCTCTACTATATAGATGGTTATATACTCAACAGGGTTAGAATAGGGCAAAGAAAATGAATGTTGAAAATACCAATCATGGACAGAGATATGTCAATTCTAAAACTAAGATTGGACATGATTGATATGTGAATCAAACTAGGTAAAGTGGATCGGCCACCACAAGTTGAAAGCCCTTTTCGTGTTCATGGGGCACATTAAGCAGGAAAGTGCAATCGTAGAAGGTGAACTTCTAAGTGTATTTTTCAAATCATCAATCATACTCGTACAATTTGGCATGTACAATAGTATATCTTTTTTGTGCAACCACCACAATTAAAGATCATTTAGAGGGTCATAACCTCATTCCAAGGACCTATAAATACTTTGAACCACTTCACCAAAACCCAAACAAACCTCAAGTAGTTAAAACATTGAAGCAATCCGGTCACCTCGTCCAACTGTGCAAAATATGAAGTTGATAGATAGCCAAACGAAGCTCAAATCCTAAATCAAATCCCTATCAAGACCCTTGATTCAGGATTTGTCGCATCCTATAAAGGAAAATCCCAAAGAATGGCAGAGCCACAAATCCTCAATTCCATGAATAAGGTGGGGCAAGCGATGCATGCAACATGAAAATAAGACTGAGATGAGGTAAGATGTATCACTTTAGTAGCCACACAAGTGGAAGTGGTGTCATCATACCAAAACTGGCTTATGTAACAATCTTGCGACAATAAAGTCAAGCCTATGCATTATGTGCGTAGCATCATCTATTTGTTGGTCACCATGTTCCCACATAAACTCTTGCAATGCTAACAAAGTGTGGGCACTAAGCTGTGGAACATCGTCTTCCTTGTTTATTGCCTTGGTTTGCTCAATGAATTAACCAAACTAAACAATGCCAAGGGTAGGAATCACAATGCTACTATGAACAATAATGCCTAGAACGATATACAACATGGGTCAAAGGAGGACGTGAACCAATATGGGCATAGCACGAAAGCGCAGCCGACAAAAAAACATAAATAAATCAAGTAAGAACCTACTAAATTGTATCATTGTTGAACTCTACTCATGTTACTCGGAAAAAACTATAAACTCTTGCAACCCTAGACCAGTGGGTAGAATTCATCAAACATTGTTGAAACAATTCGACCAAACCAACAAACAACCTTTGTAGAATGATCAAGATGTGTACAATACACAAGTATGCAACAATAAACTAAAAAAAGAGTTATTTAAGCTTATTGAGGATAGATTGGACAAGCAAAGGAGAAATCGGAACTTCAACGCTAAACGCATCTAGTAGAAGCAGAGACTCACTCATTGGAGATTGGAAAAGGATCCAAAATAGCTAATGGGACAACAATGAGCAAATACTTCTACAAAGTCATCATTCATGGATATCCAAAACCCTGAATCAACCATTCTACACAACAAATAGAAATAAAACTCTGGCAGATGGAAAAGAGTGGAATTTCATCCATTTCCACCTGGATAGACAAGGAGTCTTTCAATATTGACAGGATTATCAAGGAAAGGAGGATTTAGTCTGACCTCATGAGATCCGTGTCCATCATTTTGTTTAGCGATTTCCGTCTCTGCCTTCATATTTTTTTCTAAGGATCCAGCTAAAGAATCTAATAGTCACCAGCACTCCCTGAGTCCAATTTGTTTGTGGATCTCAAATGTAAAAGTGAACCTTACGCTCTCACCTTTCACGTGGTTCAGTCAGCACATCATTTGGAGCTAAGCTACCGTCACTCAGCAATACCTTCCCATTTCTTGAAGCACGGCTGTTACTGCATTTCACCACGGCTATAGGCCCATCCTTTACAAGCCTATCCTTCTAGGGTTCACCTTGGAAGGACGGGCCTATGACCACGGGATTGAACCTCAACATTCTTTCACTCTGTGCTAGTGTGCCCTGTGCCATTGCCGCAGTCAAAATAAAAGTCAAAATAATTTTGTAGTTATAAAATAACTCAAAATCTTTAACTCGAAACAAAGCCCGTGCACCATACATTCAAACACCATGAAGCAAAGCCTGTGCACCCCTCCTTACTTAGGGCTTTCCAACGATACCAATAACATGGCTAGAGATGTGTGGTTCAGGAGATCTCAACGGAACAAACAAAACAAAACAAAAAGCCCAACTTAAGGTATATACTAGTGTACCATGTGCCTCGATCAAAATCAAAGTAAAGTAAAAGTAATTTTCAAAATTTTGAATTCATAAAAACTTTGAAATTTCAATAACTTTTATACTATATATCCAAATGCCATGACATGCTAAAACCCTTAAACATCCAAACAAAGCTTGTGCACCCCTCCTTGCCGAGGGCTTCCTAACAATATCAAGAATGCAATTGGGGGACATGTGGTTTGGGAGATCTCAATGAAACAAACAAAACTTTTCTAGTACATCTCTAGATTAGAGCACCAATCTGATCAACTCTTTCTCATCTACAAATTAGCTTCTTTTCCATGTTTTTTCCAAAAATTGACTAGTTTTTGGCAAAAAAGTTAGTGTATGAACAAGATTTGATAATCTCATATATCACCAAGTTTATGTCATTCATAATTTGAACATAAAACATTTCCCAATAATTTGACAAGTATACAAGTAAGTCACAAATATGACTTATGCTTACATAAAATATAGAATAGGTATAGGAAGGAAATTAGAAGAACTTCTAAATAGAAAGTCTTGTTTTTTGAAAACACACTAATACCAAGTGTAAATAATTTTCTAATATGGACAACTAATTAATAGAGTAGAAAGAACTCATGTGAATAATGCTCCATAGAATTTTTGAGAAAGTGTGTGCCTCACTTGTACCTGTTCCAAAAACATGCACCAAAAGTGAGTTAGTGAAGTTACAACAGGTGTTTATAGTACACACCACTTGCTATAGTGGTCACAAGGAAAAAATGGAATAATACATTCACAACAAAGTACAAATATTTGGCAAAGTCACTCATGAAATTAAAACACCAAATAGACACCTAATAGTTAGCATAAGATAGAGAGGATGCCATTTTTTTGAAGTAGAACCAAACCCTATTGTAGTACAAGAACTAGCTACAACAATGATTTTTTGGACAACAATTGTGTGCTATTAATAGAATTAGCTTCCATAACAACGCAACAAGTTCTATGATGTGAGCTCAAGTCTTTCTATCTATGTGACATAGAAGGAAGAGTTTCTTCCTTATGCCTCATAATAACATTTAAATTGTATTGAGACACCACCTGTTTGCATAATTAATATAATAAATTAGCCATGGAGGCTAATTATACAACTATCAAGGCAATTAGCTCATGTTCATGAGTCCAACCATATCTCCATCTATCTATCATAAAATTTTGTAGTTGGACTAATTAGAAGTCTGAATGACCTCTATTAAGTTTAAGAACCAAGTTTCATAGTTCATAGTGGAAACAAACAATGAAACCTCAGATAGCCCAAAATTGATTGAAGAGGTAGGCTATATATGTAATAGGGAAATAATTATCATTATAATTGCCATGAATGGTAGTAAGATAGTGCCTGATTGGAGATAATTTTAGTATTAAGGTACATAAATCACATCAATGGTTTAGTTAAGTCAAGGAACAATAACTAAATTTTTATGCCATGGTTATAAAGGGGATGGTAGAAGATAGCAAATCCAAATAGGATATTTGAAGAATCTTCTAAGTCATGGTAAATCTCTTTGGTTTTTGATGTATATGTACTTTTTACTATATGTCCATCTTGTTTGTAAGTTTTAGTTCAATAATATGCCCAATGTATGCTCAATGACATGTGTTTTGGTTTTAGATAGCAAATCAAGTACACGTCTAGGTATCAAGCTTGAGTAAGGAATTTAGTTAAAACAAACAATAACTTAAGGTATGGATGTTACAATTTATGCTTGAAAATTTTATATGCTTGTTTTTTCAAAGATGAAATCACCAATCTTCTATAATTTACAAAAATTTCAGATTTTCTTTTGTGAAAATTTTAAAGTAGTGAAGTTTTGATTAAAGAAAAAGTGAAGAAACTTCATATTAGATACAAAATTTGCTCAAAAAAATCTCAAATTTTCTTTGAAGGTGCACATGATATTTTAGAATATGATGGAGGAAAAAAATTTACCTCATCTTTTCACAATTAGAAAATGTGTTGACTATAGTTATAGGCTCAAAATTCAAATTGCAATGGAATATTTAGTTTTAGGAATTTATAAAAAAAATGTGTTAGAGAAGAAATGAAACTTCAATAACTTCATTTCAGTAGTAACATTGAACTCAAATTTAAAAAAAAAATCCTTTTAATGACTCAAAATTAATTAAATTGAATTGTCAAAATATGCCACAATGAAGGAATATCTGATTTCATTCATTAAAAATGCATTTAGGCAACTCAGTCAAAAAAATAAATTTGGATGATTTAAAAGAATTTTTTTTCCATCCTACACACTACCTCAAAATCATGCAAAAGACACAAAACATCTTCTTAGGCATTTAGTCAAGGTCAACAACTAAATGCTCAATCAACCATATTATGGTTCTTGCCCAATTCCGGACAGTTTTTTTTCTCATAGAAGTAAATTTTTTTCAATTTTTTTCAATTTTTTTTGCATTCTAGATCAAGTTTTCTTAAAATTTTATGTCACAAACTGCTAGAGTTAAAACCTTACTATTTGGAGAAAATATTGATGTTATGTTCATAAATCTTTTGCCATTTTCACAAATCAATTGAAAGTGTAATTACATCCAATCATTAACCCCTTGAGGACCAAGCATTTAAATTTTGAGCAATGGGTGAATGCAAGTACATTTCAAGCATACAAAAATGATCCTTCAAAAATGAATTGAATAAAAAATAAAATAAAAATGTTCAAAAATCACTATGATTAAAACTTAGTTTTTTGAAATCAAAGAAAAAAAAGGTCATGTGAAAATCAGAAGTATTCAATCTATCATCAATTTTAAAAGAAATTTTCACTTTTGGCTTTAAATTTTATTGAAAAATATTGGTTTGTATACCAATTGATCTTACCTTATGGATATGATCTATGTATCATATTTTACAAATATTCTTTGTGAGTCATCATTAAATTATTATTCTAACTAGCATTTTATAGAGGGTTGCTATTATGTGAGCATAGGAGTGTGAGACCATGAGTCTAGAATATTACACACTATGTTATAGGTATATATACTATAGAAACCGTCTATGATTATAGGGTATATATGTTACAAATACCCATATTATAAGTATTTATGACATATACACCTTCTATAGTGTGGGGGATCTATATTATAGGTACCTATTATGTAGGCCCAATGCTTATAAGCTCGCATTCTTGGGTTCACACACTAGCACCATTGGCATTTTATAATACATCTTTACAATTTTGGAAATCTGGACTACTGGCATCTTTGGTCCTTAAGGGGTTAAAAACTAGATTTTAAAAATAAAATTTGAATCTCTCAAGTAAGTTGCTTCAAATTGGTTTGAGAGAGATGTATGAATAGTTCTCATTATTTGATTGCATGGATAATTTCTAAACTTCATGGATAACATCTCATCGTTTGATGCAAGCATCATAAAAGTTGAAGAAATCATATTTTATTCAACATCTTCATTTTGCATTGACCCTTAGGCATTTAGAGGTCCCATGGGCTTGGTTTTTAGAAATCTTCATGATAGAATCTCCAACACTCAACTATAGACCAACTCTTTAAGATCATCTTTAAAATACTTTGATAATAGGTTTGATGGGCCTCAATTTTTTGTTAACCCTCTTGGCTATGGACCTAAAAGGTCCAATGGATGACTTCATTGTTGAAACAAAGAATGCATCTTTTGGTTCAATAATAGGAGTATTTTGGTGATTACTTTGGTCATGGGAAATCGTGTCCTTCTAGGGTTAATCTTATAATGCCATTGGGGACTAAAAATGTCCGTTGGATGACTTTGACCGGTTTTGGTGACCACATTAGTGACCATGTTGTTAACAATTTTTATCCAATGATGTTCTTCTTGATAGAGGTTTTATGCTCTATTATGAGAGTGCCTCCCCACTTTATTGAAGTATTTTCCATTTTTTTGAAGTAAAATTTGAAATAAGCGATAGATGGCTACTGCATGATGGTTGTAGGGCAAAGGTGCCTAAGTAGGAATTTTAGTATACAGGCATACAAATTTCCCATTACACTTTTAAGTCGTTGTTCAAGTATTGTTCAATTGCAAAAAAATAATATATTGCAACTATTATATTTGACATAGAGTGTGTCCCCTTCCTATGTGAATAGGAAATTCTTTGTTTGAGGAACTCTTACAACTCTACACATCATTCAAAGAACTTGATTTATTCACAATCTTAGAAGACATGATTATGTTAGACATGTGCATAAAAGAATTAGGGCAGAGGCTTTGTCAATGTAGTTGTAGACATAATTTTTGGACTCAAGGCATTGTGAATTGGCCTCCACTTTCAGTCATTGCAAGCTTTGAATCTCCCAATTCTGGATTTTGTTCTAAGTGCTGCCTTGCTTGGAGTGTACCATGACCAAACTTGGCATTGTCCATTTCATGCACTCACAGTGTGCAAATGTATCGTTGAGTGACAATTGAGTGTTTATGTTTATCATTGCGTGGCCTTTGTCAGTCAATGGTTTGAAGATTGTCGTCATTATTACAGTGCTACATTCAGGATAAGCATTCATTAATTGCTTGCAGATCACTGCTTCAAACTTCATCTGCTATCTTACTTGATTCACCTCCAATTCACAGACCGGCATTTCCACATTTCAGCAGCCTGTGAGATGGGATCGCCCTGCACTCCGCGGGCACAGGAGAATTGTCGACTGCTTGGCCACGGTAACCCGCCCGTCGTTCCAGGCTTAATCCAAAATCCGGGCAGCTCCCTCTTCCGGGCAGATCCCCCGTTCTATCCAGGACTTCAGGTACTTATCAAGCCAAGAGACGGGGGACGAAGGTTTTCCTGTGGGTATTCCTGTGCGATCCTCAGATGGAGGTAGAGGTGAAGATCCGCCTGGCCGATGCCGCCGCGCACCAGAAAGTGGCGGCGTTGCTGGCAGCCTCGCACCAGGTCACCTATCTGCAGGAGAACGTGTTCTTCGATGGAGCGGCCCAGCAGCTCAGTTCCGCGCGCATGGTGCTTCGCCTGCGCTTCTACAACGGCGACCAGCGCTGCGTCGTCACGCTCAAGGGCAAGGCTGTCATCATCGATGGCATTAGCCGTGGCTCTGAGGTTTCTGTCCTCTCTCTCTTCTCCTTTCTCCTTTCTCCTTAGCTTTCTCCTCCTCTCCCTTGTCTGGTCTGTCCTCTCTTTGCCCGTCCTACCCTCCACTTAGAATGGTCGCCCTAATTGAGATACGGAACCCATTCACGAATCGATTACAGATCATTGGAATGCAGGACGCTAAACCCGTCATTCGAAGTGGGCCCTGCAGGGTAATTGTAGAAATACAGCCCTCTATGTTGTGCCGTGTTAATTCTATGTTCTTCACCTCCTCGTGCCTATGTGGGGCCTCTGATTGCAAATATGAATTCAAAATTTGCAAATTTTATTATGTGTGGCAAATAAAAAATTCATTCTGCAGGGCCCACTTCGAATGACGGGTTTAGCGTCCTGCCATTGGAATTAGGTTATTGCGAATCTCTCACGTGTACGCCGCTACTGCCATGGAAAGCCAGCGTTCGTTGTTTTTTGGCATGGCGTCGCATCCCTGAGCCGACCCAAGATTCTATTGGCTTGGGACCGCAGGGGAGGAGGCTTTTCACAAACAGAAGCTGTCTACTCTGAGGTGTTTGAGTAGGTACCTTATGCGAAATGTGTGCCAGTGCTACAGGGTCAGGACCAATTTAGCTCAGCTGCTTGTTTCTCACCACATGTTAGGTGTTGCAATTGCACTCGATCATACAGGAAACCATCGTCCGCAGTGAGTTACTCATTTGGTGGTATATCGAATACGCAACGATGCTGCATTGCTTCTGGTATAGTTGACAAGGATTCAATGTGGCGTACGCATTTAATCCCAGTACGTCTCATCGATTCGATTCCGACTGCAGGTAGAGGAGGATATCGACGTTGCGCTAGCAAGATCTTGCGTTGCAGATGCCTCTCAACTTGTGGTTTCCGACTGCAAGCTGCTTCAACAAATCATCCGCGAGTATGAGTGCGAGAGCTTTGTGTGTCTAGGTGGGTTCAGGAATGTACGCAACGTATATGATTGGGAGGGTGTAAAATTGGAGCTGGATGAAACGCATTACGCTTTTGGAACCACGTATGAGATTGAATGTGAGACCACTGACCCCGAGAGGTTCCGGCAGCTGCTCAGTGAGCTCTTGGACAAGAACGGGATTTCCTATCGGTATTCTACAATCTCCAAGTTCGGAATTTTCAGAGCAGGTAAAATAGGTGCATTAGACTAGTAGGAGACAGAAAAGGAGCAGCTAGTTGTTGGAATTGCATACGTTCTCATCCTGGGCATTGTTGACAGAATGCATGCTCTGGGAATTTGCTAGCTCCACTGGTCGTCAGTGCGAGATTCCGCAAACTTGATGTTGCATGATTGAGCCTGGTATCTTTCATGTATCAACACTGAGATTCACATCCATGATACACAGCTTCACTGTCTTCCTTCTCATACTTCACCCTGAGTCACTACTTTATGTGTATGTACCGGTAGTATATGTATTATATTAAATACAGAAGGTCACGATTTCATTCATGTCTTGGGGATGTTCACCATAGCATCCATGTTTCGGTTTATATCCTTGTAATGGATCCTTCCATCTATAAAGAGATTGTTGTAAATTTTGCACTGGGTGCACTAGTATTTGTGTGTGTTTTTCTGTGTGAATGATGTCCTCTTTTGCAAGTTGATTTCAAGCACTAAATAACTTCTCTTCAGTATTCTACGTGCAAACTTTGTGAGGTTTAACCCTTAGCACTCCAACATCCAAAAATAGGACGATGAAGAGAGTTAAAGACTCACAGTAGACGGAGAAATAAGAAATTTCATTCATCCATGTTTTTGGAGTTGAGACATGGTTTATGCATTCGTTAGTGATGATGGCAAGAGTATTATTAAGAGTAATTGGAAGAGAAAAATGCATGCAATTAATCATGTTTAGTTTTGGAGGAAATTTGGATGTAACCAAGCTGAAAGATGTGTTGAAATGACCTTCGGGTAGAAAATTAGTGGGATAGTACGAGTCAGACATTGAGGCATTGATTTTTGACTTCATTTTCCATTAAGAAAATTAGGGTAAGTGATAAAAAAAATGAGTTGAAGAGAACATGAACATTCTCTAGGAAGACGTGAAGAATTAAGAAAACATACAGTAGAATGGCATGTGTCACAAAGACAAGAAAATGTATTATTCTTATAATAAATAAATTGAAATGGTGGTTGAGTAGTTGAGCCTTGAAATGGGGGTGGCATACAAATCTCCAGACAAAACTGCTGATGCTTCATTGCAAACTGTTCAGTTCTTTGAGTAAGTTAGTTCATTAATTTATGAGCACTGCTAATTGCATATACAAGGCAAAGCGACAGAAGAATTCAAAATAGCTATCTCGATGACACTGAAAAAACTGAAAATTGGCCCGTTGTAAGGACAATAGTGATCACTTGAACTTCCAATAACCCACCAATTTAGCTGTTCAGTATGAAAGCATGATACATTGTGAAAAGAAGCTTGAGAACACAATCCAAGGATTTCATAAATGGTGGCCGAACTTGCTCAAAGTGCTACATACAAAAAACAGAGTTTCCCGAACATTGCATACCGGTATACATATTCCTCAACCCTGGCTTGCAATATGTTTTGTGCAGTTACAAAAACCTTGTGAGCTTATTGTCGACGTCTTCAACCTTGTAATATACGACAGACGAGCATCTCAGTGAATGCAGTAGTGACCCAAGGTACAAACAGAGTAGTCGCCACAACACGTCTTTTTGCTATAGTAGTAGAATTTGAATAGCGACTTCATACAAAAGAGAAGTTCATATTTTATTTCAATCACCTCACAAACTGGGCTATGGGCAACCTCAAAGGCATTGATTTAATTTTTTTTTATCAAACTTTCTAATGGAAAAGCTACAAGATCAAATTGTAATTTAAAACCCAAGACTGAGATTGGTAGATGCATCTTGTGAAGACAAAGAAAATGATACCAAGGAAGTTCACTTATAGTCAGACTATTGGAAGAGTTTTAAATCCCACAATCTGGGTCTATCATTTAAGGGCTAAACATAATAATTTTTCAATCCATATGCAATCATTGTGTTATATTTTGTTACAAGTACAATTCATTTAATCTTGATAAAACTAATGAAAATTGATTTCTTAGTTATTTTTTTACAAACTCTAATAAGCTCAAAATGAGGCCTTAGACATGGAGGCATTACATTATTTTTTTGAGGAAGGAGTTCAAGGTTGAAGGTCTTCTTCTACATTGGTTCTTGAATACAAACAAGGTAAATTTGGAATCACTTTCACTTCTACTTATTATTGTATATCAAAATACTACAAGAGCCCATATTAACCATTAAAAGACGAGTTGATCACCATAGAGATCATCCTTCTTGGAGATCATCCTTTTTGGAGGTCAAACTATTGTCTAAGAACGTCCCTTTCCACATAAAATTTACAGTTTTACAGTTCATGAAACTTTACAGTTTTGTCTGAAATAGAAAGATTGTCTCTACCATCCATCAGACAGCGAACATCCGCAGCATCATTCAAGGGTTAGCTCTTCTTCCATGCCATACGTGCAGTCTAAAGTTTTCAATCCTTCAAGACATTTCAGTCAAAGATTGGGTTGCATATTTGAACTTATTTGTGGAATGCGAAGACCATTGCACATTGAATCTGCGAAACTGAATAAAACACATCTCTTCAAAGTTTTAAAAAACGTCATATTTCAGTCGGATGCAGCAGGAAACAGCTGCGAATACAAAATAAAGAATCTGTACATAAATTCCACCTATGTTCACATGCAGAACGTAAAATTGGTCCTACCAAACCAAGCTTTCTACCCGAATCATCAACACGAGAGATTGTGTAGTCCCAATGTACTCAATATTTGAACCTTCTCCACGCTGGACCTGAGCACAACAGAGCCAGCATTATCCATTGCATTAGTAAAAGAGAACTCCAATTCAATGTTCGTCTAGAGGGAACAGAGTTCACTTGAGATGAGAAGGAATCTAAACGTGTAGGGCCATCCTGCCCACGAATATGAAGGTACCCCACATATAGAAACTTAGCCATTGGTCGCACTAAGCATCGTCAAAAAAGAGAGGAATAGGACACAATAAAACTACAAACACTCACGAAGAGAAATAACTTACCAACGCAGGCAATAATACATCCCAGTTGATGCCAGCAACCGAGATCTGCAATTGCAATACGTCCTTCTCATTCAGACACGGCCAGCTATCTACCGAACGTGTCTCTGAATAGAGGCGAAGAATCCTGCTTTCTTAGGGTACTGAAACTCCAAAGAGAACACTAAAAGAGCCCCATCGTGGGTGCCTACAAGAAAACAGTCTTCTGGAGTAACCGTGAGAGAGGTAACCGCCACTCCTGCCCCTTCGTATCGACGGACGACTTCCAGAGATTGAAGTTTGAAGACTAACACCTGACCTTGATCTCCCCCACATACCAGAAAATGTCCACAGTGACTGATGTCCATGCAGTTCAAACGGCCTTTCACGTCTACTGATGCCAGCCACTTCCCATTAATGGAGCAAACATGAAGACTCAGGTCTCCATGGGAATAAACAACAACCAGACCATGTTGTGAAACCTTGAGGTTTGTGACGGGGCATCTATTAGGATGTCTAATAGACCTCACATATCGACCTGTTCGTAAGGTATGGAAAATGCATGTGGCATCCTTTGAACCACTCACAACAACATCTAACTCCACACGAACAGCAACAGATGTGATTGCATCATCATGGCCACAAAGAACATGCCGAGGTTTGTCAGATATCACCACCGTGTCAGACTTTCGATGCTTCTCTGTTAGAGAATCTTTGATACTTCCTAGCCTCCTTGTACTGGTGCTGGTATGTTCAATATCCCAAACCATCACAGTGGTATCTCGACTGCCGGTAACAACCACACTACCATCCACAGCCACTGCAAGACCATCACATCCAGATTTGCTGTAATCTCCCAAAGATCAGGACGAGTATAAAGTCCTCAAAGGTTCTTCCAGATGTACATAATCCAGTTCAACAATTACACTGGACAAAAACACGGTGAGAAATGAAGATAAGAGGACGGGAATAATACAGTAAATCATAAACATGCAGTGAAGTATCAATAACAAACCTGACAGAGATGTCACAACATCCTTGTGCTGGCTGTTACTCTGAACCATGTCTCCTCCATCCAAAGAAATGACCTTGAAGCTATTGTCCCAGTGACCACAAGTTAACAGGAAGGATGAAGAGCGCACTAAGAGCGTTCCAAAGCAGCAAGAATTTAGTGAAACATCGTCAACAATGGGACCGTAGATTTTCCGGCTCAACACGACTTCCTGGCCAATCCCAAAATAAGAATCCTGCATCATTTCCAAAAACTTACTGAGAAAAACGATACTAGGAACTTATGAAACATTAAAAGGTGTACAAAATCGTCGTTTCAAAAGCGACATAATAACAAATAGTCCGGCAAGAACAAGAGCATTTACCTGAGAGGAAGAGAATGTGAAATTTTGCAGAGCAGGTGTGATCCATGTCCGCACTACCACAGACAGACTCTTATTGATGGTAACCACTAACCCATCAATGAGTCCAACAAATATAACCTTAGTAACTTTCTGGCCAAGAGATGGAGACTGTGCAGGAATAGTAGAAGTCAATGTGATGGAAGCAGGGGCATAGTAAAGAGGGCGTGCAATGGGCTGTGCCGGTCCTCTTTTTGGATGCTTCTTTCTAAACAATTGTATAGGTGTTTGACCAAAATTTGCAATCTGATCCTCAATAGCAGCACGTTCCAGGCAATCTTCCATAGCGGCCAGGTCTACTGCTCCTTCATATGTCAAATGGTAGAACACGTTCGCAGCCTGAATGTAGCAATATACACGTAAGCATAATTTCACTACAGCATAACTTCTATAAAGGAGATAGGACAAACGGGGGTCTCAAATTTTGGGTTTAAGGCTCATTCTCTCATTTCATAAGCAGTCTCAGATCACTGAAGTGTATTCTTATGAAATCCCGAAGAATGCTCATAACTGTCATACTTGTCCAGAAGTCAGCAAGAATTCAAGACCCAAAGGTTACAAATCTACCAATTATCTTCACCATGGAGCTTAAGCAATTTCAAATGCCGATTAAAATACCCAATGACACTGAATTGGTATGAGCCCACAATGTCAAAAACCACACCAAGGGCAACAGAAGCATATGCCTTCCGCATATAAAAAATCATTAAAAAAACAAATTTAAGCATGCATATTTGTGTGGTCTACTAGCCATTCGCATCAAATATTCGCTTTAGTAATGAGAGCCAATTGAATTACAAAACGCAAGTATGTTAATTGACCGCTTACTTCCACGGCTGGACGGCCTCGCTGCTTGTACCCAAATATCAAATCAATCCATTCATGGATATGGTCACTAACGTACTCGCTCTCCAGAGCTTCCCTATTCAGTTGAATGAAAAGCTCAGGTGAATCCTGTAAAATCACAATACCACATACCCACATAAAAGACAAATCTCCCCGTCCAAAGTCACGAGCAGCAGAAGAAGACAAATTTGAACATGCGCAACATGCAATAAATTACAAAAATCCGAATAAAATTATTAGTATTTCTACCTTCGCCCAAGGTGGTAGGACCACATCTCCCATGGTTTCCCCATCTTGCTTCACACCAAGATAATAATCGTTGCTATTAACCAGAAACTCGGGAAGGTAAAAGAACTCTGGTACTAGTTCTTTGACGTCACTGGAGTTGGTTAAGCAATTTTTGTAGGCACTTTCTACGCTATTGAAAAGCCGGTCTGCATGGTCCAACTTGCCTCCCTGCCAAATGGTGTAATATTAGTTGCAGTGCATCGTGCAGGATGCAGAATGCAGGTAGAGAAGTAATTCTATACTTACCTCTCCGGAATACATCAAACCACCTCAAAATATGACATAAAATGAAAGTAATATCCACAGCAGACCTGCAATTTCTGAAACTGGAAGAATGACCAATCGCGGAAACACGAAAATGGGACAACCCCTCAGTACATCTCGATACAGGACTTGTAGTCTCATTATAATCCTCGTTTCTTATCTTTACCTGAAGCTGCCGATGCAGGAGGGTAAAAGGCTCAAGACGAAGAAGATAGAACAGGAGAATTCCCATACTTGAGTAATGCGACCCATAGTAGAAGCTGCAGTTATTCAAAGATTCAATATTAGTAATCGAACAAACAAAATGCTCAAATATTACTTCTATGACGTTGCTGGTCAATTTACGACAGCAGCAGATTCAGACACTAATGATAAATTAAAAATCATCAACATTGAGATGAACTATGAATTGTAAAATTCCAGACAACCGAGCAACAAAATCAATAAAGACTATTAATTACCTTGGAATGTCAGGATCTGAGAAATTTAGAAACCTCTCCTCAAACACCTATATACAAACAAAGGGCATGTTATAAAATATAAAGAACACAACTCCAGGTCATTGCAACATCAAATCAGCCTGCAACGTAAATGAGGACATATATTGGATAGATAAAACGTTACCTCAAATCGTTTCTGGTTCAGTGCACCCACTGGCTTTGACAAATCACGGAATGAGGAACTATTGCTAAGATCTAACTTCTCTGATGTATAGTCTGATATGATCCAAGGGAAAACTGGATATTGAGTAGTGTCATTGTAAGACCTCCCAGCCAGTGTGTTCAGGGTCACTAAATAGTCGAAGTTGCTCATCTCTCGGCGGCGCCACTGCTTCCTTGCATCCTCAGCCAGTTCGATAGCTTTTCTTCTATCGATGTAATCAATTATATGATCTTTACTTCTTGACCCCGATTTCCCCGAGCCCCGTCCATTGTGAAGATCCACTACCATCACACCAATATCCTTTGAGAGCCTCTGAGTAGGAAAATTGAAAAATACAGGAGGGATAGAACTGGTAAAGAAGATTTCAATAGCACTGTGTTGCAAGAGATATCGAGTCGCTTGGACAGCCTTCACCTAAAAGACAACAAGCACAAGATCTTAGACGTAATTACACATTAACCACTCTCTTATACTGCGAATTTGAATACCACTGCGAAGCTAAATGACAAAATTCATCTGAGGTCGTCTCTTTCAATTGAACAGAGAAGAGAAACATATCGTCGAATTAGGTGAAAACAAATCAACCAATATATTAGGCCTTACTTGAGACAAGTCCCAACGGCTGTGTCGCTTGATACCCTTCAAAAGGCCTCCCTGAATTGGATCTAGACGCTCCATAGCATTGCCTCTATCACCCTCTGTTCCATCAAAAAAGTCTTTCCGGCCACTCATCTTTGGTTTACTGAACCCCTTTTCCATAGTGACAGCGTCAGGGTAATTAAAACCACCTGCACTATTGAAGACCGATCGTCCACCAGTGCCCTCGACAATAAACTCGCCATAAAAGTGAAGGCTGGACTGCATTATCTCCAAGCGTCCAGCCACTTTCCTCTTGGCAGACACCATAATACAAGAGACTGATAATAAAACCTGTAAATAAAAATCCTAATTAGAAGTACAAGCGAGGACCAAAACCAAAGACAAGTCAAGACATAGGTTGATATAGTTGCAGGGAAATCGGAGTCCACTTCCTAAAACATAGGATGGCGCAACAGAAGTATGACACGGTGACCATTTTGATAGACAAATCAACAGAGAAACATAGAAAACTCTACCTCCTCTTCCCCAGCTTCCTCTGGCAGGGTTACATGTGCTTGATCCTGTAAAGATGGACCCTCATCTGAAGCATCAGCTGCACTGGATGGCTCTTCAGAATTACGAGAACAATCGGCATCCACCTCAGCATTGACGACTTCCGAATCCTTTGCCTTCACGTGAGCATCATCATCTGCAGTGACACAAACATACGGCACCAGACTTCAGGTAGTTACAAAACTCGCACTGTAGCCGTACAGTGATACAATGTCTCCTTAATTTGTTCTAGATGTGAACACACAGGATACTGTTCGTGGACCAAAGACAGTCCACATCATCATACCTGCAACTATAACACTATTTTCCGACATGCACACTCTATATAAAAGCCTTGAAACCCAAAGACACGAGGAGAGTATCAGAGAGCCTAGAGTGTTGAGAACCTTCTAAACCCTGTCAAAATGAAACGAATAAGAGAGGAAGAAAACAAAAATCAATCTATGTATCAGCATGTCACATTGATACATGAATTGCAGACTAACCATCTGATAGACTTTCTTCTGTCACTCCCCGCATGCCTTTCAGCAAAAAATGTCTCACTCCACCCATAAGTAGCTCTACAGAATTTCCTCGTTCATTGACAAGATCCACTGGAGGATCCTTCGAGATACTGGTTACAGGATGCAAGAATTCTTTGTTGAAGTGATAATTTCTTCTAAGCTTCAATCTTCGTCTCACAGGATCTTCCATTTTATCCAACTTCCAATAAAGAACAACATCGTTTGGGAATGGTACGGTAGACCAAGGTCCTCTCTCATCAGTCAAGTAACGGAACAAATGGCACCACTGCTCCTGTAAGATTGTAGATTTCCTTGGTTAATACTCAATCCAAACAAATTCCCCAACACCTAAATCAAGCAGCATGCGCTGCACGATATAAAGATTATCTAAAATAAATACCTAAACCCTAAACCATCTGGCACGATACCATAAGCAAATCGACTGTCACAGTTACTAGATCCCACAAAAAACGAGTAGCCGTCAGTCAAGGGCTTCAAATCTAATGCAGTCATCCATAAGCCTACTCCAATAGGGACATGCGTAGAGGCAGAAATATTCCAACACCTTGGAAACATAAAAATGCACAAAACTGAAGTTTCCCAAGAATATAACTCACAGATATCGCTTGCTGTTCTTCATCATACGCCAGCTGGGCCGCAGCTTGACGGGAGCGGTCTACCGAACATATAGAACTTAAACCCACATGGCTCTGGTCCTCTAAAGCAGTCTTCTGTTGTGACTCCGCAAGGTTTGCATCGTCCAGCTCACTTAATAATCCCTCAACATCCTGAGCTCTCTGAGTCGCAGTAGATTTCAGATGCTTGGCCTCCTCAATGACCTGGTCATAGTACACAAGAATGGAAATTAAATCGAACGAATGATCATATCCCTTTTCGGTCATCAAAATTTTTTTCAACTGTGACCAGAACTCAAACTTAACAAAAATATCACTATGACCAAAAAATTCTAATAAGAAACGTCAAGCCTGATTTGTTAAGCTCTAAGATGCTTGATCAGATCGGATAGAGTTGTACCGCAGCAACAACCCTATCTCGCTGAAGTAGACTTTGCACTGAGGACTCGGATATGGTTGATTCCAGTTTCTTCCCCTTTTCAACCAAGCTGGTCGCGAGCATAGACTTCCCAATATCTATAGTCTCTTGTATCAGTCGAGAAACGACATGAATTCGAGCTCCATCATCCAATTTCCCTATCTTCACTCTTGCATCCAGCAGTGTCCTGCAGAACCAACATCAAAGCTAAGAGATTCAATGTCGATAGAATAGAGAAAACAGAAAAAGAAAATTCAGCGGCATTTTCTCATTTTCATAAAATCCAACTCTTTAGACGGAAGCAAGCTGCAACCAATAAACCATATCAATTGAAAGAGGAATTCGTTACCACAAGAATAGCTGCAGTCGGTTCTTGTTCTGTTCAACTTCAGAGGACACAAAGGATGGAAGAAGAGCCAGAAAGTGCTGAACACAGAGTGTGGCCGATTGCAAATCCGCGTTGTAGAGGTAGAGTACAACAAGCCTGAAAACGATCCGTGGACACCTCTCACCCCTTAGTCGAAAGACCTTGTCTACAAGCTTATTCGGAGGATTCATGCCCACCGCCCCCAATCCACTAGATACCACAGCAGCTGCCATTTCGGCAGCAGGAATATTCAGGGACTCAACAAGTCCTCGGGCTCTTTGCCCCAAAGTGGGACCAGAAACCCCAGTCTGATAAATATTTCCACTACCTGCCCCCCTGCCATTCATAGTGATCAAAAGGCTCCACACTTTATCGTACAACCGCCAACAATGATACTTGTTAAGAACGTCGATATGCTCCCCTGAGGATGTACGAAATCGCCATCGCGACACACCAATAGATCCTTTCCTGAAAAATTAGACAAAAAACTCTAGGTTAAGCAGTGAGTAGCACATATTACACGACGAAAAGGGCATTCACTAAACCACTGTCTATGTAGTCTTTCATCCTAATTAGAAAAACAGATTCAACTTCTGTTCGTAAAAAGATAAAACCAGAACCAACTTACTGAATTACAGAAAAGACAACCTAATGAAGAAAAAGTTTAAGATCGAATGCCTGATCAGCTCGGGTCTTGTACCCTCCCACTCATCTTCAGAGGGCTTTGAAGGAGAAATTTTGAAAGGGAAAAGACCTACGTCAACATAGTCACCCGAAAGAAGGCCACTGTCCTCTGCATTCGCAGAACCTGGCGCAGATGACTGTTAAAGGAAACGACCATGAAAAATTTAGTTAAAATTCATAAGGTCAACTCCATGACAAAATAGAACTGAAAGCAGGATCTTAACGTTCGAACAGAGCAGTCGTTACTCAAATAAATGTCAATCAAATTCCGAATCTCTGGATTTTCGTCTCCAGCAAAGCATAGTTACGGGCTGAAGAAAATACCAAATGGCATTACTAACAAACTGTAATTGCACAGAGAAATAAGAAGGAAGCTTTGAAATAATCAGTCAAGTACACGTCAATAAAATGGAGGTAAGGGTTTGCGTGCTCAATTTGCTACTTAAAGCATAGTAAAGAGACAGCAAGGTGATCAAAGAGAGGCCCAAACGTACAGGAAGTAGGTCGAAAGCTTCGCCCAAAATCAACTCATCCACGAGAGAAAGCAGGTAAAGAGCATTGTCACGGCAGGGTTGCGTAAAAAGAGAGGCTTGCAGAGGTAATCCTTCTACTATTGCCTCAACAAGGTCCCCAAGCAAAACGTGCAAAGTGTGGAATTCGGATAACTGACCCTGCAAATCATCAGAGTTGTACTGAGAATCGATGCATGAGATATATTCACTGACTCGTCAATTTGTCTTAGATATCTGACTGCAGTAAAATCTATCCAAGAAGCTCATGTATACTATTACAATTTATTAGGAAGAATAACATAAACCAGAGCATCATACTAGAACGACTTCCACTATCACTCAAATGTATGCATCAAACGACAAATCCTGTCAAAAGATACAGAAAGGACAGCAAATCATTCATGAACAGCCATTAAGAAACATAAAATGTATATCTCTTGTAGAAAGTAGCATGATCAGGTCTGCACAGCCATGAGTATAAAATCAACTACAAGTCCCACTAAAGACATTATTTCAACAAAATGACACTTGTTACAAAACTTAATCAGTGTTGTAATGCTAACCAAGCCCAAGAAATGAGATAAGCAAATGCAACTCGATATTCAGAGAAACAGGAAGTTACCCAATGGGAGCTTACCTCCTTCGCCAACAGGTGAACGAAATTGCATGTCCTCTCTACATGCAACCAGCCATTACGAGAAGTGCAGATACAGTACACATGAAAACAACGAAAGAGCTTTCGCATAAGAGACTCTTCTGGACCCAACAGCCAAACAGATTCTTCTGCAGTATCTCCAAGAGTACTCTTGCTACGTTTCAAAGAAGCTGCAAGGGCAGCCAAGAGCCATCCTTGCCAACATGGCTCCTGCAAAAATGTAAGAAATATGAAAATTAGACTCAGTTGACAATCCAGGAAAACCACTTGTTGAATCTCACAGCAAAAGAACTTTCAACAAGTGAATAAGTTGAATGTCAAGTGAGGATCATTTTCATGAGTTCAATTTCAATACATCACACATAGCAAAAATAAACATTAACCTACTTCAGGAAACAACTAAATGGACAAGATGTACTTCAATGAACAAAGTATGAATTAAAAAAACAAACCAGCGTCAGTGCTTCGCTGTTCAGTGGGTTTGCCTCGAGCAAGCCAAGGGTGTCCTTCAAAATTTCCAACCTCAACATAGACTCTTCCGAATTAGCAAGTACTTTGAAAAGGATTTTCAGCATTTGAGGAAGCACAAATGCTCCTACTCTTTCACCAGTTTTTTCAGGAACCCGGAAAAAGTTTGAAATTTGAGAGGTTAACTTGGCACGACTGAGACTCTTCGCAGCTACAGGGTTACCTTGTTCAATATTCGAGAATTCCTGGGTTAACTGCACATAGCATAATAATTCAGAGGATGACCAGTTATCATATCAATACCAGAAGAATCATAATGTTCTTCAGCAAATAACAGTGCTATTGCTTACGATGAACTACAAAATATTATTAGATGAAATGAATTCATAGCTTAAAACAAAAATACGCCATAGTTTAGTCAAAGGTTCAGGATATGCAGAGACAACAAAATGAACGACAAAACACCTTGGCAAAAACTATAATAAAGAACCAGACGAGAAGAAAAACTACCTGCTTAGGACAAGCTTCCCCCAACAAAATGTCGAAAATAGTAGCCCGTACAGCATCGCTGAAAGGAAACATTGACACAGACTCGCTCATAACTGAGAAAACATGATTAACCCTGATCTTTTCAACGCGTTGCAACTCAGCGGTAGCTTTGGATGTGCCCAAAAACGAACTCCCGGCAACTTTTTTATCGACCATGGCAACCACGAGCACTCCAATCAGCCTAAATGCCAACAGCCGAATAACTTCTTGATGCCTGTAGTTTATTATCAGAACGCACTTCTCCATGTCAATGAAAAAACCGTAATATGAAACGTATATAAATCTATAAAGGATAGTGGGTGGTAATGAAAAAAACATGCCTTGCATGCTGAGATATTACAAGCTGTATAACGCAACAGAAAGATGCCTGTTTCCGACGATGTGTCCAATTCACTCAACAGAAGATAGCGCAATCCAATGTGAAGATCTAAAGCTCAGTCACTATGTCAATGAAAGAGCCAAAATTAAGAAGCTGAGGTTAGACAGAGCAACCAAAAATTTCAGAGAGAGGAAGTCCTTTCAACAGACCTTCTGATAAGATTTAGAAGAATTGTAATTCCTCCAAGTGCATTCACATGTTCGATGAAGGACGAAACAAAAGATTTCTGAGTCAACAAGCCCAAAATCATGTACAGCACATCCTTGACGCATACTTCGTCTTCATTAGTCTCCAGAAACGCCACCAAGGCCTTAATGTCAATTAGCGTAACTTTCTCTCTGCATTGCATTCCCAAACCACCGTATTACAGGTTGAAAATTTAACAAGAAATCAAATGGGGCATTTGAACATCGAAAAGCAGCGGAATGTCTGATAAATGAAGACATATTTATGAGATAATCATCAGGACATGATACGAACACTTTGATTTCAACGTAGATGTGACATTTCCAAGCCCATAGCCGACATGATGAAAGCAACATCTGAGTACTTCCTCAAAATCATACACCAGAATTGAAACTCATCCAATCATATCGCAAAATGAAAATACCACCAAGACCTGGGTACTTTGATTCTTCTTCAAATACCTCAAAACTCCCTCGGCAAGAACCAGCACGAGCTGCCGTAATTCACTGATTCCCGACCGATTCGGTCGCTCCCCAATAACAGCCTTCGTGACGGGGTGAAGTAATGGTTTGGTGCCCAATGCTTTACGTTTCGGCTTGTCCCAGTAAAAGTGCCGGAGCATATCAAGCACCCGAGGAAGACCACAGACACTTCGTAAGAGGCTCCCATCATTCTTGAAATACTTGATTAGGGAAACATACAGCTCGCGGTGCACAACCAACGGAGTAAAAATCCAAATATGAGGATTAAAATACAACTTAACCAATGCTTCCTTAACCAAAGCACTGGCCAGAGAAGCACCTGAGAAAGCACCCAAATTATTTTCAGAATTCTTGCCAAAAGTCATCAATGCATGACTTAAAAGAGAGAGCATGCCCCCAAATTGGGAATTTCTCCATGGCTAATTTCAACATAACACATGAAAAGACAGTTCACATCAAATCTTACCACTTCCTTTGGCAACAGTAGTGACAAGTCGCTCCAGGGCTGCTACCACATTCACCGTAAGATGCTGAGGTGACACGGACTGAAGCAAGAATCCCAGTATTGACATACCCGACATGTTGCGCATGTACTGCTGATTGGCTAGATTTCCAGCTAGAACAGCTGTAAGCAGGTCAATAACCTCAACTGCAACATGGCTGTCAACAGGGTACCCTTCCACATGCTTCTGATCGCAACTGTTAATAGTAATGGAAGAAGTGGTACAAACTGGTTGATCTAACTGAGTCAAAAGAGGGAAAAATACCCCAATACCACCTACACACTGCACACTGTCTTGGACCAAATGCCGATAGCAGAGAAGAGTCCCGGCCATTATAGTGGCATCATACAGCACTGGGTCTGGCGAGTATTCAAGTACTGGAGAAATGTCGAACAGAGCTCGCCCAGAGCTTGCCTGAAGTAATTCAAACCAAATACAATGAATGATTGGCAATCTATAGACACTAGCCAAGCAAGGGTTCTTAATACTAACGTGTAACAGAATCTGGGCATTGTCCATAGTCCACCAGCAGAGACTGCAGATTCCACCCCGTTTTCTAACATTATGAACGTTTCAAGCTGTGTTAGAGAAACAGATTCGAGTTAGCAGTACAAAACAAGTAAGTGCTATGAAATACTCCAAGTAGAGTAACGAAAGTAGACTTCCATACCTGAGCGTTATACCCAAACACCATCTTGAAAGCCAGCCCGTCTTTGTCGTTGATAATACTATCGGTTGAGATATTCTCGGGCACATAGCCAACTTCACTTGGAAGGAATGAGTACATGTAATCAGGCCCAAGGGAGAACACGCCCTTGGCTTGCTCAGCAGACATGGCATCATCAAACAAGTACGTTGGACCTAGTTGTCCACAGAATGCAGGAGTATACCTCCCTGATATTTTGCTGAAACCAATTCCATCAACTGTTGTAATTGATACACTTGCTCCAATAGTACACTTTGTCAGCACCTCGCCAACTTTTGGGAATCTGCACAGAAATCGAGAATGGCGCAGCAAAATTTTACAGTTTTTAGTAAATGGTCCACGGGTGAAATATAAACAGGAACGCATCCATTGCACAGTAGTCTAGGGCGCACAAAGTAAAGAGATTGTGATGTTCCAAGAAGAAAGTTTTGAACAGGCAAATAGCCAGCGTTGGAATATAATCTGCAAACACAAAATCTCCTCAAGTTCCAATAATTTAGACTCTGTCTGAAGAGATCAACGAACAGGAGAATGACAGAAACAGTCTGCATGATTGATGTTCAAGACCATCCAATTAATATCATTCAGAAGTATACTGCCATTTCAATTCAATAGCAAACACAGTGGCTGACCTTAACCTCTCACTGGAAGCTAGCACACCATCAATATAAACTTTAATGGTGTTTCCGCCATTCAGAGCTCTCTGGGTGTTGTGTGTGATGCAGATGTGATACCATCGTTTCGTTTGCAGTTGGACCTTCAATGAAACTAATTGGCGTTTAGTATTGATACTCTGCAATCAAGACAAACGATGTCTCAGTCCCCATCCCATACTCAATATGATCGTTGCCATGTTAAACCTCTAGAGTAACTGACAAAACACAAAAACTCCAGCCCAGAACAAACTTGATGGCCAGTATGAAAATACAGAAAAAAACCTAGAAGCTGATACAAGATGAGGTAATGAAGTGATTACCTCCACCACTAACTGATCACTAGAAATAGTTGCCGAGCAACCCTTTCCACTTTCTGAAAGGAAACTGAAAAGACCCATCATGCCCTCTGGTGCTTTTGGTGAGCTCCCAACTGGAAAGCTTTCAATACGGGCCCAAGCACAGAAACTGAACCCTCGCGTGGAAGGCCACCGTAGAGGCGATGTCACAACGATACCCTAGCATAACGCAGAATTTAAGAAAAGTTAAGCACCATGAAGCAACAGAAACTGTGATTTTCGTTTCCACAGATGCGGCTACATGAACAGAGATTTTCCTCCCGAATACAAACAGCTCTGCCTAGTTTCACCTCGAATTCAAGATACGCTAACCCAAAGCAAGATTTACCTACATAACCCCAACCAAATTACAAAAATGAGATAAAACCCAAAAAATAGTACCAAAAATCAGGAGGAAAAACTGAAATAAATGCCAAACATCGACAATTGTAATTATGTGTTCATATCTTCTAAAAAAATTTAGAACACAAGACTATGTACAACATGAACAATTGAAACGAGTCCCGATGAGCAACAAAAAGCTTATAGAGGGACAAGGTTTCTAATTGTTATGACGATCGACATTATTTTCAATGTTACTTTGCAACAGCTCTGTATAGATGTGTATCAAAAGGCGGTAGCACACTACACTGTCAAGAAAAGAATAACTGGAAAGAAAAATTTACTCACTGAATCTCGACCGCTCAAGTCAAAAAAGACAGCAGGACCTTGCTCTTTCAACATGCCTTGAAATATCTCCAACAACAAGGTGCCATGGCGAGGTCGCAATCCATCTTTACTGCTTCGTAAAAGGGCGAAAATGCTTCGCATATCTTTCCCACTGATACTATGTCCTCCGATCATTTTCATGAGATGGCCGAATTTCACTATCAGGGTAACATCCGGCTCCTTTGCAAACCATTCCAAAAGCAACGACAGCAATCCCGCTCTGACACAAGCAGCCCGATTTGCTGTCGATTCCTCCAGCAAAAGTTGAAATGTATCCAAACCATACACTTGATCATGTTCATTGCACTGCAAAAAGCAGAATATACAAATAAATTCAAAGACTAATTAAAGGCTGCAACTCAGGATCATCAAGAATAAAGCGCACCAGTACCTCACTAATAATTGAGTAACCAAACCAATAGATCAACACTCTAAAAGGTTGCTGATGATTAGTGTAAGCAAGACCTCAGCCAGCAAGAATCATGGTATTATCGTGGTCAAGCATAAGATAATTAATCATTGGATTATAATCAGCACTTCAAATACAACACAATACCTCTAGCAATTCTGAAGGAACAAGAAAATTTGCAGATAAGCGATACAAAGTGCACACATAAGAGCTGTGGACATCTTCACTTACCCGTTGCAAAATGTTGAAGAATAGGAGCACAACGTCTTCATTCTGAAACCATGCAAATTGTAGTGATTACTGCACACTCTACCATAAAAGGCTCTCCAAAGTAAAATGGATCACCAAATGTTGCTCCAAATAAGAAATTAACAAGTATCATAGCTGCAATGGATTATGGAAGCACTGATTCCACGTTCGCATCTACCAGCGTCGTCCATCGTAAAAAAAATCTCAAGACAACATAAAGTGAATCTCAGAATTTCTACCTGAATAACCATGTTACTTGGCTGAAAAATGCCATCAACTAGCATATCCAATAGAGAATCAAGTAGATCACGGCTTGGCTTGCCCTTGTGAAGATCAATAAGAACAAACTCTAGTGTCTTGAATCCAGCACCCACGATACTTCTGAACAATCCCTGCAATATTTCAGGACCAAGATCAGACGTCTGGCAAATAGTTCATACAATTCACTTCTGAAACAGGAATACAGTTCCCCAACTGTCCACTAAGTGAAAAAGTGATGGTCAAGTTATGTCAACTCTTGTCAACTCTTATCAATAACGACAGCTCGACATCCTACAGGTCTCTCTTGAGAAGCATATAAGGTAACTCAGCCTATGACAGGCCAAATGGGAGCCAACCCATCACAGGCAAAAATATTCTAGAGGTGTACATTTCAAATCTAGAATGTATACCACTACTATAATTTTGCCTGTGATGGGTTGGCTCCCATTTGGCCTGTCATAGGCTGAGTTACCTTAGATCTGCAGCTCTTTGGCAAAACAATTTTCAATAAACAACTGCAAGTTTGTACGTACAAACTCCACAAGCTCAGAGAAAGTTTACATTCATACTTATGAAAAATTAGTCCAAAACAGCAATTGAGAAGTCAATTGGTAAATTAAAATGCACATGTGAATACACGTGCAACAAGATCAGAAAGGTAAAAACATAACAGCTTTCACACTCACTACAACAGGCAGGTTCCACTACCTTGGAAGCTTCGTTCCCTTGAAGAAGACGGGTAAGAGTGAGCAAAACGTCCAAGCTCAGTTGTGAACCAACTTCTGCTGGACGTTCTTCATTAAGAAGAGTGACAATATGAACAAAGCACTCTCCATCACGAAAAAGAGCTTGATAATACTACAAACAAAAACAAACCAAGAAGAATAAACAAGTCAGGGACTTTCCAATAATAAGACCTCGCATATTCTTTGATTAGAATTTCCAGAAGACATGGAACTGCAAGAGCGTGTAGAATCACAAGTTTGCCTTGTGTCATTGAGCGCAAGTCTTTCCTATCGTCTATTGTCTTCTAATTTCCATTAATAAAAATCACACGAAACTACACAATCTTGCCCCTAAGTCCCAAAGTTACAAAACCACATTCATCGAGGTCTTGCAGCTGTACCACGACGCAGTAGGCCCGATGCCTGGGTTGATCCCATGAGACAAACACGCCAAACTACAAGTACCGAAATTAAAGTAAAATTTGTCAAGATAAATTCAAATACAAACGAGGCTCTTTTAAATGCTGTGATGAATGTCAACGCAGAAGGAAATACTTATAACTATAATCTGCTTTTAGACCACTATCGACAAGGGCGTTAATACAGGAGAAACTTACAGTTAAGTCTGTCTCAAGCACTTCACGCATGCCACGCAGCAGGTCAAAGACAATGCTGATGTCCGTGCTCCGAGATTCAACCTGAGCTCGTGGTAAAGATTGCAAATACTTCAGACACAGGTCCAATTTGGCATCTTGGTCTTGTTCACATGTTGGTGGTAACTGGAGCAAAAAAGAGAACCACAGAAGTCGAGGAATAATGAGCTTAGGACAAAAACAAAGGACACTGGAGGTAACTCAGCCAACCATGCCAAGACCACCGTGCAACATGCTCATGCGAAGCTATATCAAGTATAGACAGAGCAATTAATCCTGTCTGTTAACATCAGGGCCTCCGGTGAAATTGATGCATCAAATATAACAGTTTATAGCTATGGGGCTTAAGACTAGCATCTGGACATCAAAAGTGCTCTATATCTGCCATTAAATTCATGAGCTAGTCATTCGTGTCAGACAGCAAGAATCGTCTACTGGTTTCAGTGAGAAATTAATCATTTTCATAGTACAATTAATAAACTAAGGTGGATGGAAATATTCATAGGAAAAAAATTTAATTAAAAAATTGAGATGCATCAAAGAAGATTAGCAGACCAAGTAGTTAAGGAGAAATTCTTCACATTCAATATAAGTTCCACTGTTATTCCCACGCACCCCACGTATCCCACGCACGCCGAGCACTACGACCATCAAAATATTTAAGAATACTTCCTCTCAGAATGAACTTGGTGGCGAGTATTGAAGTTTTAACACTACTTCTGAAGAAGGTCTGTTCAACACTCCAGGACATCCCGAGTACTAGATCCCAGTATAATCCCATGATCTCGAAGCCAGTATGAAGTATAAAGGTGCAAAATGCATGTATCTTGCTGATTATCTGGCAGACTCTTACCTTCATTAGCAGAAGGATGTGACTAAAAGAAAAAGCTCTTGTTGTTGTATCCCACAAAAGATTGAATAGAGCATCAATAGCTTTTGAATTTCGAGAAGCATCCACAACGGCATCTTCGCTTGCTGCTAAATACGATGAAAAAACAGTAGACAATGCATCCATCGCCTCGGGCCAAAGATCGGCCACCGAGGACTCCTCCGACCCACTCTTCTCAGCCCTTTCTATCGAACATTCTTTCACGGCTACTAGTGATGCCTGCTGCCAAACTGGAGTTAAAATGTGAACAAAAGCTCTTCTTCTGACATTCCATGCAACCATTACAAGCTTCCTCCAACAAGAATGTAAGCTTAGGGAGTAAAGGAAACTGTAAAAAGACAGATTCAAAGTTACTCTGGTGAGCTTTAAACTGGAGGTGTACCTTCTTCTGCTGTTCCATAACGTGCGTGATGATTGAGGTGGCATCTAAAGTCCTTAATGACTTTATTGTGGGTTCTGGAGCTAGTTGAAGTATCCGGTGCAAACTTTTTGCTAGCATTGTAACAATCCTCGGAAGAAATGAACAATGCTGGAGGGCCTCCATAAGTGCACCGCATTCCAACTGCCCCAACCATGCACAAAAGGAAAAGGAAACGTTACTGTCCCCACCAAATACTAGTAGATCTTACCTAAATTGCTGCCCCATTCATCAAGACCTGCATTGGTTCAAAACCCATGTTTTTTGCGTGTCTGATTAAAGACCCTGTTCTTGACATATTCTATAACCACCCACAGAAAACAAGTTGAAAACTTTCCGGAACGTTTTAGAACGCTGTACTTGGCAACGCAGTGCAAAATCGTTAAAACATAAGTCTAAATAGCATACTGCGGCTCCATCATCCTTAAGTCAATTCAACTTTCTTGGTAATCAAAAAGACAGTTTTATCGTCAATTCACTCTTGTAAACACCATGACTTAAGTAAACTTGACCAACATGCATAACGCACGACAACACCTGGGATTCATGCTTATCGGCCACTACACGGCATCCTAACTCTAGCATAGAAGGGAGAGCACAATCACAGTTACCACCTTCTACACAAGATGAGTGGCAAGGAAACCAGAGAGGACACAACTATTACAGATGCGTCTCAAGTCAATTAATAGTACTAGCAAACGTAGCATGAGGGTGTCTGGAAATGTAGCGCCTGCAAGAAATCGAAAGGAACAGTCGATAATTACCAGATTATCCAAAATGCCAGATGTGGTCGCAGCCAGTTCCAAAAATGAGATCACTTCGAGGCGTAAGGGCTCAGTGTCTGAAGATACAAAGATTGAGAGTGCGAACTCTTTAGCGTTTGGATCTCCAGAATCCAAACTAGGAGCATTCTGAACCTTCCACATAGATTTGGAAGCAACTCCTGGCTTGGAACTGCTCCTTTTTCCTCTTTCAGGAAATCTACTTGAATCTCCAAATCCAAAGTAAAAGAACCACTCGGAAAACATTAATTCCCATACTCCGTCCTTGCGAAACAGATTCACCACAGTAGGTGTACCTTCTAACATCTTCTTGAAGACATGCAGAACATAATGCTGAAGCGTGGTTGAGTGACCACTGGCAATGAAAATTGCAAAAACGAAATGCTTAGAACTCAGCCACTATGTTCGCTACAAATCATACAGCAGAAATATGGATTCATAGTTAGACAGATACTTAAATACATGAAATCGTAGCAGTAAATGCAAAAATCAAAATAACCAAGAAATGCGTACATCCCAAACCACAAGTACAACTTCCATGTCAATGCTTGCACGTATGAAAAGTTAGGAGTATCTAAAACAAAAAGAAGGAAGATTAGTATGAGATAAAGCATCAGACCTGGATGCACTACTGTTGACTTCATTCAAGCTGCCATCATGTGCTTGGAACACGTCAATCAACACATCAATAATAAAACGAGTAGCTTGCTCCCAATAAACACTTGAGTTACCAGCTACCTCTGGTCCTCCTTGCATACCTGCTGCAAAGCTCATAGCATCCCCAACAGGGACCAAGACAGAGCACAGAATCCGGCACAAATCAGCCACTCTCCAATTCCAACTACGTAAATTAATTCCTTCATAGATGAATTCATTAACGTCTTCAGAATTCCGAACGCTGCCAGATGGAACTGATTCCTGGTCCAGAGATGTAGTGACTTGAAAGATTTGCTGGTTGTTGGGTGATGCACTTGGCTGCGCAGGGAAGGTCACAGACGCATGCTCTCGTGACCGGGCCTGAGGAGAAAGGTTCATCCTTACTGAATTGAACATATTAACCTGAGCTGATAGGGAGTTCTTCTTGGGAGTTACATCTGGAATTGTAAAAGCAGCCCAGCTGATCAATTGGGCAAATTTTTGCACGCCACCATACTCTCGCATGGTCTGCAGGCTTATAGGGTTCCGAAAGCTGTCGAGAAAAGATGAAAGTTAAGGATCTCAAGATTCGAACAATGTACATTATGCCACTGTAAGTAAGAAGCATCAGAACTCAACATTAAGGGCGAAAGAGGATACATTGCTTCCCTCAAAACCTGCAACGACAGAAGCTGCAAATCAAATTCAACCGACATCTTATTAATAAACAATTTTTCACGGGTAGCAGCTGATTCGCCAACGTTTCTTTCTCTCCTCAGCATATTACGTACTCCAGCAACACTGTCCTCATCAGGCGATAGTGATCCAAGGCCATCCAACAAAACCTGAAGGCCCCCAATAACTCGGAAGAAATTTTGTGATCGAGTATTCTCCATTAGTGTCTGTTGGAGTGAGTGTAACACAAGTTGCTCAAGAGATGAATCTGATGGGACGCCTTTCAGACGCAGTATTCGAAGAAGTTTTAAAAGCTCTGGAAAGTAACAACAACAGATCGTCAAGATATTAACTCTGATAATCAGTGCAGCAGAACCTAAAAATTCAGCCGTGTTGGCATACCATCAATAAGCATTTAAATGGAAGATATACCATCGGTCACGAAAAGATATCAAGCACTAGGATATGGTAAGAAAAAAACTTTGAGCCACACAGCTTGAGGTGCGACCGGTCCTATAGTTTTGTGATCAACTACATCATATTCAGCAGATGAGTGCCATGCACAGTATACGTCATAATTGCCTCAACTGGATAAACAGACTAGTACATAAGGCCGAAGTCGTATGAAAGAGCTCACGAGCTTCTCAAGAAGAAAGAAATGCATACCAACAAACCAATTCAATCCTCCAGTCTCCATCAATGGAATTGTGCCGCTTGAAACTCCCGTAGCGTCTCGATTACCTTTAATCCCTGTCGTCTCCAGACCTTTTGAGATTTGCCGAACACCTGGTGTTTCGAGTCCAGCATCGGTGGATGATCGCCTGTGCATACTTCGTAGTCTTTTGCCTGAGGCATCTGATGGCTCAAGGACCCTGCCACAGTAGAAATAGCAGGGGTAAAAAGAATGTAATATACAATCCAACTCTTCACAAGTTTTGATTCTGAACAACGTAATACAAATGCGTAGGACTCGATTCCATTTGATCACTTTGCATTCGGTATAGACAGGAACATCTGCGCATCAATTTGGGATCTCCATGGGCAAAAATGACTTAAATGTGGACACTATCCAGTTACAGAGTAATGACAATCTTCACTGTTTGAGAAATACTCTATCACGTAAGCGAGTCGCATGAGAGACTCTGAACTGATCCTTTAAAACACATTGAAAATACCTTCCCTAACGTCATCACAACGACAGCCCGGTGATCTCACCTTAATCCCACCGCAGTAGAGGATTTTCCATGATTGTCCTCCAAATTAATGTAGTTTGCTACAATTGATACGATGTTACTAAGCAGAGTCTGTAAGAAACTAAGTTGAGCAGTGACTAAATCTGGTGTGTTGCCATCTGAAACAACCAGACTAGCTACGCCTTTCAATTGGACGACAGCAGCTGCCACCAACCATATCACAAAATAAGTCGTGAGCAAACGAAATCAGGATGAACAGAAATCACCTCCAAATTCCAGATACTAACAGACGATGGACAGACGATCTCGGTTTCGTACCGTCCACCTTGAAACGACTCTATGAAAGACCAGTTACCCTAAACAACAAATGAACACGACACTTGAGCCCTAGAAAAATAAAGGTGGCTATGTTAGATCTACCTCACACAAGCAGCAGCAAAATAAAGGGGACAATCTTCAACACGAGGAATACGAAGCTTACTGACCTTTCATCACGCCCATCAGGGACTGAAGTCCACCAAAGTAAGAGAAAATCTTCTGGTTATGTGAGGCTCGCGTCACTATGTTCAGAGCTTGAGTCAGAAGTAGAGACATAGCCATATCAAGCTCGCTAAGCCACGCGTCCGAGCTGCCATCTGGAGTCGTATTCACTGCATGATACGGGCAATCAACAGAAATGAGAAGTGAAGCAAAAATCTCTACGCCTCCCAAGATAATATTGCTAAATCAATCCAGTAAGATAGAACTGCCATTGGTTGTTCTGCAGATTACACATATAATTAATCAGGACGGTTGTCCAGGATGTTCCCGTCAGCAAGAACAACTTGTCAAGAGATTCATTTAACAAATTACTGCTTTTCTTTTCGTAATGTTATACGGGCATCAGCTAGTACTTACAAGCAGCGAACATCTGAATGACTGCCTTCAGCTCTCGAAAAAGCCCGAAGATCACTTTTGTTGGGTGTCCATGTATGCAGCCCACCACTGTCTTGCTATCGTCTCCGTATATGCTACCGTCGCTTTCAGAGGCTTGACTTGATGATTCGCCCCGATGTAAATCCTCGGCAGGTGTCCAATTCGCGAATATCCGAACAAAATTTTCCAAAAAGTGTTCTAGCGTTTTCTGCGTCTCGTCCTGAAATTCAAATGGCATACAGTAGGTTAGTACGAAAATGCAACTATGTTATGGATGTGAACGTGTTGTCCAAATCCCAACATCGGTTGAATTATCTCGTCACCTGAAAAGTAGTTAATCAGTAGGGCACTGAACTCAATTATGAAGTCTTAAATAGGTGTTCTCAGCTCTCTAGAAAATGGGAGGACGTAAATAAATCCCTCAAATGGGAAGGAGAGTGTGTGCGCATGTGCACTGCCATACTAGCTCTATTAATAAACCCACTTCGCCTTCAAGAACGATAAACAATTCGTCAGATATTGGAGAGAGGGATTTAATATCACACATACCAGCCCCAATGCCTCTTGGTAATCTTGCCACAACGAGCCAAGGAAAGCTTCATCACCTTCATTTCTGCACTTCCTAACACCCGCCCCGGTTCAGAAACACTAGAATACAACTGCCTTGCAAAATTCACTTTACCAAAATTTCGACTCTGATCAAAGAATAGTAGAACTTCCACTGCAGGTAGAGGACATAGAGGAATGCCTGAATTGTATATCAGGCCAAGATGGCGCATTCGATCCCTCCCCTGAAACGTCAGTTCCGTCCCCCCGAGAGTGTCCTGGCGAGCTTCGGCGTAAAAATGCTGATACCCCTTTCACTAGATGCATTCTCCTCTACTACCCTCCCGCAGTGGAGCTGCAAACCTGCGGAGATCAAACATATCATCGCTATTATTAAAAATGCTTTCAGAAGTGATATAGCTTTGACGTAACAGGCACAGAAACACGGAAGGGTCACCTCGATAAAGAGAAAAGGGGAATATATGCCTATCCCTGTGTGTACAAGACAGCAAGGACCACTATTCTAGTCGTATCAAGGAGGAGGAAATAAGCTAGACTCAGCTTCAAGATAATGAATTAGCCCGAATTTGAAAACACAAAGACAAGCAATGACAAGAGTATCTGACGTCATTTAATCCCACAATTCCTTCGAACCCTAGAATGACAGGGAGCTAGGATTCGAAGACAGGGACAGGAAGAAAAGGGACCAGCAGGGATGGGATGTAGGATCCACTGTACGTCTTCGGGTGCGAGGAATCCATCCCGAATCATAAACATTAGAAATCAAACAAAATCCGATTCTCCAAAATTCTATTTCAACTTTTATTGTGATGCCGAAACCCTCGCCTTAAAGGAAATCAGATAGCAGCACTACTCTTCACTTAACATTCAGCAACTAACAGAAGACGAGGGTGACGGATCAAGTAGCCATCGAGAGCACTCGAGATTTGCACCTCCCATTAACTTAGTGATTGCCAAAAACCCTTCTAAAGACATGCGACGTGTGCACTAGAGGTTATTAAGCCCATGAGGATACACAATTCAGCTGATGCAATGTACGAAATGGCTAGCTGTCTCCGAAGTCTTGAACAAAAACAGTGCAAAACCGCCGATCGACTGTCAAAACCTATATGTGAGGTACGTGAGAACGATATATCGTCGCTAAAAATTGACATTGATTAACTCGCAGAAGAATGATTAGCGACTGTTACAAGTATCCCATCTCGGAATGATAGTCAACGGAGGACTATTTTCAAATGATAGGAGGAACTATTGGATCTTTGTGAAACCATTGTCGCGATTGCAGTCCATACACGTATGAATGATTGCAGACAGTCGCACGGGAATTTGATAGTTTTGAGACGAAGGAAAAACTCACAGTGCCATGCACAACTCGTCAGGAAGTAGAAGCGTGGAGGTCAAATGGTACGGGGGCATGGCATCAGCCTCCGAGCCATGATTGGTAAACTCGTCGGTAGAGGTGCACAGCGGGAGCTCGAGTGACAAGGACAGTGCCAAAAGAAAGAGGCTACGTAAGGAGCACAAATCATGCCTGCGCGAGAAAACACTGGAGGAGAGGGAAATGCCAGCAGGAGGAGCAGATAGGGCGACCCAGTAAAGACCAGCGCGAAAGCAGATCGAACGTCAGAGCGCGGGAGAATTCCAGAACGGAGAAGGGGAGGAAGGAGAGAGAGACGAAACCCTAAGGTAAGAGGGACAGAGAACAGGGGGACGACGCAGCAGGAGCAACTGAGCACTAGAGCAGGAGCGGAAGGAGAAAGTAAGTTAAGCGTAAGGGGGACACCGGGAGTGGAAAGGCCGGGGAGAAATGGCTGCAGCAGGAACAGAGGATCGAAGGAAGCATCAAGAAAGGGAGGAGTGAAGGAAGGACAGAATAACTTCACATAGAATTTTGGACATCCTCAGTCGAGACGTTTAGACCTTTAAATTCACCAGTAAAATGGACATCTTCAATTTCAAGGGACCAATCACATTCTCTATTTGTGCCTGATAAACAGATACCGTACTTGGATAGCAGCTTTGGTTTTAACCCTTAAAGGACGAAGCCCCCATGTTCAAGGTAGTGAGCAAAACTGCTCCGATTATTGGACCAATAGGTGCATTCTGTTTTTCTACAATCAATAGTGAAGTCATCCACTAGACACAAAATGTCTGCTTTGACATTTAAGGGTTAAATAATTTTGTTGTGGGTTTTTTTTTTGCAAAATGAATTTTTATGAAAAAAAGAATATCAAAGAATATACCTATTGTAACAAGAGGTGAACCTTATGCAACATTGAAGTCCCTCTAAAATAGACTATTCTAAAAAAAATTCATCTAGTTTGTTGGGTGCTAGAATTTTAAGAATGAATCAATGATGCTCTTTGGGAAATAATGACCAACAATTAAAGAATTAGCTAGCACTCTATTGGCTAGTTTTGACTAAAGAAGGTGGTAATGAAAGACAAGCATGAATGCAAATGTAGCATTGTTGCATAGGTAGGCACAAAGTACGGATTTTAGATTGCAACTTTGCCTTCAAATAATTCTAAAAATGGATGCCAAACACTTTGGGATTTTTTTCAATTTTCATTATAGAGAGAAAAAAGAATACCATGGAGTAATTTTATTTTTAGAATATATCATTTGAACCTTTTTTATAGACATTAGTTAAATATTTAACGGCATCTTCATATGTCAATAAAGTTGAATGCAGTTGCTACAATCTATGAACACTTTGATGCCAAATGAATCCATTTTAAGTGTGTAGCAGAGTAAAAAATAGTTTATTTGGTGGCATAGGGATGGACAACAATGATGTCGGGGTACTCTCCATTTGGCTTTTATGATTCCATCTCTTTGAACATTGATACTCCTTACATGGAATACAACCTTACCTAAATTATGTGGATTCTGCAATCTAGTGGTTTTTTCTCGCTACAATGGATACCTTGCAAAGTCATCAACATCTTCGCTAGCTAGGACTATTGGTGACCATCAACAGAACACCAAGCACACAACTTTGGCACCATTGTCTAGCACATTCTATGAAATGAACCCGAAGAGAAAGCGCCTCAAGCAACACAACTACTTCTAATACACCTATCAACAACTAAACTCAAAGTTGATGGAATAGACTGAAGATTCCCAAATGCTTTTGCCACCCTTGTAACATTGCCAATGTTGGTACCTATTTCTAGAGCTATATACAATTGTGTTGGTCAACTTCTTTGGGCCTAATGTCTATCGGCTAGGAGATTGGAATACCAAAGGTGGTTCAACATTGTCAACGTCTTTTTCTTAATATGCCTTCTTAGTTGCAACAAAAGGTAGGCTTCACATCCTAAAGGTGTATGAGGTTCACCTCTAGATGTCCTCCTAATTATAAAATGAAGCTCACCCTAAAATATCCCTCTTACAATCACTATTTATGCATATGAATATGAGTAGGGGCGATTTCCTTTACTCATGCACTTGTCCTCAATGTTCATGTTGCCAACCTTGAGTAGATTACTCAACACCCTCAATTTCAAATTCCCAATTAATAGTTCAAAAAAATCCCAACAAAATCCTCAACTATTGAATCAAAATTCAAATGTAAAACCCAACTACAAACAATCCTATTGATTATCATTGAATTTTGAATCAATGACAATCAATAATAAAAATCCACCTAGATAGTAGTATTGATGAAGACAATGAACCCGGCCATCCCTATCTCCATCTATACGCCATATAAATGGTACACAAGAATTGTAGCACAATGTCGCCCCAAAAAATAACAACCAATTACCTTCCACTAATACACCTAACGTCCATCACATCCACATTCAGAAGCCATTTCAAACATTCTAGGAGTTGAAGAATTCTTCAATAGAGAGCTTCATCTCAAAGATGTAGAGGTGTTCAGATCGCAGAAGCAGAAGGCAGACATGTCGTTAGGATTCGAGTAAAATTCACACAAACCAGACAAAGTGAATTTCTTCCATCCTCACATCCAAACAAGATCATAGAGAGCCTCCATAAGTGTTCAGAATTTGAACCCTATTTTTGAAGACATTTATCCCAATGTGGAGGTAGACATTCATAATCCGATGGAAACAAAGGAGAATTTAGGATAAGGTAATACTCACATTTCTTCTCATGTATCAATAATTCAAAAGACCAACTATGACGAGATGCAATGGCATGTTTTGCTCTTCAAACAATTTTGAAGAAGTGTATAACAAGGATTGTTCAAAACAACATTGCAACACCAACATATACAAGTATGATGGTGAATTACAAGAAAATTTGAAATGAGTGGATGGAGGTTTCTTTTGGCAATGATGACATTGAATGTTGTGTTAAGGGAACAAACAAAAGTGGGTAATATCGAGACCACCTATTCTTGCCATAAAGCTTGTTAAAATTGATACCAAACTCTCAAAGTAAGAGATTTTAGCCTTAGGAGCTATCGGTTTTCAACTTCCACAACACAAGGTAATTTCACCTCATAGACTATTTGGTAGAGAGGCAAGTTGAGGATTGGTTTTTGCTTACCCTATTCAATCTTTAGCCGACAAGTCCTTTATCCCTAAAGGACCATTGTCCCCTTGGGGAACAAAATGGATTTGGGGCACATTCCTATGACCTCAATTTTTAGTGAAACTTTTTGAAACTTTTTTATAATACAGAAAAAATTCTTAGCTTCATGAAAATATAATTTTTACTTCAATTGGTGCCCAAGAGCAAAAGTTATACCACAAAAAGCCTAAATTCTCATTTGTCAGGCAAAAAAATAAATCCACAAAAACTTTTTAAAAAAATATTCAATTTTTTCTAGTAGATTATATTTTTATATAAATTTGAAGATTTGATTCATTCCATTTGGATTAGTGATGCAAAAGTTATGAACAATCTTGTTTTTTGGGCAATATGAGTATCTTCTTGAAAAAATAACGTGTAGGATTCATTTCTTAATGCAATTTTCACATTTTTTCAAAAAAATTGTTTGACAAGGTGAATTTTGCTTGATAGAACAATCTCATCATTGGGAATCGTTGTGTTTCAATCCCATCTTAGAGCTATTAATGATTTATTTTTTCTTGTAATCTTGGACCTACTTCTACCTAACAATTTTTTAAAGAATGAAAATCAAGAGGGTTTTTTTGAATTTTTTTTTCCCTAGACTACCAACTGAATTCTTCAACACAAAATTTTTTAATTCAAAGTCCATTGTGCAAAAATTTTGAACAGAAGGTAGTCAAGGTCATTTAAAATTGCAAGCTAGTGTTCAAAAAAAATTATTTTCTCCAACTTTGAACCCTAATATCTCTCAATCTATACGGTCAAACTTCATGAAATTTTTACCACTTGGTCTGAGATAAGTAAAGTACAAGATCCTATGGTTAGATTCCAAAAAAATTGTTTTCTTGGATGAACGCAAAAATTATTTTCTTGTTTTCAAGTGATTTTTGACAAAAAAAAAATGTCCTTGATCCTTTAGGGGTTAAAATTTGAGTAAGAAAAGTCATTCATTTCAATTCAAAGGCTCCAAAAAAAAATACACACAATTATGCTTTCTGCAATGACCTTAAATGCACACATTTAAAATGTAACTACGTTTCTTCACCCTGGCTTTGGTTGTATAGTTTGTTTGAGATCTGGGTCAAATCCAAGGACCAAGCAATACATGCTTATGATTTTATCATTTCCCAAATGCATTTGCCATTATTTCAAAGAAACGGCTACAAAATCTTTAGGGAAGCAAGGAAAATGTACAAATTGTAAGCATTTATATTTTGTTTTTAAGGTCATTTGCAACTTGTAGTCCATAGTAGATGGTTTTATTCATACTCAGAGTTTTAGTTTCAATGAAGTTAAGGAAGTTATTTTTAGTAGGATACTAAATCAATTAGATTCAGATAGATTTATTTTCTACAAAAGAGGACCTATTTAAATGCTTACCCTAATCATCAATGAAGTTGTAGTGAGACTAAAAGGGACATTACTTGCATTTCCATTTTAACACTCAGGTTACAAGGTAATATTTCTTCATTCAACTTGTATTATGCATTGTACATTAAGATATTCCATCATTGACATCATGTATTTGTACTTTTCATTCCTTAATATTATGCCTCCATTTTCTAATATCAATTCTACATCTGAAACAAGAATATTTCGGTCTCAGATTGGAATGCTCTAATTTAGTGTGCAAACACAATCATCCTAAATCTTAACACTTGAAAATTTTCATGATAATAGGTATAATTGAGATTTATAGTATTATGCCTTCTAAATCCTAAACTCTCATCTTCCATGGTTGTAGACCAATGTACTTCTGTGGTTATAGATTCTATAGAACTAAAGTTATCATTTTCACATGTGAATGGAATTTTTTTCCATCTTTTTCATCTTTTTCCATCTTCATCTTGTTTACTATTCACTTTCATCCATTTCTCATGTACTTTCATCCATTTTCATCTAATTTTTTCCTTTTCCATCCAAAATCTATGCTCCTTATTCAACATTTCTTGCTTGCCACTCTTCGCTACCCGCTCGCATGCTAGCAATGTTGTTCTATCATGCAAGCTTATTTGTAAGTTCATCAAACTCCATTAATCACTTAAACAATTAGTGATTTGTGTCCAATAAGAACTCATTACCATAAAAATAGCATAATAAATAAGTAATTGCCCAAATTACTACCAAATACTCATCCCCATTCTACATACTAGAGTTAATCGTAAAGTGAGCCCCAATTTCTAGAAGGGGTGTTAAAGGAAGGCTTAACTAAGAATAGTACAAAAAAAACACAACATCAAACTCAATCAAACCCCAATTTTGGTGCTCCAAGGAGTTTCATCCTCTATTTTTCTCAAACTCCAACTCTTGGTCCCACAATGCACATACTTCATAATTAACTCTACTATATAATTGAAATCCCAAAATCTAATGTTCATCATGTTCAGACAAAAGCCCTCCCCAACTAGTTTTGGCAAAAGGTGATGTCAAAATCAACAACTCTCCTTTCATCAATCTAAAGGCCAAATAAATATTATAATATTCATTTGTACACTCCAATCATAGAAAATAAGGATTGTCCAATATATAGATTTACTTATCAATCATGGTGTTTGCTTTCCCTTAAAGCCATTGTACATATACATAACTAATTTATCTTGATTTACATAAAAGATTCAACCTATAGCTGAGATTCCAAGTACCACACTCTTTGCAATCAAGCCACATACATGTATGTCTATATTAATCCCTAAATGTTTTTGACTATGTTTTCACCAAAATTGCCATTCTAGTACCAATACCAAATTTTAGGAAAAACACTTTTTTGGACACATGTAACTATAGGATCTTGTCATATGCGGGGTTGAAAAGATGTAAAAGAAATTCAAAAATTTCCACTTGTGGATTGCAAGATATTAGTGTTTGAATTGACAAAAATCCATTTTTTGGCCCTATGAAAAACTGGGTAGGTGCACTTCACAAGGTCACATTTGAATGAAAAAATGTTCAAAATGGTGGTGCTTCTTTGGATTCATTTTTCAAGGTAAATTGGCTACATGCTTGAAAAAACTCATATCATTTGGAATTGAACAACATATAGGAAAAAATAGTAAGTAGAAAGAAGTAGAGAATGATTCAAAATACTAAATTGTTAAGAAGTTAGTTATAGAATTGAAAAATGCCAATCTCAATGGTTGTAATGTTGTAATAAACAATTTACATCCTAGGATTTTTCTTTTCAAAAAATACTTCAATTGAGTTAAACAAAGACTTCCGAGTTTATTTTTGAGTAGAAAAAAACATAATTGTCTACAAACTAAAATTCCTCATAACTTTCATTTCATTAATCAAAATGGACTAATTGAATGCTTTCCACATATGTATTAATCTAGAAAAACAATTTCAAATTTCTTTCCTTAAGAAAATGATTTTTAAGGAAATTTTTTTGAGTTGTTTGGGTTACCTGCTAAACAATGAAAATTACATATCATGCAACAACTTTTTAACCATGTAGCCAAAAGTCATGAAAATTGTTGGACCTTGAAGCTACTTCTTAGGCACATGTTGTGTAAAAATTTCAAAGAAAAATAATGAAAATTCTGGTTTTAGTCAACTACCGAAAATTGCTATGTTGCCAAAAACTGCACTTTAAGCTTTCAGGGGGATGATCACCACAATTCACTTTTAAAATCTAGCACACTTTAGGCATGTACTTCTTGTCCTACATAAATATAGACAATCTTCAATGAAAGTCTTCAATTCCAAACAATACTAAATCCTCACTTTGTTGTTGCATTGCAAATGCATACATTATATATATAATTTCAATGATTTTTTATTGTAATAATGCAAAGAAAAAGATATGTCACATAGACCAAATCACTTGAAGTTGCTTCAAGGTGACACCTTGTGACTAATGTATATGGCACATTATTAAGAGAAGTGAAGCCCATAAGTGCCTCATTAGTTTGAAATAATTCTTCTAAATTATAATATTTTATTACTATTATGTTTTATTCCAATTTTTACTTTTTTGAATTTTAATAAGTTAAAATGGAGGATCTTTATAGAGTTTCAAAACATAGAGGCTAACCAAAAATGGAAATTTGAATTTCCTTTGTTGCAATTGTCGGATCAACCTCTTCATCTCTTCATTTGTTTGGCCTTATTTTGTCACAAGAGCATTCACAAGAAAAAGTTAGACCTTCTCATCCACCAAAACTACCTCTAATTGAACACAATGGCATGAAACCTTCAACCTAAAACTCAAACCTTTTGGCAGAGTAGTAATGGGTGATTGCAAAAAAGACTGATTGTTTTTGGTATTGTTTTGCAAAATTGGTTTTGTCTTCCACTATAACTTTTGATTTTTAAGCCCCATGCCAAAAACAAAAAACCGATTTCTAGATGTTTTGATTGTAATTGTATCCCTTATTTTTCAAAAAAATTTAAAAATTATTTTCTATATAAAGTCAATTTCTCTAATTTGTCACACTTCTGGGTTTTTTTGTTTTTAGTCCTGTGAAGTACCCAAATTTAATAAACTAAAGCTGAAATTTTGGTGGTATATTTCCACACTAGTTGGGCATGTTCTCCAGGAGGGGCATCAAAAAATACATTATTTTATGTCCTCCACGTTCATCCAAATAGTTTAAAAAGGGGCTCTATGGCATGCACATTTCTAAATATTGAAGATGTTTTCAAGTTCATTCTTTTGGTGAAATCTCATCATCATCAAGTCTTAACCAATTGCCAATTTTTAGTTTTTTTTATTTCACTATCGTTAATTTATTAAAAATGAAAACATTGAAATATCCCTATTCTACCCACAAATACATATGTCCCAGAAAAGGGATATTTCAACGTTTTTTGTTTTTGGCATGGGGCTTAAAAGTCAAAAGTTATAGCGGAAGACAAAACCAATCTTGAAAAACAGTACCAAAAATGGTCAATCTTTCTTGCAATCACCTTGACATTTGAAGGATGTTTTGAGTGTGTCAATGTTGATCAAAATTATTGTACGATTAGGCCTATTAAAGGAATTTGTAGCCACCAATGTTGGTTGGAAAGGTTGATCAATATATTGACTAAACTCAATCATTCATAATATGTTGTAGCTACTATTAAATGCATCCACAAGTTCTTATAGATAGAGTAGTATTTTTCTTGAACTTTTGTTGAACAATTGTTAGATTTTAGTTCCTTTATTATGTACTTTGAAATATTCTCAATTTTATTTTATTTCTATGAAGTTGTGCGAGAGAAGGATGAAGATAGTTTACTTTCTAATTGAACTATTAGAGTTGAACTATTAGGGTTAGCCCATTGGCTTGAAAAGAAAGATAACGAAGTAACTATGAGGACAAAAATAGTAGCCAATGGATGTTAGACTTACCATATAGTCAAGGTAGAGACTAAAATCCACTTATGTAGGTGAGAATAAAGAGGAGACTCTTTTTCTCCCTTTTCATAGTTTATTTTATTTGTTGAAAGTTTAAAGAGCCACAACAAGTTGTGTATTGTGAGTTTTAGGATGAAAATTTGAAAACACTTTTTCTTCTTATTGCAATTTTTAAAAAATAAGGCCCACTCAACATAGAATTTGTATGTGAAAGTTATGCTCGACGGAGTGAGAGAAGGTTAGTTATCATAGAATTTGAAAGCAAAATTTTTAAATGCACATAATTGTTTGGTTAGGAAGTATTCAATTTTGAGATTTAGTTTACCTATATATGAAGTTGTTATTTTTTCAAAAAGTTATAGAACTCTTTTTGGCGGGGTAGGAAATGAAAGATATAGGCTTTGAGTTATAGATTGTAGAACTACTACCAAATTTTAGAGACCCAACTTTAGCAAGTCATATATAATGGAGTACAAAAGATTTATAGTTGAAATTTGAATATGGTATGTATGAAGAAGTTGTCTCTCCAAAAAGTTATAGCACAAAGCATTTGGAACTTTAATAAAATAGAAAGGTCCTTTGAAGTATAGGGGTATTGAATTGCCTTGGAATTGGGGAGTGGAAGGCAATTACAAGAATCACCTTTACTATTTTGTGATACATCCTACGTGTTGATTTGTTTTTTACCATAACTTTTGCATTCTGGCTCCAAATAACTCAATTTCTAAAGTTGAGGTAATCATAACTATTAATATACTAATTGCCTAATTTTTAAAATTCTTCAAAAATGTTTTATTATCCAAAAATAACCTACAATTTTTATCACACTTATCAATTTGGAGATTTTTATGCCTTTTTTTGGTTAAATATAGTCACTATTAAAAACTCTATGAAGAATTTTTATTTTGGAAAATTTATAGAGAGTTTATAATAGTGGAAATTTTTAATATTAACTTTAATTTTTCTATTTTTTATAAATGAAAACACCAAAATATCTATTTTCTTGAGATTTAACACTTTTTCAATTTCCTATTTAGAGAATTTTTCTATACTTTATCTTTGTAGGATATAATATTTTTCAAGGTGTATACATTGACCAAAATTTTTTAATTTTTCCATTATTTTAAAAATTTTAAATAATCATAGAAAAATATGGATGAGTACTTTGAAAACACAACAGAATCAACAAGTATTTCTTGCAATCACTTTGAAAACTTCAATCAACTATAAAAGTTGGACTATTAAAGATTTCAAATTAGAATTTAGAGATATTATAAATTTTTCTTAGCTTTTTAACCCCCAAAGGACCAAAGCACATTTTGGGTAGAAATTGTCAAAAACTGCCACTTTTTAGGTCAGCATGAAAAAAAATAAAAATAAAAATTTCTATTTTAAAATTCAACCATTCAGATTTGTACTAGTAAGACTTCTTTGAGAATATGTAGAAATAGTTTTAGAAACTTTGACCACATGGATTGAAAGATTATAACGTTTGCAGTTAGGTGAAAAAGTTTTTTTCCAACCTTGCCCAAGAAGGCCTTCAAACTTTAACTCCTTCTAGAATGAGATTCCTACATTAAATATGGTTATTTTTTTCACATTTGTATCTTGTATCATTTAAACTATACACCTACCAAATTTCAAAATCTTAGGAGGAGTTTTGCACATGTTGCCCAAAGCTGCCCAAGCTACCCGCAAAGTTTAGGGCAACTTTACTTCTAATCCAAACACCTCATTAGAAAAAAAGAGGATTTTTTTAGGAAGGGTGTACATAGTTATACATTATGTCCAAATTTCATTAGCATCCAACCAAAATGACTTCATAGGAACCTACCCAAGATTTCTTGCGTACGTTGAACAGACACTTTGTCCTTCAAGGGTTAAATAACTATCACTCTTGATTTAACCTCTAAAACTTTAAAGTGGATTTTTTGGCAATATAGCAATTTTGGGCAATTGACTAAAACTAGTGTTGTGATGTGGGCCATCTAGTATTTGAAGTTGACATCTTTATTAGTTTCAAAAATATTGTTAGTGTTGGGCATTGTTAGTGTTATCAGTTACAGTTAGTTGTTAGTATTGTGTGTTGGGAGTTGTTAGAGTAAGGAGGTTGTTGTTGATTGTGTAATTGTCGATTAATAACTGATTTGTTAGTAGTTGATACTAAGGTAGTGGGATTAGGGTTAGGGTTAGCTAGTGGCTAGCCACCAGGGTTTGTGGAGGCTACTTGAAGCGAGGACTAGTCTCTTGCTCTCTTTTTTTTTTTTAGTGGTGGAGAGTGGAGGGGTGGACTTGAGGATAGAGAGTTGCTTTATTGTGAAGATTTATTTGGAGTGAAGCATTGCTTTGAGGGAGTTTTGTGTTGCATTTTGTAGAAGTGTTGGATGAATGCAAAATCTTAGATCTGAGTTTTTAGAGAGTTGATACTCAATGAGGCCAAGTTTCAGATCTAGATCTATTATAGAAAAAAAGTTATGAGGGTTTGAAGTGGAGGTATTTGAATTCCAAGGTAGCCAATTTCCATCCTTGTTTTTTTTGGAAGAATTTTACTAATCTTCATCCAATCTAGGTCCTAAACTTTATTCACTTGTATTTTACTCATTTCAATTTTACTTTTTAAGTGTCATGCGTTCTTGAAAACCTCTAGACTTCTTCTACACGTTTCTAAAGCTAAACTTGAAATACGGTCTAATCCTAATGGTATGAATTGAACTTGTTCTTTGGTTATGGTTTAAATTTTCTAATTAAGAGATTCAAAGGAAAAAATAGGATTTAGAAATTCCTCTTGGAGTGAACATTGTCTATGAGGTGGTCAAAAACACCCTCAAAGCCTTCCCCATTTTCCATCTTGTCCCTTTTTGAATGGTGCTTACCACTATTTTTGGAGTCTTTTGGTACAAGTGGTGGAAATTAATTCCAACGCTAGTTTTTACTCCATTCTAAGTTTCCATTCTTATTATTCTTTCTATTTCCCTTTTTCTCCTTCTAATCCTTCTTTTCCTTCTCCTTCTATTCTATTCAATTCTTGCATCTACTAGGTGACTTCGCAATCAAATACTTGTTCAAATTTCAAGACTAGTTTTAAATAATGCAATATTTTTGTCTTCCAATCAAAAATCAGTAATTGATCACTTTCCCATCTTGTATCCAAACTTATATCCAGATGACAATTTTAACAAGTGATTTGTTAAATCCAGATTACTCCATTAATCCTATCTTCTTTCCCAATAATTTATATTTGGACCTTGACTCTACTCTTCTCATTCTCTTTTCTTGCCTTGTATTTTTTTGCCTTGGATCACCTCCTCCCTTGGTTGAATTTTCTACTTCAATTGGATTTCTAGCTCTTCCCTATTTCCTCACTTTGTTTTATTATAGATCTTAGCTTCTTTGAGATGTTCAGCAACTAGATTGAGCTCAATTTGACATTGTGCAATGAGAGAAAATGATAGTTGTTGAGGGGGCCGATATACTTTATTGATTGTGAGGGCTATTAAAAATAAAAAATTGAATTTCATATGATTTTTTAAAGAAATTCTATAGTAACAATTTATAAAAATACAAAGATGCTTAAATAGTATTAAATTTCTAAAAAAAAATAGAAATAGTAGTGCAAAACAACATGATATAATTGATGTATTCCTTGGGCTCATACCAATATAAATTTGATTATAAGAAAAAGTTCAAAAGAAGTGTAATTTGAACTTTTTGAAGCATGATATCTTCAATATGTTACAAAAATTATAATTTTAACAATCCTGAAAAAAGTTTAGATAAAGGAAAAGTATATTATTGGAGCCACATTTTCTTAGTTAAGTTTAAAAAGATTTAAAATTAAAAACTGTGCGAAAATTCAGATTTAGGCTTTTGAAATGCCCATGGAACTTTCAATGTCCTTTAAGGGTTAAATGATTGAGAAGTTACAAAATTTTATATCTTCAAGATAATTTGTTTTGGCATATCAAAGCTTCAATCTCCTCTATGTTTATACATAAGTATAAAATTAGGTCCTTTGAATTTTCTAGTAAGCTAATACTAAACATATTGAGAAATGGTTAAAAATCAAAATTTTGTCAAAATTGACAAGAGTGCATGTTGAATGTGCAAGAGTGCAACAAAAACTTGTCTAAGAACCAGTGGACCGTCACTAGCAAACCTTTGTCATTGTATTTACAACTAGTTCATTAATCCTTGTCAAAAGTGGAGAAGGATTAATTTATATTTCTAAAATTCATGAATCCAAATTGTATAATATACACATAAATAACCTCATGATCCTAATAGTTACATGATAATAAAATTCCAATTTGAAGTCTTAAAAAATATTTAAAAATGAATGCATGTGTGAACATGAACCAAAAAATTCCAATGTACTTGTTGTAAGTGTTGTCATATTTGCCCTAAAAATGAAATTATGCATATAAATTAAACAAATGGTTCTGAATATCAAACATTAAAAAAAATTAGAAGTGCTACTTCACTTGGTTTGATCATTCAATGAGCTCTTTTACATTTGAGCCCCCAAATAAGTTCTAATGCAAATCAAATATTGTCTAATTGCCGAAAGATACTGAAATTAATATAGGACTTTTGGTTTTGGTGAAAACTTAAACATTAACAAAAGAATTTATGTGCCATCTCATTTGTGCTTTTTTGAACTCTTTAATTTTCAGTTCACTTTTACCTTCTTGTTGGACTTTGAATAATGTGTCTATAAAGCATTTCCAGAAACATCAAACAAACATTAGCATGTGATAGCTTCAATTGTTACTTGCAACACAACCAAAATCATTAACTTTAATATTGAATACATAGCACTAGAATCTAATTCATATGACTATACTATCAACTTTGATACAAAAGACTTGTTCTTGGACTTGTTTAATGATAGAAAAGTTAAAAATGCAAAAGACTTCAGTTGCTAAATGTAAAATAAGGTTAGAGATGCAATAGTGAAAAACATTAGTAATTTAATATAAGGGTTTTGCATTCTATTGTGTGTGTATATTTGTCAACAAAATAAGGAGTCAAGTAGTACCTCTTGTAACATTTGCCATTGTTCCTCATGTTGTTCATCAAGTACTCGCCATGGAAGACCAAAAGCAAATTCAATCGTATTACCTTGTGCCAAATGGGAAGTTGCCACTACATTTCTCTGCGATAAGCTCAAATTATGCTCATTTGTGTGTTAATTATTACATTTTAATTTATGGAAAGATTAAACATTTTTTTACTTTCAAAGAATCTACATTTGATAGTAAGTATATAGTAAAAATTACTTGCATTTTGTAGTATAAATTTCAAAATTAGGGATTGTCCAAAAATGAATAGTCTTTTGAATCTTTAAAAAATAAGTTCATATCAATTGAAACTTACATAATCATCAGTGATATATTCTCGCCCTTCTTTAGGAAATTCAAGATGGCCATGATACTTTGATAATTGTGGGGCTTTGAATTCAAGGTAATTGAAAAGAGTTGCAGTCACAAGCCTATGTAGCCATTGAAGCCAAATACTTAAAAAATCATAGTAGACATATTATTATTATCAAATACTAAAAAATTATTAGATTATCATATGAACTAGCCACTACCTCTATGCCTATTAATGAAGACTAATGTATAAAAAATAAAAATAAATTATTAAAAAATAAGGATTAAGCTAGAAAATTTCTAAAGATATGTGATTATGACATCATTAAATAGATAAACGAAATCATCCAATAATCCTTAAATTGTAAGCCTATAATCCATGTAGAAGACAAGAGAGCCTTTTGCAAAGAAATTTTGTTGTTTGAATTGAAATTGAAATTGAAATTTGAAAATTTGAAAACAATGAATTCAATGGAAAATTTTCTAATTAACTTACCTATTTGCTACTAATACATATTTTGACTCCATTTCATGAATGACATCTTGAGCTTTTTTGGCTGATGGAAGCTTTAATAGTGCCATAGCTAGAAAGACAAAACATAATACTTAGACCTAGCTATAAGATCAGTTTTTGGTTATTAGAGATTGACAAATCTTCTATCAAATAGTAATCACAAGGTAAAACTCTAATACTTGAACATTGAGTAGCTAATAGGCTATTAAATAAATAGAAGAGCTAGCTAAAATAGAGAAAGACTCACTAGTTTGATAATTGGGTGATACAAGTGGAACAATTCGCACTTCACATCTAACTCTCATAATATGAGTAAAAATCTCCTACATAATAGGTAAGGATCAATGAATAATCTATATTGTGAGCAAGTGATTTTATACATATCTTATTCTTATTTCAAATTTTAATCAAGAATCCATAATTCAAAAAGTGGAAACTAATTAAAGCATGCAAAAGTTGTTGTGTATACCACAAGCTAATTTTGAAATAGAATCAGGATCAAAAAACCATTCGAGAATAAAGTTACAATTTGTAGATTAAAAAATACTAACAGCCAACTCATCAGAATGAAGTCCAGGAATTAGATTCTTGAGCAATAGAACCCTATTGCTTTGAATTGCTGGAACTAATGATATACTCCAATCCTACAACATTCAATCGAAATATTTATCAACATACTTATTTTTTCTATTTATTTTATAATGCATGAAAAAAAAAAAATCCTAAACTATCAATATATAAATATAAATATTTATGATCAATATCACCTCAACCCTTGGCTTGAAGATTTGTCCTTGAGATTTCTGTAACATCAATACATCTAAGTATGAATCCAACAATTTATTCATCACCATATTAGAAGTACCACATTTCAATACATGAAATCATATAATGATGAACTATAATATAGAACCCATGAAACTAAAAAAAAATTGGTATTTTCATCAAAGGCATTAATCATGTGTTCAAAATAATCACACTTTTTGAAATAGAAGACAATTCAAATGCCTCTAGAAAAACTATTTTGATATTGTACTTGAAAAGGTCATAGAATAGAAATAGAAATATATTGAGGAGAGAAAAATGGATATAGGTATCTCAGAATTTACAAATTCTTGTATAAAAAGCTTTGAAATTATGATTAAGTGACTACTTATTACTTGACTAACACATGTTGATGGCAATGACTCCAATAAATTTATGACATGACCAATGTCTCTATTTGTCATATCTTTAATAGGTGCAATTCTAAGTAATTTTAGAGAATTTGATCCATCACAACATAGATCCTTTGCTATGGATATTTTTCCTTTTTTATTAGACAAGTCTAGAGTTTGAGAGCAAAATTGACATTGATTTGTACTAGTTGCATGAGAAAAATCTTCATTTCTATTTGGAATCATGTTAATATCGTTAGTTTGCAACACCTCTTTTGAAGTTCCAAGACTTGTATATGGTATATCCAAGTCCATCCTCATTACACTTGAATTTAGAGTCTTGGCATTCAAAACATTTTTTGTAGGTAGCAACTTTCCAGTATCTAATTTAATAGGTGCAATAGAAATCATTTTTGAACTTTGGATAGTGGCAATAACAACACCTTCAATAGTTTTCTTTTGAGGTTCAAGAGATTCTCTCTTTTCAACTAAGGGAGTAGAACTTTGGACACATTTGATCATTTTGTTTGGTGGCCCTTGACCAAGCTTATCTTCATTTTTCCTTTCAACATTTTCAATGTTTGTTCCTTCATCCTTAGTGGTATCTTGTTTTGAGTAGTCTAGGAAAATAGAAGAATTGGACACATTGAATGATCCACCTTTCTCTTCCTGTTGAATTACTTTTGCCTTAGACATTGATGAAACAATTGAAGTATTTTTAATTGGCAAAACCTCTAGTCTTTGATTTGACTTGATCTTCGATGGTGCTTGAATAGCAAAGACTATGTGTTTGTAATGTGCATCAGATGTTTCTATTGTTGTAGAACTCACGTCACTTTTGAATTTTTTGTGAATATCTGATTCATTATTTTTCTCTATGACATCAATTTTATATGATTGTGGTACCAAACTATAACTCTTCCTCTTTAGTTTTCTTTGCATTGAATCTATAGGTGAAACAAGTGATACCTCATATCTAGAGGGACACATACCTCTGATTGCACCCTAATAAAAAGCCAAACCAAAAATTTGAGAATGGTAATGCATCTTGGAAGCAAATATTTGAAAATAGTTGCTCAAAGACCAAACATTTATAAATCAAATATTCTATTGGTACAACATTAATATTATAAAAAAATAAATTACTATTATTATTATTTCAATTAAGCTATATCAACATTTAAATTGAAAACAAATGGCATTTAAAATTAATTAAATGCATGAAAGTTTTTTTTGGTATGATAATAAATTAGGGTTATAAATTTTAAATAAGTACAAAATTTGTTGTGGTAGCAAAGTAAGAATAGGAGAAGGAGCATTCTATTGTATAAAGATTGAAGCTTGGAGATGATATAGATGGTAAGAATCTTGGAAGCATCAACAAAAACCAAACCTGTGAAGATGATTGCCCAATAATCTTATCAACAAGCCAATCTTTCTTGTTGTATATTTTTTGAGCTGCATTCCATCAATTTCCTTCTCTTTGAAATCGTTTGGAATTTGTTATAGGAAAAATGTCTTTTCACTATGACTACAAGATCATTAATATTGAAAATAATTGCAAAGTTTTAGACTAAAGGATTGTAAAGAATCATCATGATAAAAAAATGGATTCATTTCTTCAAACCAATAGTTTCTAAATATGTACAAAGATAGTTTTTAAGGAACAACAATATTGAGCATAAGAAGTGATAATGTTTGCAAAATCAAATCAATTGTTATAGAGTACCTCCAATGGCTTCTTCTATAGTATCAAGACCAACAATTTCTTTGTTGATAGGATCATACCCTCTACAAAAAAAATAGTCAGCGACCTTGATTTGTTCACTAGAAGGCATCTCATTGAAATGTTCTTTTGCAGTGCAAAGGACAATGCATCTACCAGTTATATTATCCTGAATTGAAATGTTGACAATAGCCAATGAGATGTAGTAAAAAATATGCATATCTATAAATTATCATATATATTATGGTATTTTTAAAAATAAAGGATTAGAAATTCAAACCATTTAACTACAATGCTTACCAATGATATATCATTTTCCACACCAAGTCCTTCTCCAGATGCCAAAAATAGCTCCTTTGGATCTGGGTTAGAAGTCAACCCTTTCACATGTGGCAAAAACTCAGAGCTTGAAAAGAAACTCCGAATTGTACACATCTTTCTATCCTCCTTTTCAAACAACTTGATAATTTTTCCAATATGACCATCCCTCAATTTCAATGGACATCGTACACAATCCCCAAGTGCAAACAATTCACCATGTATGGTAACAGACTTGTAGTTGTTGCCCATTAACTTTGCTCCCCATACAAATTTTGTTTTATCAATGCTTTGAACATTGTCCATTGTAGTCGTAGACATACAATCTCAAAATGTAATTTGGTTGACATCAAATTGGGGCAAGAAGTCAATCATGTTGTAGGTTTATAGCTTGAATTATTGCCAACTAATTTAATACATGACTTTGCCAACCTTATGTGGGCATTTACAATATTTTGAGCCATTTTAATTTCTAACGTCATCAATTATAGGAGACAGAATTAAAAACTCTTTAATAGCATCCCTTTGTCACTTCCTTGAATTTACATCATTTTATACCATTCTTTATATGATCCCTATTTATTTCTTAATTGAAAAAAAATACAAACAAAGATTACAAAAAAGATACAAAAACAAAAAATGTCACAAACTCAATTTATGTTAAAAATTTGAAAAGAATTACAAAACTTCCAAGAACTTGTTCTATGCCTCTAAAGTCACTAAAAATATGAAAAACATACTCAAAAACTTACAAATCAAGTGAAACTATAGAGAAAAGCATTTGTTTGAAACAAAATAATTAATAATAATCTACCATCTCAAACAAATATTAAACCAAAAGACATATTGACACAATCTTAAGAATTTTTTTTCAATAACAAATAGGTTGAATATAAAAGTGATTGTAAAAAGAAACCTCCTTATGGTAATTTATTTTTGCTTGCATATAAAAATTTCAATTATAACCATTGCAATTGCATAAATGAATGCCAATAACATCCCATGTGTCATTTTGTGGGCATATGTACTATGAAAACTTCAATATAAGAAATCATAATTTTTGTTGTTGTGGTTTGAGTTCCCTTGAACCAACATTGGTGTTAGTTGAAAAAGCACACCCTTCCTTTGTTGGTTACTATACATAGAATATTAAACCTATTATTATCATTATAATAATAATATTTTTATTAAATGTCAATGGGACACTTGACAAGATGATTTTGATTTTTTCAAATGAGTCTTTATTTCATTTCAAGTGAATGAAAATATTGAGTGAGTTATAATTAATAACATGATTTTTGTTTGTTTTTACTTGAAGGTGGCAAATAAATTTTGTATTTATTAGAGGTATTAGAGCAATATTATATGTTCGTACCTATGCTCATATACAATGTCTTGTTAAAAATTCAAGTATATTGACAAATATTTATGTTAATATTAGTCATGGTTTAGAGGTTGTTGATTGCTAAAATTATGAAAAAAATTGAAAAAAAATTGAATTCGATAATTTGAAATTTCTTCGCATAAATATAAACACTTGAAGTTGGAAAATGGTACTAAGCATAATGAATTATTGAAGATGTTGAATTTGTTGAATTTGGCATTATTTAATTTGAGTATAAATTTAAAGATATGTGCTAGCCTAAATATGGCCTTCGAGTATTTTTGTTTCAAAATTTTAGACATGAAGTTAAGAAAATCTATACAAACCCTAAATTTTGGTAATTAAAACCTTAAAATCTTTATAGATCCTAAACTATTGTATACATGACTTGATGTTGCTTACATAATGTTTGACCTAAAAATGCGAGAACTTCACATGTCATGAAAAGCAACTCAAATTTACAAGATTTCAACTATAAACTTATTTAAGTAAAAGTTACTACAAGTGATTGAAGGCAAGGAGAGTGTGATCCAAAAATTGATCATGAAAATTCTTGATTATGAAACTAGTAGTGAATTCTTGATTCTATTTTTGACCCTTGGGAACTTACAAATTATAGGTAAGCTCTTAGTGTTATAATTCACAAGCTACCGGTAATACTAACTACAAATGATAAACAAGAGAAATTCTTTCAAAATGGTGCAAAAAATTGTTGGTATGTAGATAGGAGGGAAATTGTGAGAAATCTAAAAACAATGTGGCCAAGGTAGATGTCCATGTCTTGTTGCGTGTGCATTATATATTGTAACTATTGTCTTTGGTCCTATAGGTTGAATTATACTTGTCTAGTTCAACAATTTGTATATAAAGATCTTCAATTTAGTTTAAATTCCAATTTTTTGCATATATAGTCTATTAGATCAAAATGCATATGTTAAAGGCTATAATTGTACTTGTTCAATTTTAAATCTCTATTGTTTTGTAATAAAGCTAATTTGTGTACAATGCACTTATATTAGTACCATCAAAGTTTGAAGCTTGAATCCATGAGTCATCTCTACCATTAAAAGAAATATTTTGGAGAAGGCCCCTTGCAAAACTAACATTGTATACTATAGAATAAGTTCAAAAGCTCCATAGTTTAGTCCTTATTAAATCATCTTGTAGTCTATTCTCCTTGGCATTTTCCTTAACCAATTGAATGATTGTTAAGGGTAAATTTTATTACTTCTAAAATAGATCAATAGCTTTATTCAACTTAGTTGCTAATACAACAATATCCTGAAAGGAGCATTGCATGGTCTAATACGAATCCAAACAATACTCCACTACAATCTTATTTCAATAGTATTAGTAAAAAAATTTCTCATTTGGCCCTCACAAATCCAATTTTCTATCAAGGGACCAAAATATTGAAATCCTTCAATCAATCAATTATGGTTTTAAAATTCTTTTGGTATAGTACTACCAAGTTGATTTGTCAACAATTTACCTTGCGATGAGAATATATATTTGATTGACTAAAGCAAAGGCATTCATTGTAACCAACCAAACAATAGAATACAAAAATAAGTCTACATCCACTCTATTGGTAGGTTTTTATTTATAATTGAGAGATTCACTCAATGGTAGGATTTTTCCTAAAAGCCATAGTAGCTACTATCCAACTACAATAATCTATTTGGCTAATCTAATTATAATGGTACAAAGAACTAATTTCAATCTTCAATAGTTGTCGACAGCTCCTATAGTAGAGGTCTATTGACTTAATTCATCATATTAAAAAAAACGAAATAATAAAACAAGAAAAATTTGTGAAATATTTAGTTAATTAATATATATCATTCTTCTCCTAATAAACTACTCTCATTACTAACCATAATTTATACTTCATATACCAATATTTCAAAAAAAATACCAATACTTCCAAAAGAATATTCCTAAACCATTATAACCAACTTTAATATAGAAATATACAATTTATAATTGCCAATCTACAAATGCCATCAATTAAATCACACCCAATGAATGTAATTCAAATAAACATATTGAAATTAAATCTTCAACAATATACATACAAAATCAAAATACACATCTATATGATAAAAAACAACAACAAATAATCACTATAATTTCTGAAATTGAGCTACAATGGCTTCAACCACAATAACATAACAACAACAAAACATCTTCTAGTGTTATATACCTCCTACAATGGCTACTCCAATCAAGTACACCAAATATACTTATGAACAAGAATGTTTTCATAAAGAGCTCAAACTACTTAACCATAGAGAGAGACCAATCTCTAAAGAGAGTCTCCTCACCCCCAAGCTCCATCTTATATAATAGAGACTATCAATAAAGACTATCAATCCTTAAGATAAACGAAGACTTCTTTTATATCTTCAGCCTTCTATCCTTAGTTCTATCTGGAACCATTAACTAAATTAAAAGTGTTCATTATACTTCTCTAGATCGTATCTTATTGAAATCTTGATCTTCTACTCGGAATTATCTAACTCCAAGTTCCAACACACTTGTCTTTATCTAGGAGTTGTCTAACTCTAGTGCACTAGTAATCCAAGTGGAGTTGTCCAACCGCACTCCATAAATCCATCATTTGGAAATATCTATGTCTAGGCACTCTAATGCCCTTGTCATCCAACTAGAATTGTCTAACTTCAATGTACAAATCTATTATTTAGAGATATATATCTCTAGGAAAGCTTTGCTTATCCACAAGTGCACATTTTATCACGAATTAGTTCATCCATCAATGTATTCATCCATCAAAGGTCATTACACAATCATCATAAATTCTTTCATCTATCTACACATTCATGCATAAAAGGGTTGTGACATGGGTCATGACATCTACCTTCCAAAACCCACCACTTCAAATGTTCAAAATCAAAATCACATGGCTCTACCAAAGATAAAAATACAAAATATCTTAAAACTATAAAGTCCACAACTCTCTATATGCACTATCAAACCCTTTTCTTTTCTATATATTGTAGTTGTAAAACAAGGTCAATGAAAAAAATTCTTAAAAGAAATTCCTGAATTTTGGAAATTTTTTTTTTCTATTTAATTTTTAGCATATGCTAATCTTGATTTATACATATATATATATATATATATATATATATATATATATATATATGGATAAGAGGTATTGACCTTACCCTACACTTGTGGGCAATCTCATATTTAAAAATCACTCATTTTTATTTTCATTGCTAACTATGTGTGCTATACAACTAAATGTATTACCAATAACAATATTCAACTCCCCACACAAAAAAGACATTTTTATATTTTAGGCCTAGCTTTTTTACCCGCATGAAAACAAATGAGGCTTGAAGACCTATATAACACATGAAAATTTCTAAAGTTTATCATCTATGGTGAATAATTTATTCCTGCAATTTCTCGTACGAAAAAAAAGTTGGAATTGAGATTAAATTTTTTTTTCTAAAATAAAGATACTCAGAAGTGACATAGTAATATAAGGAAATCTACAAGTTGGGGCCATAAAAGTTCAAGGTTGGGATCCAAAATTTCTTTTGTTCTTTTGTTTAGACTTGTAAGTCCTTATTCATTTTTATTATTTTACCTTTTTAAAATTTTTTGGATTGTCATTCCAATTGAATTTTTTTGGAAAAATCTAGGAATGCATTTGATATTCTAGTTGCAAGCTCTATGTTTTAGAATCCAAATTTAATGATACTAATGATGATGATGATAATAATAATAATAATAATAATAATAATAACATCAATTTGAAGACCATTACGAATAGAGAATCTATTTGAGATAGTTTGACTATCCATTTGTTAAGGACATAGACAATAAGGCCTACATTTGTTGTCTTTTTTTTGTACTGGGTGACTTCTACATCTCAACCATTTGAGAGGTAAGTGTTGTGAATGAGGAAGATTTTTTAAGTCAAGAAATAAGTGTTGTAGAATATTTAGTACGTTGTGACTAATGCTTTATAAGGGCATTAGTAAGATTAGTTCTATTGTGTAAAATCTTCTACAACTTTCTAGTAGGGGGCTTAAATTTTCTTACAATTTGTATATATTTTCTATACTATGTAAGACATTTTGGTACAAGTTTGTATGATCATGTCACTTTTAGATTTTTTCACCATATTTTTATTGTTTTAACTCACAACCCATAAATAAATAAAAATCGGAGTTGTCGTGTCCAATTCTATATGGTAAGATGTCTATTTAGGATTTATTGCAACTTTTGGAAATACCTTGGACGATTTTGTGATTCAAGAGGTTAGTGTTGTAGAAGATTTAGTACATTGTGACTAATGCCCTTATTAGGGCATCAATCACATTAGTCACAATGTACTAAATCTTCTATAACTTTCTATTGGAGGGGTAATTTTTTTTGGAATTTGTACATATTTTCTATACTATGTAAGTTACTTGGGTGCTAACTTGGGTAAACATGGGACACTTTTAGATTCTTTTCACAATATAGATCAAGAATTAAGGTTTCAAAAGAGACCACTTGCAACGGAAGGCCTTACAAGAAGCTTTTTGTCCTTGCTAGAGCCTATGAAAGATGCAAGTCTCTATAGTAACCTCTCCCTAACAAGGTGATTGTGGTTCAATCTACGTGGTTCCAAATCACCATCCAACTTTTGATAATAAATTCTTTTTCCAACCCTCTTGCTTTGAGCCATTGGACATTTTTAGACCGAGCTCCACCACTCTTCCTTTGGAAACCCATCTAGCGGGCTCAAACCAAGAAGGTTGTAGAAGATGTTGTTATAACATCCCTACCATGGCTCAACCAAACTAACTAGGGTCCCATAAGCTGGGCCCATGGGTACAATCTTCCCCCACTTGGCGCAACTTGGAAACTTTGAACCATTGGGTGCGAGTAAATTTGTTGTTTTACCATAGCTTCTTGTGCGTAGTGAGATATGCAGAGAGCCTCGGGCCAACTATTTTTCCATCAATTTTCATGTTTTCTTGCTTGCTTCTTAATAAATGTTCAAGCTCCTTTTAGTCAATATGTCACAAATTGGGTGATTCTGGTGTGTGACGTTGGGAGGAATTGTAATCATTATACCCGAGGGATCCTAAAGCCTCATTGATGCCAACCTATAGTGGGGGTTTGGCCATACCAAAATGGTCATGCTCTTAGTGTTGGTATATGAAAGACAAAACAATTACCGATCCACAAGGAATTTTAAAAGGTGAAAGAGATCATTTTGGGAGAAGGTGGAGAGCAGAGGTGGTAGACAATACCATATGTTGGGGTCAAATTTACTAGGCCCCATGCAAAATCATTTTTTTTTTGTAAATCTTTTTTCATTAGCTTAATTTTGAATTTTTAGAAGTTCATTTTATAAGGTTTGGAATATTTCATGACCGTTAATACAATTCAAAATATTCCATGACCTTTAGCAAAACTCACAACTTTATTAATACTTGGGTCTTTACTAATATTCATGGCTTTACCAATAGTTACTCATAACGTCAACTTTGTGATTTTTTGGAGGATTAAGATTATTTTCATTAATATTTTCTACACTATGCAATTATGCCATGTTATAATTTCTGGAATTTTCATTTCATGCCATATTTAATTATATTTTTACAATTTTGAATTAATTTTTTATTAATTAGACCCTAGTGTAGGATAGGGTTCAAGGGTCTATCACCCCACTAGCTCAACTAGAGAGGATTGCCTCCTTATTTCTCCATCTTTTACCCTTGGAGAAAATATTGGAACTTTTTATTTGTCACACATCATAAAATTTGCAAATTCTAAATCGATATTTGCAAATTCTAAATCCCAAATAAGCTATTGTAGGGGAGGTGAAGAAATACAAAATTCACGTGGCACAAAAGAGGGTCGGGGTGGATTGACCCCCTTGCTCACCCCTAAGGGAAAACCCTGAAATTTTTTATTTATCATGCATGATAAAATTTGCAAATTTGCAATCAATGGGCCCAAATTAGCTAGGAGAGGTACAAAAGATAAATTAACACCTCACCATCCAAGGGGACCATATCTGTCCACATAGGATCAAAAAATGGTTTCCACGTGCCAGAGAGGGGTGGATTTTACAGGAGCGATAACGGAACATGGTTGGCAGGGTTCTTGTGTACACTGTAGTAGAATTGACAACGTACAATGATGTACACTTCATGTGTGCGAGGGCTCAGATTCATCAGATGTCAAAAAATGGACATGGACATTTGTCCTTGTGATTCGGAAAATGACTGGCATTCCACGGTCAGGGTTCATTGAGCTTTGGATGCGTCCGGAGTGGGAAGCCATGGCGTATTGCAATCACTCGATAGTCTTTCTTGCAGTCACGATAGAGCCGTGTTGTGGTCGTCCTTGCTAAAATAGTTTGAGAGAAGGGAGTGGGCCTTGAGACTGCCATCATGTTCGCAACAATGGGCTTAGTGTGTGTTTGTTTCATTCAAAGGTGTAGGCACACCACCTTCTCTGCTCATGATCATATACAACAATTATGGGACTGGAGGAGGATGGTGAGTGCGCTTCATAATGGAATAGCGACAGTGGAAGAAGTTCAAGACATCCAAAAGCTGCTCTACCAATGGGCGATTGGGGCAAGCGGTAGTCCATCCATTGCGCAAAGTGTTATCAATTGGCTTCATGAGTGGTATCTCTTTGAACAAGAGGAGTCGAACTCAAATTCGTGGTTACAGTATCCTCATAATAGGAAGTGGCGACACTTGTGTTACACACACATTGCACGTACTCTTGGGTAGAGACATCAGATTCCTAAGGGCCATCCGGGTGGAATTCAAGATCCAGTGTACACATTCATTTGGGACAAATTGTGGCCAGACCCAGAAGGGGATGATGAAGTCTGCAACGAGATTGAGAGTGGCGGAGCCAAAGGCCTGTACATGAAGGTAGGCAAGTTGTGCTAGCATTGCCCGCACCTAGCACGAGAATACAAATTTGATCTAGCAAGCCAAACCCTAATTGGGATGTTGGAGCGACACGGGGGAATTTAAATGGGGTTTATAACGTGCAACAACAGACTACTGAATTCAAGTGAACCAACATGGAGGGAGTACTTCAAGAAATGGGGGTAGACAACAAACGACAAGGCAAGGGGGAGGGCGGGGTATTGAAGGACGAGGGAGGACAAGTGGTTGAAGTGGGAGAGGCAAGTAGAATTTTGTAGAATTCGATAATGCACAAATTCAACCACCTACGGAACATCCCAACAGAGGACGTGGGGACAATAGATAGCAGGAATCAAGACGAGGAAGCTCCTTGCAAATAGCGGGTGGAAGGAGAAAAGGAGCACGCAGGGCCACTAGAAGTGCGATGTAGGAGCTGACGCCACGGGGGTGGTCTGCACTGCCAATTACACCAAATTGTTATACACCTCCTAGATTGCACCCTTGACCGATGGCAAATTTAGTCTTTTGAAATTCAAATTCGCCTCAATTGCGTGGAGAACCAACACGACATACATGTTTAGGGCATGGACCAGGATCTACAAGGTGTCTTCGAAGTATTGGCAAATCACTACAGGGTAGTGTGGGTGCCTCGCCAATCCACACACAGAGGTCACTACTTGGTCAAGTATGCTAACATGTCAATGCACCACAAGGGTATGGCAAGGAACCAAAGTGCACAAGCAATCTTCAGGGAGCATTCGAAAGAGCATCTTGTGTTCAAGAGTGGGTTATTAATCTGGCAAATGTGGAGAATCCAGTTGGAGACCATTGGGGTGCCACTGCGAGAATAGGAGCAAATAAAGGACCACATTTGGGAAAGACAGTCATTCCCATGGATACTTTGCTTTGTCAAGAGAATGGTCCCAAAAATTGGGAGGGGACAATGTTGCCCGACGATGTGTGGATGTGGCTAGAGAGTATCGGATTTGCACCAGAATAGTGGGGAGGGTTAGATGTTTTTTTTGGAGAACTAGTGCTTATAGTGTGGAAAGGGGACGTGCATTACTGTCGCGCCCCTTAGTGACATTTACCACCTTAAGCTCACTTTCCAAACCCTTAATACCTTAGTGCCACTAAGGTTCACGCTCTCCTAACACTGCACATGCCACGCACCCACAATGTTAGGTTCCACCTCAAGTCACAGGGTTTCCCCATTCCTCCGTGACTCCCAATCCTTTCCTTCCAATACTTAACTCCCACAAGACACCGGGCATGTCATTTGATGACATGGGGCGGAACTTCCATTGATGTCCAAGCACTCGGTGAGGCACTACTCCCACCGGTGCTAACCGCCCTTGAATGGGACCCAACTCCCCACTAGGCCCAACCCAACTCATTTTGGGACTCACTAATCGGGACTCACCAAACGGGACTCACACCATGGCCTAGTGTGAAGTGGGACACCACCCAACCGGTATCAAGGAGTGCACAAGCACTCCATGGTAACACACAAGTGGTGGTGAGGCTCCAACACTAACCTCACCACCCGGGGCCACTTAGGCTCACCATGGCACCATCCGGGAGTGAGGAGGGAGACCACCCCTCCTCATAGTACTCTCTGCGGGATTCGGCAGCCCCCCCCATACTAGAGGTCACCGGGAACCCCCAAGATGCACCCCATCTTGGAAGACCACCCATTTCTCCCGATTCGCACTACTTTGGGACTCCCGAACTTCCACCCGGCATAACTTTGCGGTCCGGGATCCAAATCGCACATGCGACCCCATTTTCGACATCTACGCGACGCGTAGATGCCGATGGACTACTCACTTGCCCCATTCGGACAAGTACTCGCAAAGATAACGCCCTCCAAAGATTCGGGACACTCCCGCCGCGGCCAGGGCACTCCCGGCGCGGCCAGGGCACTCCCGCTGCGGCCAGGGCACTCCCGGCGCGACCAGGG